>JACEFZ010019355.1:0-108380 GCA_014155875.1 Cepaea nemoralis
CCCAGCAAACCCCCCTGTTCCGACTTGATGAATTGAAGCCATGCAACACACAGCAAACTGTTCCTGACTTGTTGAATTGAAGCCATGCAACACACAGCAAACTGTTTCATGACGAGATGAATTTAAGCCATACAACACACAGCAAACTGTTTCCTGACTTGTTGAATTGAAGCCATGCAACACACAGCAAACTGTTTCATGACGAGATGAATTTAAGCCATACAACACACAGCAAACTGTTTCCTGACTTGATGAATTGAAGCCATGCAACACACAGCAAACTGTTTCATGACGATGATGAATTTAAGCCATACAACACACAGCAAACTGTTTCCTGACTTGATGAATTTAAGCCATGCAACACACAGCAAACTGTTTCATGACTTGATGAATTGAAGCCTATGCAACACACAGCAAACTGTTTCCTGACTTGTTGAATTGAAGCCATGCAACACACAGCAAACTGTTTCATGACGAGATGAATTTAAGCCATACAACACACAGCAAACTGTTTCCTGACTTGTTGAATTGAAGCCATGCAACACACAGCAAACTGTTTCATGACGAGATGAATTTAAGCCATACAACACACAGCAAACTGTTTCCTGACTTGATGAATTGAAGCCATGCAACACACAGCAAACTGTTTCATGACTTGATGAATTGAAGCATGCAACACACAGCAAACTGTTTCCTGACTTGATGAATTTAAGCCATGCAACACACAGCAAACTGTTTCCTGACTTGATGAATTTAAGCCATGCAACACACAGCAAACTGTTTCCTGACTTGATGAATTGAAGCCATGCAACACACAGCAAACTGTTTCATGACGAGATGAATTTAAGCCATGCAACACACAGCAAACTGTTTCCTGACTTGATGAATTGAAGCCATGCAACACACAGCAAACTGTTTCATGACGAGATGAATTTAAGCCATGACAACACACAGCAAACTGTTTCCTGACTTGATGAATTTAAGCCATGCAACACACAGCAAACTGTTTCATGGTGAGATGAATTTAAGCCATGCAACACACAGCAAACTGTTTCCTGACTTGATGAATTTAAGCCATGCAACACACAGCAAACTGTTTCATGACGAGATGAATTTAAACATTGCCCCCCCCCCCCCCCCACAGACACACAAGTCACAACTACCCAATTCTCTATGAAGTATAACAGTCTACTGTATATACCAAAACTTCTATTACAAAGCAGATTCTTGGGTCTCATTTTATGGCAAAAAGGTCTAAGGGGAAAATTATGGGGTAATGAGATAACAAGAATAAAAGTTTCTTCTGGATATAAACACAAAATTTTCAATGACAAAACTACATGTCTGCCATAAAATAAATCATCACTAAAGACAGTGCACCACCAACAACGATGGGAGAGAATGACAGAAGAAGAAGAAACAATAATGAGGGCTGTCCACAAGAATTCAGAATTAATCGGGGGGGGGGGGGGCTGAGTGGACACCATACTTCGAGTCTGGAAGCCCCAGGATCAAGCCCTGGTGAGGGCCGGGATTTTTTCACATAGACTTCTAGTAACATAATTTCCCCTGGTCTCTGGGCAGTGAGATCGGATGTCCGTTTGTATTGTTGCACACGTAAAAAATTCCTTGGCAGTTTGAAATCGAAAAAGAGTAGCTTAACGGCACTGCCCGGGCAACATTTTGAGTTACAAATCTACCCAAAGTATTTCAGGATCATCGCCGGTGCTATGGAGTTCGTGCACTGAGCTGAGATTCTCTGGACTCAGTTAGGAGTAGAATGAAGCACTTATGGGTTACACCAGTGTGCTGTGATGCTGATCCGTCGACTAAACTAAACTATTCAGGATGAGACTGGACATAACAAGGCAGAGGTGAAACAGTATTACAAGCCTGTAGCAGGGGACAGCATACAAATAGATCTAATCATGTAGAGATCATGCATCTGTCCTGAGGCAACATGTGTCACGGACAACAATAAAAACGGAGAAAATAAATCAAGGCTTTTCAACTTACACTTCACAGGAAAATAATGAGTAACAGAAAACACCAACAATGAGCAATAGGAAACACCAACAATGAACAACAGGAAACACCAATGATGAACAATGGGAGTTCTCTAATCATCACAAGTAGGAGATTACTCATACTGTAGTTTTTCATCATTTACATTTACACTCTTAGCGTCTCGGCGTCTGCCATTATAAAGTCATAACTTGAAGACTGTGTACTAATTAGCACTGAGGTCACAGTTGCCTTCCTCACCATCCAATAAGCTCCCCAACTCAGGATCAGAACAACCATCGACCCGGGAAGGTTAACCCGGTCAACAAACGCCCACAAAAGTTGGATGTGTCGGCCGAAAGACGCAAGTATCACAGCTCTAATGTAAACAGGCACAATGCAATTACGTCCGAAAAAAAACTCTTCGGAAGAGCGCAGAAGAAGAAGAAGCAACAACAACAACCATCTTCAACAAAGGTAATTCAAATATTAAATATCAGACAACCATACACCAACGACCCAAGGGACACAACGCCAAGAATAAAGGCAACTGGTTTGGAGTGATTATCTCCTTTTAAATCAAATGTCAATGAACTGCAATGAGCCCAAAGAAATGAATGATCGCACAGTTTAGATTTGTGGAATACACCAGCTACTCTACAATCAATTTCTGTATCTGGTTTCTGTGAGTATTTCATGCTTGACACTGCTCCCTGGCTATTTACTTATTTAAACATAGAAGAGATGTGGCACCATTTATTGCCTGGCATATGTTGCTGCAACTCGCCAGGTGCATAGTGCAGAGTTACATACCATAAGACGTGAATAAATGAATAATACTCTAGCTGAAACAATTAAAACACAGTCACAGATACGACTGACGAGATGCAGTAAAATATGCCAGGCAATAAATTGTATAACATATCGTTTGTCGCTTCGGTGTGTAAATCTACTAAGGGAAGACACTGCCCTGAATATGTACTTATGCATAGAAATGACATCTGACCTCAGTCTGTGAGCTGTGAACTGTTGTCTCCACTCACCTACATTCACAGCATCGAGTTTCTCTCTCTCTTTCTCTCTCTCTCTATGTGCATGCGTGTGAATGTGTGTGCATGCAGTCACTCATGTGTGTGAGAAAGAGAGAGAGAGAGAAAACAGGGATCCTTGCATGCAGGCACTCTCTCTCTCTGTCTCTGTGTGTGTGAGTATGTACGTGTGTGTGAGTGATGTGTGTGTGAGAGAGAGAGACAGAGAGAGAGAGAGAGAGAGAGAGAGAGAGAGAGAGAGAGAGAGAGAGAGAGAGAGAGAGAGAGAGAGAGAGAGAGAGAGAGAGAGAGGAGAGAGAGAGAGAGAGAGGGATTTATGTCCGTACATAATATATATTTACTTTGGTATACTCAGACAGTACGCGTTCTCTTATCAACAACGTTATCAGACATGAGTGGCAGAACATGAGACAACAGGCTGTGGACAATCATGATCACCAACGCCACATGGAATAGATTATACAAAGTCCTCTTATCTCTATGTTATTTTGTGTCCTCGCTATGAGTGCCAATGAATAACTATGGAGTTATTTCTCGTGAAGAGATTATGTATATGTGATAGAACAAAGTGATTTACGTCAGTCCTTTGTATGGACAGTTGTGTGTGAGAGAGGATAGTGATTTATGTCAGTCCTTGTGTACAGACAGTTGCATATGAGAGAGGACAGTGATTTATGTCAGTCCTTGTGTACAGACAGTTGCATATGAGAGAGAGCAGTGACTTATGTTAGTCCTTTGTTGTGCGTGAGAGAGGACAGTGATTTATGTTAGTCCTTGTGTACAGACAGTTGCGTGTGAGAGAAGGCAGTGATTTATCTCAGTCCTTGTGTGGAGTGACAGTGTGCGAGAGACAAGACACCAGGCAGACAACAACACACACACAAAGAGACTTACATGTCAGTGGAGGCTGTCATCTTGTGCTGGGCCAGAACGTCCAGGATATACTCCTCAAATGTGCGAACATAATCATCACTGCAGCAGAGAGAGCAGACATTCAGATAGGGGCTGTATCTACACAGTGTGTGGGTATGTGTATGTATAAATGTCTGATGTGTATGTATATGTATGTGTACATATAAACGTGTGTATATGTGAGTATGTGTATGTATAAATGTGTGTATACGTGAGTATGTATGGGGATGTGTACATATAAATGTGTGTATATGTGAGTATGTATGTGGGTATATGTATGTATAAATATGTGTGTGTGTGTGTGTGTGGATGTGTAATCATCACTGGAGCAGGCAGACCAGACATTCAAATAGGGCCTGTTATCTACACAGTATGTAGGTATGTGTATGATAAAATGTGGTATGGGGGGTGTTGGGGGGTTATGTAGGTTGAAAAAGTTTATGTATACGTGAGTGTCTATGTGAGTGTGTGTGTATGTACATGTGTGTTTATGTGTGTGCCTTCGGCCTGCCTGTCTCATAACATGGTAATATGCATTATGTTCACAGCATTCATTTAAATATTTGTTTTTTTCGTGTGAATGTAACATGTACAATAGATCATTATAATTTATGATCATTGAGATGAGTGATTGGAAGGGCCAAATGCATGCCCAATTTATGACCTTTTGAGAATAAAGTTCATTGGTTTATTTGTTCATTCATTCTCTCTCTTTTGTCTCTCCCTCTCTGTCATCTTTATCTCTCTCTCTCTCTGTCTCTCTCTCTGTGTCTCTCTCTCTCTATTAGTTTGTATCTGTGTGTTGAAGTCTGCTATTTCTAATAAACAGATCTATTGTAGATATAAACCTGGCTCCAGTGATATCTATTTTAGATACAATCACGTTCCAATGAGATATACTGTAGATGCCTTCGCACCCCAGGGTAAAAAAGGAAAGACTAGCAACTCAAATATCTTCACACCCCAAGGGTAGACGAGGAAAGACTATATAAGATCATAAATTACCCCTACACTTACAGTGACAACGAATAACTAAACACCCAAACCCACAGACTTACTTTTTCAGGTGTGTCACACAGATAATTCGGCCCCGGTTCCACACTGTGTTGCCTTGATCTAGCATCTCCTTCTGGTATTTGGTGGGTTCTCGCAGACATTCGACGGCAGTGGACAGCCCGTGCAGCACGGAGAAGGAACTGTCGTCCCTGCCACTCTTGAGTGGTTCCAGATGGGCTAGTTTCAACATTGTAGTCTGGGGAAAACAACAAGAGACTGGTCAAGCTATGTCTGCAGCTGTCAGATATATGACTTATGTTTAGTGATAGATTTATACCTGAACACTGTCAGATATGACTTATGTTTAGTGATAGATTTATACCTGAACACTGTCAGATATGACTTATGTTTAGTGATAGATTTATACCTGTGTGCTGTCAGATATGACTGATGTTTAGTGATAGATTTATACCTGCATGCTGTCAGATATGACATATGTTTAGTAATAGAATAGTGGTGCAGAATAGCGGATCACACACTCAGGAAACAGAATAGTTGATCACAGACTCAGGAAACGGAATAGTGGATCACAGACTCAGGAGACAGAATAATCCATCACAGACTCAGGAGACAGAATAGTGGATAACAGACTCAGGAGACAGAATAGTCCATCACAGACTCAGGGGACAGAATAGTGGATCACAAACTCAGGAGACAGAATAGTGGATCACAAACTCAGGAGACAGAATAGTGGATCACAGACTCAGGGGACAGAATAGTGGATCACATACTCAGGAGACAGAATAGTGGATCACAGACTCAGGAGACAGAATAGTGGATCACAAACTCAGGAGACAGAATAGTGGATCACAGACCCAGGGGACAGAATAGTGGATCACAGACTCAGGAGACAGAATAGTGGATCACAAACTCAGGAAATGGAACAAGAACAAGAAAAAAGCTGTCTACGAGTGTTACTTACACCGATGGTGTCTGCACAATCCCAGGAGTTAAGAACAGTGTTGCCGGCAATCGTGCGTATCTGGAAAACAGTATACATAAACATTACACATAGTTGACAGGATGAATTTCCCAAGCTAAACCTCACAGACAACCAATAATGATGGATGTCCCAGCCTCAAATCTCAAACACAACCAACATTAATGGATGTCTCAGTCTCAAACCTCAAATACAACTTACATTAATGGATGTCCCAGCCTCAAACCTCAAATACAACTTACATGAATGGATGTCCCAGGCTCAAACCTCAAACACAACTTACATTAATGAATGTCCCAGCCTCACACTTCAAACACACCCACATTAATGGATGTCCTAGCCTCAAACCTCAAATACAACTTATATGAATGAATGTCCCAGCCTAAAACCTCAAACACAATCCATATTAATGGATGTCCTGGCCTCAAACCTGAAACACAACCCAAATTAATGGATGTCCCAGCCTCAAACCTCAAACACACCCACATTAATGGATGTCCTAGCCTCAAACCTCAAATACAACTTACATGAATGAATGTCCCAGCCTCAAACCTCAAACACAACCCACATTAATGGATGTCCCAGCCTCAAACCTGCAAACACAACCCACATTAATGGATGTCCCAGCCTCAAACCTCAAACACAACCCAAATTAATGGATGTCCCAGCCTCAAACAACACAACCCCCCTCTGCTGTGTGTCCACCGTGACGAGGTAGAGGGGCTTGTGCGTCCCAATGACCCCAAGAGCTATGCCGACGGTAGCACAGCTACTGGTAGGGCCACCCATGTCGGACAGGTCAAGGGAGAGGGACCAGACGAAGAGACACACAAACCTGCTGCCTTGTAGGTAGACTGGGGACAGTCAAAGGCTAGGGAAAGCACCCCAAATACATGCTTGTCGAAATCGGATGTACTGAGCCACAGGCTTGACAAAGCAGTGCAACGTGAAACCTGCTGCCTTGTAGGTAGACTGGGGACAGTCAAAGGCTAGGGAAAGCATCCCGAATAAATGCTTGTCGAAATCGGATGTACTGAGCCACAGGCTTGACAAAGCAGTGCAACGTAACTTAATTCATGATGTCACAAATCAAAATTAATCGATATGGTGCTAATCCCGTGAAGTCCCATCAGGCGGTGATAGTGCCGGGCCCCCTGCCTCGAGGGGGTCCACCCATGACTACTGGTGGTCACCTTCCCCTGTGCTGTAGAGTCAAGGCACAGAGGAGTAGGTTAAGAGCTATTGACCAAATACCCCGGACACTCAACATACTACAGTGGAATGCCGAAGGAGTTTACAAGAAGAAAGACTCCCTAACACAGCGTCTTCATAAAGATAGAATAGATGTGGCATGCATTCAAGAGACACACCTCAACGCCAATCACAAATTCTCAGTCAGAGGATATCAGGCCACACGTTTCGACCGCGAAGGACACAAAGGAGGAGTTCTAATACTTACACGAAATACAATACCTTGCAGCGAAGTATCTGTGATCTCTGACAACCAAACGGAAATTATAGGTGTTGATATAATGATAAAGGACGTGAAAATAAGAATCTACAATCTGTATAGCCCAGCAGATAAGGACCTTACACTCTCAAACATGAAAATAACTGACACAAACTGCATTATTGTCGGAGACTTTAATAGCCGTTCAGAAAGATGGGGATACCCAGATACTGACAAAAGAGGAGATGAATTGGAGGACTGGGAAATAGACTCAAATCTCCATCTACTCAACAAAGCGGATGACACACCGAGCTTCTACTCCAGAAGATGGCTTACCACTTCTACTCCAGACTTAGCTTTCTGCACAGGAGACATCCTCCACAAAATCGATCGCCATGTGCTGGACCAATTAGCAGGTAGTGACCACAGACCAATCAAGCTTGAAATGAATATGGAGTATGTTCCACAGGAGCAAAAGCCCTTGCCCCGCTGGAATTACAAACGAGCAGATTGGGACAGATTTGCCATACTAACAGACAAATATTGTGAAAACATAAATACACGATATGGCAACATAAAGCAAATGGTGGAAAGTCTAAACAGAGCGATAATACAGGCAGCCACTGAGTCCATTCCAAGAGGAGCGAGGAAAAATTACAAACCATACTGGACTGAAGAACTACAAAGTTTGGAGGACAAAGTTGAAGATGCCAGGAAGACAGCAGAGAGAGAACAAACAATTAAAGCAAACATCTCTCTCAAAGCCATCTCAGCAAAATATAAAAGAACAGTAAATCAAACAACAAGAGATTGTTGGAAGGAAAAAACAGAAAACCTGAATTTTGACAGGGATGGAAACAAACTATGGAAACTAGTGAAAGCCATGAACAATGAAGGACCTAGAAACAAACAAATAACAATTAAACAAGGAAATGCCTTGCTTACAGGCAAAAAGGCTGCAAATGCACTAATGGAACACTATGCAAATGCAAACCACATTGATATTACAACCGAACAGAAGAAAGCAATCAAAGACAAACAGATACATCATAGAAATACAGAGACAGCAGCAGAATATATGATGGCAAATCTAACAATGGAAGAAATGGAACAGGCAATGAATACCCTAAAAAAGAAGAAATCACCAGGAAAGGATGGAATCACAAATGAAATGCTAATAGGACTAGGCACCAAGGCAAAGAAGAAACTACTAGCAGTCCTAAATAACAGCTGGAAGAGAGGAATAGTCCCACAGGCATGGAAGGAAGCTATACTAATACCAGTCCCAAAGAAAGGAAAAGACCTGGAAGAACCAAATGGCTATCGACCTATCAGTCTACTTAGCTGTGTAGGAAAATTAATGGAACGCATTATCAATGGCAGGCTAACATGGCATCTGGAAGAAAACAAACTCTTAACACCACACCAAGCAGGATTCAGAAAATACAGATCCACTGAAGATCAAATAACCTATATAGCTCAGGAAATAGAGGATGCCTTCCAAGAGAAAAAGCACACACTAGCAGTCTGGATAGATTTAGAAAAAGCATTTGATAAAGTATGGAAGGAAGGACTGAAAGTAAAACTGCAAAACATGCATGTTTGTGGAAAAATGTATAAATGGATCAGCCACTACCTTGAGAACAGAACTGCCAGGACAAAAGTACAAGGACAAACAAGCAAAATGATGCTGCTGGAGCAAGGTGTCCCCCAAGGAGGAGTTCTTTCACCAACATTATTCCTAGCATATATAAATGACATCACAGAAAATTTTCCAGCCAGAGTACACACATCCTCCTTTGCAGATGACCTAGCCATATGGACATCTGAAGAATATATTAGTACAGCTAACAGCAGAATACAGCAAGCCTTATTAGCGCTAGAGGACTGGTCAAAATCATGGCTAGTGAAGATAAGTGAGGAGAAAACAACATGCACAGTGTTCTCCCTCTCAAATAAAACTCAGCAACCTAAGCTGGTATTGAATGGAAAAATATTGCGCCATGAAGAAAATCCAAACTATCTAGGAGTCACCTTTGATCGTCGCCTGACATGGAAGACACAGGTTGAGAAAAATCGAACAAGAGCAAGGCAGAGAATGGCAATCATGAAAAAGCTTGCTGGTACAACGTGGGGAGCAGATGAGAAAGTTCTCAAGAAGTTATATACTGGACGGGTGAGGCCAGTACTGGAATATGGCATTGCAGCTTGGGCAACAGCAGCTAAGTCAAACTTTAACAAAATAAGTAGAGTCCAAAATCAAGGAATGCGAATCATAACTGGAAGCCTGAAGACAACGCCTATTAATGAACTAGAAAAGATCACTTGTTTACAACCAATGCAGGATAGAAGAGATAGCAGAGCCCAGCAACAAGCAGAAAAATTTAGAAGATTGACAGACCACCCTATGTACAACAGATTTAATGGTTTTGGAAAGGGAAGACTGAAGCGTAGCAACTTTGTAGAAACTGCAAAACGAAGGATTAGGGCAGATCCTATACTTAACATATCAACAGTCAAGCCCATACACAATGCACACAACTTCCCAGCTTGGAGACAGCAGCAACTGCCTGAGATGATAGAAAACATTCCTGGTATTGAGAAAAAGAACACTCAGCATGAAACCGAAAGAAGAGAAATAACCCTAAACTACATAAAAGAACATTACCCAAGCAGGAATTGGACCCATGCATATACAGATGGATCAGCCAAAAATTCAATAGAGAATGGAGGAGGAGGAATTCTCCTAAATTTAAAAAATGGAGTGAAAAAAACACATTCAATGGCAACTGGAAAATTTTCAAGTAACTTCAAAGCGGAGGTAGAGGCTTTGAAAACTGCAGCAGAAATGCTCCTGATGGAGGAAAATAAAGAGAAGCAAATAGCTATCTTCACAGATGCAAAGTCAGCTGTCTCAATACTCAAGAGCAATAACAGCACAGAACTAACTGACCTAAGAGCAGCACTCCATGGTCTATGCCAGAAATCCAAAAAGTTGTAATACAGTGGATCCCATCACATTGCAGTATACCTGGAAACGAAGAGGCTGACAGACTGGCAAAAGAGGGCGGACGACTACCACAGCCTGACATAGACATAACCTATAATGAGGCAAAGAGGTTGATAAAAAGCACTTATAGAACCAAATGGGAATCTGAGCATCCAGGCCATCAGAAGGATGATGCATATTACAAACTCGACCGAAGAGAACAAGTAGCAATCTTCAGACTCCGCACAGGACATAACAGGCTGAAATACCACTTGTTCAATAAACTAAAGATAGGAGATACTGATGAATGTAATTGTAGAACTGGAAAAATGACAGCAAAACATTTGCTGCAGGATTGCCCAACGTATGCAGAACAGAGAAAGATATTTTGGCCCACACCTGCTTCATTTGAGGACAAGCTCTATGGAGATATCAACAAGCTCAAGTTGACCGCAGCTTACTTTAACTACATACAGGTTGACATTTAAAGGTGCATGAAGACCCAGAGGCATGAAATGAATATTGCTTGGGAAAAAAAAGCCCCAAATTTCCAAAAAAATTTTGGGTGGAAAAAGTCCCAAATCCCCAAAAAAGGGGGTTTTTAAAAAAATGGTGTGGGCTTTCAAAAAAAAGTGGAAAAAAAGTGTCCTTTAAAAAATTGGGCAAAGGAAATGGAAATAAATTTAACCTTTGGGGTTCTGCAGTCTTACCAGTATCAACCCCGGCAAGGAATGGGTGCCGGTGCCTCCAGCTTTTAAGTGCACTTTCACCTGCATTATCACACTCGACAGACGGTGCAGAGAGCAGAACCCTGCCGCTGTCAATGCAGAGGTTAACGCGCTCATCTATGAACACTCAGATAGCCCCGAAGTGCTCATCTATACAGATGGATCTGTTGTAAAGCAGCAGAGAAGTGCGTGGGCATTTACAGCCCGTTCAGCGGGCCGAACCGTTCAAGAATCCAGTGGTGCCCACTCTATGACCACGAGCAGCATGACGATGGAGGTGATGGAAGTTACACGGGCTTTCATATGGCTGGAATCACAGCATTATACCAACGTGTGTGTACTAAGTGATTCAATGAGCATGATTCAGAAGGTCGAAGCTGGATCTGTACGTAGACAGTGGACTGAATCGCTGCGGAAGTCTGTTGTCCGTAAAGTCACCTTCATCTTCGTACCGGGACATGCGGGAGTCGAGGGAAATGAACGAGCTGACAAACTGGCTGGCTCTGCACCCCCTGTAGATGGCCAGCCCATGGATCGTGCCGATGTTATTAACGTCCTTAAAGATATGGCGAGAACAGAGGACTTTGACGTCAGTGATTCGACATCGCTGTCCAGGATGAAAGACCTTGGAGTAAGAATCGGCACAGCCAGACGCGAGAGGTACATCGGGAAAACAAAACGCCTCGTCAACCAACACAGAACTGGCACTATTAGCCACCGGACACTGATGCATATGCTGGGGGGAGGATCTGAGCACCTATGGACATGTCCGGAGTGCAACGAAGATACCCCAACTGATAACTGATAACTGATAACTGATTGATAACTGGATGTGATGTCCTAACACTTCACAGATCCACAGCTGGTTCCTGCTTCGGGACTTTTATTTAACACAAAGATACTTGCACGTTTATTATGAGATATACAGAGATAATCCAAAGATACTCACATGTTTATTCTGAGATATACAGAGATAATCCAAAGATACTCACATGTTTATTCTGAGATATACAGAGATAATCCAAAGATACTCACACATTTATTCTGAGATATACAGAGCAAAGATACTTACACATTTATTCTGCAATATACAGAGCAAAGATACTCACACGTTTATTCTGGGATATACAGAGCAAAAATACTCACACATTTATTCTGGGATATACAGAGATAATCCAAAGATACTCACATGTTTATTCTGAGATATACAGAGATAATCCAAAGATACTCACGCATTTATTCTGGGATATACAGAGCAAAAATACTCATGCATTTATTCTGCGATATACAGAGCACAGTTAGCATGTTTGTTCAAGGATGCACATGCCACAGATTCCTTCCTGGGAAAACAGACCAGAGATAATCTAAAGATACTCACGTGTTTATCCCTGGGGTATATATCAAAGACAATCCTGAGATACTCCTGAAGAGATTCAACATTGCACGTCCACAAAGATTTACAGATGGGAGCAGCTGGGATCACCCCGGAGCCCTTGGATCTGAACACGTCGTATTCTATGGGTTGATTACACGACTGGGCGAAGTAGGAGCTGTGTTCCAGCAGGAAGACAGTCTTGTGTGATACTGGGAACGTCATGATATCCTGTGATGATGTCCTGTGATGATGTCCTGTGGACAAAGTTAACGAATCTGATCATAGACAAGAAAGTGTTTCTTTCTTCATCATTCCTCTTGTTTGAGGAGAGTTCCACACCAAGTTAAGCACCTCAGAGGTTGGTGTGTTTGACTTCAGCATGCGTTTGTGTCATGTTTACATTTTCTACACAAAATCCACCCAAGCTAACAGGCTCTTTCTACCCATGGGTAAGTTCTGGTTTCTAAGAATTATTACCAGAACAGCAGCCCTGCAACCTACTCTTTGCAATTTTCATCAGCAATGGAATGTTTGCTGGTCTCCCTGGCCTAGGTGTTAGCGACTTTCTCCATAATCCTGTACACTCTCGTGAGTAATGTGACGTGCGCAAGAATCGGTGGCAGTTCTAGCCGCATCGGTAACTTACGGGGTATGTGAGTCGATTGCTCAGAAAGCAATGGCAAACAACTAAGCGTAATCTTGCCAAGAAATCAACAATCAGCTGAAAGATGATGATGTTGACAGTGATGTCCTGTAAAGCATATGCGGGGAAAAAATGGGATTTTTAACATGCATGACATCTACGCTATGCAGATGACACAGTACTGATGGCGGAAAATGAAAAAGATCTATAACAATTGTTGCACATTGTAGTAACATAGAGTGCAATGAAAAGACTCTCCTTGAATATTAAGAAAACCGCAACAATGATATCACATAAAAAAGTGACATCAAAATGTGAAATGAAAATAGAAGGAACAATTCTTAACCAAGTGGATAATTTTAAATACCTAGGGGCATGTATAACATCAGACAAAAGGTGCACAACAGAGATTAATAGCAGAATAGGGTAAGCAAAAGCTGCATGTAAGAAAATGAAGAGTATCGTATGCATTAAGTCACTGTCATTAATTGTAAGAAAGAGAGTGCTGAAGTACTATATAGAACCTGTTTTGCTGTATGGCAGTGAATCTTGGAATGTAAATGAACAAACTAGGAAGAACTTGGAAGCAACAGAGATGTGGTTCCTGAGATGAATGTTGCAAATTCCTTGGACTGCCGAGTAACTAACAACGATTGTCTGAGACAAGCTAATGAAACTAGAACATTATATACAACAATAAGAAAGAGACAAACAACTTTCTTTGGTCATGTAATGAGAAGAGAGGCATTGGAGAACATCGTGACAACTGGAAAGATCCAGGAGAAGATAAGCAAAGGCAGACTAAGAGAGATTATACTGGATGGATTGAAACGGTGGCATGGAAGAATATCAGCAGCAGAGTTGATCCAGAACACCAAAGGCCGAGATAATATGTGGAGAGACATGAACGCTTAAGGCAGCTGACATGTCACTTATATAATATAGTATATATATATATTTCACATATTCATAATATAATAATGAGAGAAGAGTAGAGAGTTCGTGATAGCTGAAAAGATCAGAGGTAGAAGAGGCAGAGCGCGAGAGATGATACGTGCTGGTCTGAGTATGGAGAAATAACATCATCAGAACTCATTCAGAGCGTCAACAACTGAGGTCTGTGAAGAATCGTAAAATGAGCCACTTTGCACATGGTGGTGCATGATGATGATGATGATTGATTACAATGACCAAAAGACAAATAATAATGAAAACCCGCTATTCTAAAACTTAAGCAGCGGATCGATACGTTGAGGTTCACAACAACAAAAGTAGTAGAAACAATGAAATAACTCACTGTGAAACTAGCGCTAACACGGAGAACGTAATTCCTTCAACAAGTCACCAGACAGCTTGTACTGTAGGTAGCCACACAACAGTGATCAGTGTCGGTAAACACAGACCTGAATGGGGGCTGACATGTTGAAGTCCCGCACGGGATGAACACTGGCCGGTTATTGGTCAAATTATAGCAGTTCCTGAAGCGACAAAACCTCGTCTATTTGTGCTCGCTCGCTTTGAATTCAAGCGTAGTCCATACACACTATTTTTATAGTAGTGACGGGCTGAATTTGCGTTTGGGTTAGCTTTCCCTATTTAACAGTGGTCCTCGTCATCAGGCGAACCTACTCCGACTTCAGAGGTAACCTCGTCTATAAACACCGTATGGGTAATCACTCAGAATACATACATTGATGGACATTCATAGAAGTAGACGAAAGAGGTACCGATTAGATTACACATTAGATAATAAGACAATTTAAGTCTTAGCTTTTAATTTTTACATCAACATCAGATTCGAACCTGCCGTTTCTCCCAACGCCTTGTTAAAGGAACAAGTGCACTTCAGCACACGTAGTTCATATACCGTCGGCGAGGGAATCACTTCGGAGTCGATAAATTAACTATGTATGTTCCACGCAACGCACCATGCGTAATGAACTACTCTCCGTGTGAGCCAAACAACAAATAGTGCGTTGTTGTATTTGGCCTGAGTATACCACACAAATCTGGCTATATACTTGTTAACATATAGAAACGGCAGGTAATGATGTGAATCTACAACTGTGCATCTAAGATCTTACTTATTTCTAAGAAAATCTTATACTGTAGGTCGGTGGCCGACTGGGTCTAAAGATATTGGTTACGGGGACTAAAAGATTACTAACATTGTTGCCATATTGTCTCATTTTTAAGGGTCCCACGGGACTCATTTACCATCGGGCATCCTGGTCGGCCCGACACTGATGTGATGTGGTACTTGGAAATCAAGAAACGAACAGTTGATGGTCACTGTCTGATATCTGCAACAACTAACTAACAGTTGATGGTCACTGCCTGATATCTGCAACATCCTCGGATTAAAATACATGTCCACGGGACCACAGGCAAGCGTGCTAGCCACTGTACCAGCAACGCTCCTGATGAATTATTATATACACAGGATCCTTGTCCACGCCTTGATGAGTGTTGTGTATATGGTGCTGGCCCCATGTTTGAATAGACAAATCGGCACTCCGTGGGTGAGGTGGACATTATCATTCCAGCAGAACTGACTTCCCCTAACATTTCCGGGCACGTTTAGAGACAGGGTCAACTTGGGGATCCAGGTCAGTTTACACAGATTCTCAACTGTTGGGACAGGGTCCACTCGGGGATCCAGGTCAGTTTACACAGAATCTCGCCTGTTGAGACAGGGTCCACTTGGGGATCTAGGTCAGTTTACACACACTCTCACGTGTTGAGACATGGTCCACTTGGGGATCCAGGTCAGTTTACACAGACTCTCACCTGTTGAGACAGGGTCGACTTGGAGATCTAGGTCAGTTTACACAGATTCTCACCTGTTGAGACAGGGTCCACTTGGAGATCCAGGTCAGTTTGCGCAGATCTCACCTGCTGAAACAGAGTCGACTTGGGGATCCGTGTCAGTATACAAAACACTCTCACCTGTTGAGACAGGGTCCATTTGGGGATACAGGTCAATTTACACAGACTCTCACCTGTTGAGACAGGGTCCACTTGGGGATCTAGGTCAGTTTACATAAACTCTCACCTGTTGAGACGGGGTCCATGTGGGGATCTATGTCAGTTTACATATACTCTCACCTGTTGATACAGGGTCCACTTGGGGATCCAGGTCAGTTTACACAGATTTTCACCTGTTGAGACATGGTCGAATTGGGAATCCAGGTCAGTGTACATAGAGTCTCACCTGTTGAGACAGAGTCGACTTGGGGATCCCTCTCAGTTTACAAAACACTCTCACCTGGTGAGACAGGGTCTCCTTGGGGATCCGTGTAGTTTACAAAACACTCTCACCTGTTGAGACAGAGTCGACTTGAGAATCCAGGTCAGTTTACAAAACACTCTCACTTGCTTGAGGACACACATGGTCACGGGCTGACCTGCAGGCATGCCAGACACTACACTAGGGCAGTTCCTGTCTGGGTTGTATGACTCGGTGGACATCAGTGAAGTCTATCCATGACTTGGCACGCGTCGCAGGCTACACCAGAATCGCCAATGGTGACAGACAGCCTCTGCGTCGTAGACTGATCTCATCTCAGCGGATGCCGAATAAAGAGAGGACAGTCGTGGAAGACTCGGGCAGAAGATAGCATCGGACTTGTCAAGCAGTGGGGGCAGGAATGGATTCATTCATTCATTCATTCATTCATTCATTTATTCAGTAGCATGTCCTTTGCAGAACCTCGCTCCCATAACAACCTTCCGGAAAACCTCTCGATCATAAGCAAGATGTCCCGCGTCTGATACACCCATCTGGAGATCATCCGCCACCAGACGCAAAAACAGTTCCCACCAGGTCATCAACACATCGGGTAGAGAGGGTACATTATAGTGTTATGGCGAATTGGAAAAGCAACAAGTGCAACACTTTCCTGGATATTCCATCCACTGGCACCTTGCCGTCTTGACAGACGATAGTTTGTGCTTTAAAAAGGCATAATAACTTTTAACTATGGCGGTAGCGAGTGTGACTGATAAGGCCAATTTGCGCTGTAAATGTCCGTTCACAGTGGGTGCATCTGAACACGTGGTCATTTCCACCATCATGCACCATCTTACGTCTCAAACGCTTGGTGTGTGACTTTTCTGCAATAATTTTCTCCTTTGACTTTATTCCATTTCTGATATTTGCCCTCCATGCAACACGTTCAGCTGCGACTTGCTCCCAATGTGCATTATCAATGCCTGTATCAATCATGTCCCGCTTACACACATCTTTGTATCGTAGTAGAGGCCGACCCTGAGATCTCTTACCCATCTGTAATTCACCAAAAAAGATATCCTTTGGTATTCTACCATCATCCATCCTCCTAAGATGTCCTATCCATCTAAGTCTACGAAGACTGAGCATGGAATAAACTGTCACACAACCTGATCTTTCCAATACTTCAGTATTTGTGATTTTGTCTTGCCACTTAATACCAAGAATTCTTCGCAAACACCGCATATGAAAGCTGTTTAAATTGTTCTCTTGGTGTGAGTAAGTTGTCCAGGTTTCACTGCCATAGAGAAGAGTACTAAGGACACAGGCTTGATAGACAAGGACTTTTGTTTTGGCAGTAAGCTTCCTGTTCTCCCAGACTCTTTTTCTTAACCTGTTCATTGTTGTTGCTGCCTTACCAATCCGGATGTTGATTTCCTGATCTAGGGATAATTTGCTACTTACCACTGATCCTAGATATGTAAAATGGTCTACTATCTCTAGTTCAGCGTCGTCAATAAAGATTGATGGTACCCCATGTGCACCTTGTGACATAATCTGTGTCTTCTTTTTGCTAATTGTTAAACCAAATTCAGAACAAGCATTGGAGAATGCAGATAGTAGACATTGCAATTCTTCCTCAGAGTGGGTCGTAACTGCAGCATCATCTGCAAAAAGCAACTCTCTGGATATACTGCCTGGGTAAATGAGAATCAGACACTTTCCTGGATATACTGTCCGAGTAAATGAGAATCACACACATTCCTGGATATACTGCCCGGGTAAATGAGAATCAGACACTTTCCTGGATATACTGTCCGAGTAAATGAGAATCACACACATTCCTGGATATACTGCCCGGGTAAATGAGAATCAGACACTTTCCTGGATATACTGCCCGAGTAAATGAGAATCACACACATTCCTGGATATACTGCCCGGGTAAATGAGAATCAGACACTTTCCTGGATATACTGCCCGAGTAAATGAGAATCACACACTTTCCTGGATATAATGTCCGGGTAAATAAGAATCACACACTTTCCTGGATATAATGTCCGGGTAAATGAGAATCACACACTTTCCTGGATATAATGTCCGGGTAAATGAGAATAACAGACTTTCCTGTATATACTGCCCGGGTTAATGAGAATCACACACTTTCTTAGATATACTGTCCGGGTACATGAGAATCACACACTTTTCTTGATATACTGCCCGGGTAAATGAGAATCACACACTTCCCTGGACATACTGCCCGGGTAACGTCTCTCACAGACATCCCTGGATATACTGTCCGGATCGTGCTGAAGTGCGAGGCATCAAGTAAGTGAATCTGCTGGCTGTAAGAGCGTCAGTGGATGGAACACTCGCCACAGACGAAAGAGATGAACGACACCCAGTTGAATACACAATAACAAGTGAAACAACATATTTAATGATGTTGAGCTTCGATTTAAGTCTGCTTCTGGTAGGGAGGTCCGCGAGGGGATGAATGTGTTTGCCATCAGTGTGTTATTGGAAGATTCACGTTGAATCCTCACCACATTTGCTGTGGGAGACGAAGCATCTATGAGTTTGCCCGGAGTGCTAACATGTCCATTCTTAACTGATTAATTGCCACGGGATGATTAATCGCCGTAAACGACTTCCATATCTGTAATGGGCGTATATATCTCCGAAATGTCATTGTGTTGTAATACAATGTATCTGCCACCATGTTAACAACGTTTAAATCATAACTGTGACACACCCCTACCTCTCATTCTTCAACATCCATGTTTGTTTG
The DNA here is from genome assembly GCA_014155875.1 of Cepaea nemoralis. NCBI lineage: Eukaryota > Metazoa > Mollusca > Gastropoda > Stylommatophora > Helicidae > Cepaea > Cepaea nemoralis. Next base: position 19,167 of record JACEFZ010019355.1, read on the forward strand.
GTCCACGCCTACTGTTTTTTTTTTTTTGTTTGTTTTTTTTTGGCACTGAATCTGTGAAAACCAAGACACCAATCATCACACGGCTGCAGATCGTTGGACAATTAGTAAACAAACAAGACAATCATTCGCATGCTGGTGTACAGAAGAATACCACGGGCAGCCAATAATGAGTAAGTACAAGTGTTCAAAGTCAATCAAGACACAGAAAATGTGTGAGACACATCATATGGTGGCAATCAACATGTCTTGGAACATCGCGAGAAGGGAAACTTGTGAACATACTGTAACAGATGTCAGTATTAACACAGAAACAGACAGAGGATAGCAGAGGAAGAAAATTCTGGATGATCTGTAAACATCCCACATTGGCTGACACATGGTGCCACAAGATTGTTGCATGTTTTGACACATGGTGCCACAAGATTGTTGCATGTTTTGACACATGGTGCCACACGGATGTTGCATGTTGCGTGCAGACAGTTGTGATCAACCCCAACTCCACATAGATTTACTAGACAAGTTTACCTTCAGTAGTTTGCCATTGCTTTCTGAACGTGACGTCACCGATGATGTCCATATGATCGGTGTAGGAGATAATCAGGTTACCGCTGCCGCAAGCACGCTTGGGGTTGAAGGTTCGGCCACGCTGACCTCTACGAAAACAATAATGTATGTGACAATGCAAAGCTGTTCACTTTAATTGTCTCTCTCTCTCTTCTCTCTCTCTCTCTCTCTCTCTCTCCCTCTCTCTCTCTCTCTCTCTCTCTCTCTCTCTCTCTCTCTCTCTCTCTCTCTCTCTCTCTCAGACACACATGTGGTAAAGGTACCAGGGTAAATATCTTCAAAATGAGAAGCTTCATCGAAACATGGAGAGAATATAATGACAATAATGAGTATAAGGAAAGTAACGAGAGAATTATATTTCTATTACTTTTTAACTAGTTAATTGAAACATTGTACCGCGAACAAGCGGCTGCCAGCTTAACGGGAGAAACACCCACCATGTTTGAGGAGGAGAGACAATTCATAAAAGGTTAAAATTCTATTCCAGACCCAGATGGTAGAGTCCTGCTCTCAAACAGAGGGATTGAATGGGAACAGCGAATTTTAAATGACACAGTGAAGATACCTGATACAACGATATGTCCACTGATAAAGTCACTTGTCAATCAAAATATTATTATTACAAACAGTAAAGACATTTAAAATGTCACACAATTTACCTCATAAATTCAGTACTAACTCCCCCTTCCCCACACCCCCGATCTCAAGTCAACAATTGTGATTTTATTTATTTCTGTCTCAGGGCCTATGTGGTTCCCCCAAAATTAATATTTGTGAGTAAGGAAAGACATGGTTTCTGGAAGACGCACGAGGCAGGGGAACGGCGAAGGATCGAGACCTTTCCGGCGGGATGTGGTGAGAGAGACGTTCTACAAAGGACACACATAATTGCACATTCACAAATATGCACGGACACACATGCACTCGTATGTATGTGTATGTGTGTTTGAGTGTGAATAGTCAAGTAATGTTGACATTTGATTTTCCTTATTCGCACATGGGCTGATGAAGACAATTTCACCGCAACATCAATCGTGTGTGTTGTTTCCCACATACGGAACCTCTCTCGGTGAACTCAAATCGGGCAGTTTCATTTTCTTTGTTTCTGATACTTCCGGCATCGATACACGGCCCTCACACGTACTGCCCAGCCCAGACATCGAGTCCACGACTCCAGTAGTCGATACGGACCAGGCAGTGTCAGCGACTTGACGTCCGACGACCATCAATGGCGATGGCGAGCTCCGGCGCTGTAGACACCGATCTCGTCCAGAAGTTCATCGCCGTCACAGGTCTGTTTCTTGTGTTTGCTTTCTTGTCTAACAGCTTCGGGACTGGGTTCTCTCCGTGGTAATTCCGTTCATGTTCATATTTTCACGATGAACGCTTCATTAGATGTGTCACTGTGTTCGGATTGAGTCGAGAACTTCAACAAACAATTCAAACAAACTGAACTCAAAACAGTCAAACACCGTACGTCGACATCTCACTTTTTATTTAATAAGGAGCGTTGTGTTTGTTTTGTATTACATTGAATTGTTAACTAAAATTGTGATTTGAATATTATTATATCAGCTGAATGTGTAATGTTCTTAATATATTAAATATTAATATAGCTAAGCTCTTCACCCACCCACTGTTGAAAATTGAAAAAAAAAAAAAGTCAACAAATTTTAGAATGATGAACCCCGGGAAGATTATTAACCCGGTCAACAAATTCCCGCAGAAGTCGGATGTGTCGGCCTAACGGCACAAGAACACAGCTCTGCTGTAAACAGGCACAATGCAGTCACGTCCGGAAAAAAAACCTCAGAATGAACGCAGAAGAAGAAGAAGAAGAATGATGAACCTGGACGCAGTAAAATAATGAAATAAAGTAAATAAACTAAATGAATTTAACTATTCTTCTGTTATGAATTATGTTTTCTGTAAAAACTTTACTTATATGGGAGACCACCACAGCTAGATATACATTGACACATCGAATCCAATGGCCGTTGTATTTTATTTGCTTATTTTCATTTCCACCATTTTCACTGTGGTCCTGCCTATATATCAGCAGCGGCCACAGGAGTTTCGGAGTAAGCATGAATTGGAGACACCAGATCTTGAATTTTCCTATCAGCCTGCTTATGTCGATGGTATGCAGACTGTTCGCCAACACTTATTGTATCTCTACTATCGCATACCTGTCAGTCAGGGTTGCATCATATACACAACCGAGACTCTTTACCGGTTCCTTTAACACCATGGGAATTGCTTGCCCGGCAACCATGAACACCCTATCTAAATACTGTGAGCGTTAATAATGATTGGCTAATGAGCCTGGCAGGATATCTATTTTGTCATGCTGTACAGGTGAACTGGTGAACCTAAAGGTTATAGTCTTGGTTTGATACTTCTTCTTCTGCGTTCATCCGGATTTTTTTTCCGGATGTGACTGCTTTGTGCCTGTTTACAGCAGAGCTGCGTTATTGCGCCGTTAGGCCGACACATCCGACTTCTGCGGGCATTTGTTGACCGGGTTAACCTTCCCGGTTGTTTTGATACTATCTGTATTCTGCGATCTAATTAAAAATGACCATTAGTTAAAATTAGTAATAATTATTGATTAATGAAACATGCAAGATGTACGCTTTATTATGTAGACTGGTGAAATTAACCTGAAAGTCACATTCTTGTTTTGATACACTGTTTTGCGATCTATTAATACTTGTTTAACAACCACCATTAATTTAATAATGAGTGTCAGTTTAAAAGGGATTTTAAAGGCGAGAACAAAGCAGTAATAAGAGTACTTGGGTGCATCACCAATTGGGTTATGGTGTCTAGTTGGTTACGCATCCAAGTACACTTGTTCCTGCAGCCAGGCGCTGTCGTCAGTTGGAGGTGACAGGTTCGAATCCCAGTCAGCTGTCACATTTTCTGTTCTCTAGTGTGTCCTACGCCGGTCTCTCTGGCTGAGGGGTTACACGAATTTCTCCGTAATCCTGTTTATCCATGCAGGGTAATGCAGCGCGTGAGAATTGGAAGCGGTTCTACCCGCACTGGTGACTTGGGGGATAATGAGCAAGCCGCTCAGAAAGCAATGGCAAACTACTGAGCGTAATCTTGCCAAGAAATCAACAATCAGCTGAAAGATGCTGATGTTGACAGCGATATCCTGTAAAGGATATGCAAATTAAACCCAAAAAAGTGTGTCCTATAGTCTCTACTTCTTTCTTCTATTTCTGTTAGTACCAAAGTTTATGAACTGGTTGTGTATGCTGTTGGTTGATGTTGACCTGATCTGATGTGCGATTTTAGGTGCTGACCAGGATGTTGCCATCAGGTTACTGGAAGTTTGCGCTGGCAACTTGGACCTGGCTGTTGACATGCATATGGACAACGTATGGGATCAAGATGCATCGAACAGTGCTCGAGGAGAAGGCTCCTCCTCACTAAACTACAACTGGTAAGTAACAAATCAGTTGAGTAGCATATATCATAGCTACCTGAGAAAGTAGATATTAGGTTTTATTTTGTATCTGGGTTTGTGTGGCCGTGCTTTGAAACATCAATTAATCTGAAGCTGGGTATATAAATCATCAGAAACCACATGTAGATTTCTGATATGAAAGTTCCAGGAGTGGTATGAAAGAGTGACATATTTGATTTACATAAACAAGTTTGTGTATTCTCATCATGTGAATATGGTGTATGCTGAGTGGCAGTACCTTGCCTCTTGCCATTCAGCTTCAGGGATTGATTCCTCATGAGGATCATTCGGATGATGGTTTGAATATATTTAAAGACAGCAGTCAACTTTCGGTTGTTGATATCTCCATAGATTTTGTCAACTGTCAGAGTGTGTCCTCAAATGGAGTGGGTGTAAGCCAGAAATAATTTAAAACAATGATCACAAACTATGGGTAGACAAATCCAATTTCTATCTGCAGTCTGAATTTTAAGTCATTTTATTAGCCCATAATTGCAAAAATACATACGCTGGTGTCTGAGAACATGGGGGTTGGCTCCTGAGTTATGCTGGTGCCTGAGAACATGGGGGTTGGCTCCTGAGTTATGCTGGTGCCTGAGAACATGGGGGTTGGCTCCTGAGTTATGCTGGTGCCTGAGAACATGGGGGTTGGCTCCTGAGTTATGCTGGTGCCTGAGAACATGGGGGTTGGCTCCTGGCTTATGTTGACACCTGAGAATTTAGAGTTGACTCCTAACTTATGCTGGTGTCTGAGAACACGGGGTTGGCTCCTGACTTATGTTGTGTGTTTGTCCATCTCTGTCACAGACAGAAAGAGGTGTGTATGTTGTTCACAATTTGGCTTTACAAGAGGAGAGGCTTGCACAGATACCTCATTTTCCCGTGGGGTAGCTGAGTGGAAGGTTGACTGAATGTGAACTGTATATATTCTGTCAACAAGAAAACAGTGTTCAGTAGAGAAGGTGGACACATCCTGTGGGAGACTGGAGACAACTGTTGGGCAATGTTGTAGCACTGCATCACAAGTATTACAGTAAGGCCAGAACAGCTGATGGACAAGGGTGAAATAGCAACAGGTCCGAGATGTGTGCACTCACCTCTGCTGTTCAATATTGACAGAATAATAATAATAACACTGCATGTCAGAGATGATCTCAACCACCTGGAAACAGAACATGCTGAACTCGCTTAATGAGTTACTTTTTGCAATGACCAGAGCATCATCTGTGAAGGTAAAAACAATTGCAAATCCCTAGCAGTTTACTTTCAACATTTGTGCAATACTGTATGGGAATAAAACCTCACAAGACTGAATTATATAAATCAGCAAGACATTATCCCTCAGAATATACACATTTATCTGTGCTTAATTGACTGTCAGAAAGCTTTTAAGTAAATTAAATGCCTGGATTGCTTGCTTGTGTTCGTTGGCTTGAGCTCCAACGCAAAAGTCCTGTATGCCGGATGAAGGCATCCTGTTGTCCAACATCATTGTGATGTCACACAGGACCTGAGGTTTGCGTGAGTATCCGTTGTCCCATGTCTGGCTTATTGGTGTGCAGACTGGTGGTTCCTCGCCATGCAGGCAGATACTCTCCGACTTCGGAAGAATCATCGATCCTACTGATGTTAGCCAGGTCCCCGAAGAGACCTGTTGCCCACGACGCACGATGTGGACGTGTCAGCAGGTCTTGGCCAGTATATATCCTGGCCCTGGTGCCTTGGAAACACCTCTGCGTCCCAAAATGCCTGGATGAAATAAGTATCCACAATGAGGATGGAGTATAAAGCTTATTCTGGGAAGAGCAACAGCATTTTGTTTTAGGCCAGTTCTCTTTGATGAAGTCCTAAATGTCTGCTTGCTGGAATAGACACAGCAAATTTTGCTCCACACTGTGGTAATTATTTGATTGAGACAGCACTACTAACATTGGAGTTTACATCTGTGCTCCTTGGCAAACGTCTTTGTTTGATAGAACAAAATAAGGCAGCAAACAAAATGGACCGATGGAGCTCATAAACACTAGAAGGAAACCCCTCAGACAAACCAACTCCAACCTCTGAGGTACTTGTAATTTATGTCCCTAAGTTAAGGATGAGAGTCATCATTTCAGTCCAACTGACCCGTGTAGGGATTGAACCCACTACCTCAGCGTTAAAACACCAGATGTATAAGAGAGAGTGTTCATATAATTCAGCCACGCTGACCTCAAATGTGAATTAATATGTTGTATGTATTTGTATCCAAAGTGAGGATAATGTTCGAGCCCCAATCCCCCAGCGAACAGAGGTGCTTGTCAATGATGGGCCCATGGGTGCTGGCGGTAAGCATGTGTTTCTGTGTGTCTGTAACTTGCAACTACAATTAATTATGCTTGAAATAAATAGAGACTTTATTACCTGTTTGCTTTTAATAGAATGTTTGAGAACAATCTGTCCTGCTTGGTGTGATCATTGTCTTTGATGATTACAGTTTGACATGTTGAACCCTGCAGTTTTGTTCTAAAACTTTAAGTTCCATGCAGCTTGTAATTTCATGCTGATTCAGTATGGCATTATACCTGACAGAGCTGGCTGTACAGTTCAGCAGTGAGCGTGGTTAGACCACACAAGCATGTGGGGAAGCAGAGACAAGAAGTCTATGCCTGTGTTGATTGTCTGTTTGCTCTGTCCTGTGGCAAGGGATGGGGATTTGTCCCTGCTGGTCCAGGGTATGGTGGTCATCGTTGGGCAGATGCTGCATCTTCTGATAGACTGGGCTGCTCTCTGTTTCTCAAAGTTTAAGACTATCTCCTTCATCATATTCTCTTCCCCTGTTTGCAAGTGTATTTGTTTTTTCCACTTCTGGGAACTCCACAGAGAGATGGGACCTGCTGCAGTATGGTTGGCAAAATGTGTTCAATTACTACTGATCTATTAATAAAGTTCATACTCTTCAATCATATACCATAATTTCAGATGAGCAGCACCCTCTGCATGACGCTATATTCAGAGAAAAGGGTGACAGGCTAAAGAGGGGCAAATCATGGATGGGTCGGGCGGAAGATGTCGTCAGACAGGTCTGCAGTCTTACCAGTATCAACCCCGGCAAGGAATGGGTGCCGTTGCCTCCAGCTTTTAAGTGCACTTTCTCCTGCATTATCACACTCGACAGACGGTGCAGAGGGCAGAACCCTGCTGCTGTCAATGCAGAAGTCAACGCGCTCATCTATGAACACTCAGATAGTCCCGAAGTGCTCATCTATACAGATGGATCTGTTTTAAAGCAGCAGAGAAGTGCGTGGGCATTTACAGCCCTTTCAGCGGGCCGAACCGTTCAAGAATCCAATGGTGCCCACTCTATGACCACGAGCAGCATGACGATGGAGGTGATGGCAGTTACAGGCCTTCATATGGCTGGAATCACAGCATTATACCAACGTGTGTGTACTAAGTGATTCAATGAGCATGATTCAGAAGGTCGAAGCTGGATCTGTACGTAGACAGTGGACTGAATCGCTGCGGAAGTCTGTTGTCCGTAAAGTCACCTTCATCTTCGTCCCGGGACATGCGGGAGTCGAGGGAAATGAACGAGCTGACAAACTGGCTGGCTCTGCACCCCCTGTAGATGGCCAGCCCATGGATCGTGCCGATGTTATTAACGTGCTTAAAGATATGGCGAGAACAGAGGACTTTGACGTCAGTGATTCCACATCGCTGTCCAGGATGAAAGACCTGGGAGTAAGAATCGGCACAGCCAGACGCGAGAGGTACATCGGGAAAACAAAGCGCCTCGTCAACCAACACAGAACTGGCACTATTAGCCACCGGACGCTGATGCATATGCTGTGGGGGGGGGGGGGGGGGAGGAGGAGGATCTGAGCACCTATGGACATGTCCGGAGTGCAATGAAGATACCCCAACTGATAACTGATACCATAATTTCAGCTTTGATCTGTCTGGGGGAGGTATTGTATAACCTGCACATGGTTTACTCCTACCCCCCCCCCCCCCCCCAGTCTTCTCAAGGTAGGACTACTAGAATCTGTAATGGGGGCGGGGGAAGCTGGATTTAGTCACGTAGAAAACAACTAAAAGATGCAAAAAAGGCATTAGCCTGGTAACAGCAAGATGTGTAAACTATGGGGATCGCTTTGTGTATTACATGTTTGGGACTGTGTACCATAAGTCATTTGTGGAAGTGTATTGCATATTGTTTAGGATTGTAGATTGCATGTTGTTTAGGATTGTGTTGCACATTTATGATTGTGTATTCCATGTTGTTTAGGATTGATTGTTGCAAGTGCAGTTAGTTAGTTAGTCGACAGATCACAGATCATCCTCATTGCACATCGAGCCATTCAGTCCATAAGTGCTCGGATCCCCTCCTCAGCAAATCCCGCAGCGTGTAGTGGCTAACGATGCCAGTTCTGTGTTGGTTTATCAATCTTCTTTGGCTTCCTGCGTAGTGTTCTTGTTTGGCCACCCCTCTTTTAATTTGTTGTTCTCGCAGTCTGGCCATGGTTGTAGATTCACAGTCATCACTTGGTTCACGCAAAAGTCTTACTTCTCGTAGAGCATTCAGAATGTCAGCCTGGTCCATGGTGCGTCCGCCCTCCACAGTAGCCTTACCTGCGAGCTTGTCAGCCCGCTCATTTCCTTGTACTCCCGCATGCCCTGGCACGAAAATGAAACTAATCTTTGCCAGCCGAGACCGCTCCAGAGGCAGCAACCATTCTCTTTGGATCGACCCCTCCTCTATCCTCTTGATCATGTTCATTGAGTCGCTAAGGACACATGCCCTAGTGAATGTCTGTGTCTCGAGCCATGTTATTGCTTTACTTACTGCCATGACTTCCATAGTCAGGCTACTTGTGGTTTCAGTGAAAGCACCAGAGTCCTCCTTCACAATTCTCCCTCCGGCCCGAGCCGTAAAGGCCCATGAGCTTCTCACATGTCGGACGACCGACCCATCTGTGTAGATGACAGCATCACTGTCTAGCAAATTCTCGAAAATCAACGCTTGTACTTCAGCCTCAACAGCAGCCGGATTTCTTGTCTGCATTTTCTATCTAGTTGGATGCAAACTGAAAAGGATGTGCAGAAATCTGTTGGCACTTGTACCCACTCCTCGCCAGGTTCTAAGTCCTCAAGTGAACACACCTGTTGAAGAATGTCTTCGGCTTGACCCATCCATGACCGTCCTCTTTTTAACCTGCTGCCCTTCACCTTCATAATTCCACTATGCAGTGGATGTTGTGTGTTTGCGTTAACTCTGAGGTAGGCGCGTTCTCTGCTAACTTGTATTCTGTCTTCAATGGTTGGAAAATCAAGAAGGTAGCGCATCACCCTGCATGCTGTATCTCTTGTACATCCAAGAATAATGCGCATAGCTTCATTCTGTATCCTTTCCATCCTTTCTGTCTGCTTACGGCTGAGAGTCAGGATTGCCATTGCATACTCAAAAACAGACATGACCAGCTTCTCGTACAGAAGACATAGATGGCGCTGCTCACAGTTTGCTGCCGCCATCATCCGCATCGCTGCCAAACCCCGCTTGGCCTTTGTTATCACCTGGTCTATGTGCACATTATAAGCAAGGCTTCGATCAAACCGTATCCCCAGGTAATTCATTGCCTGCGTTCTTTCCACCGTCTCTGAACACAGCTTTACAGTTGGTGTTGGAGTGTTGACAATATGATTATTCAACGAGAACCAAGTCACTGTTGCCTTTGTTGGGTTGACCATTGCCCCAGATTCGTCACACCAAGTACTTATGCGATTGAGTTCGGATTGTAGTTCCACAGCAACCTGCTCTCTATCCTTACCCTGACGATACACTAAAACATCATCGGCATATGACAATGTCCTACATACATGTTTACATACATACATACATGTTTGGGGCTGTGTACATATGTTTACATACATACATGTTTGGGACTGTGTACCATAAGTTATTTGTGGAAGTGTATTGCATATTGTTTAGGATTGTAGATTGCATGTTGTTTAGGATTGTGTGTTGCACATGTGTTGACAATGGTCAACCCAACAAAGGCAACAGTGACTTGGTTCTCGTTGAATAATCATATTGTCAACAATCCAACACCAACTGTAAAGCTGTGTTCAGAGACGGTGGAAAGAACGCAGGCAAGTGCAGGATTATATACAGCATGTTGATTAGGATTGTATGCAGCATGTTGTTTAGAATTGAGTGTTGCACATTTAGGGTTGTGTGTCATTGCTTGTTTGGGATTGTGTATTGTTTTCACTTGTATTTTACTAGATTGTATATCCGTGGCTGGTTTGGACTGCTAAATGTAAATATGTTTCTTTATATTGAAGCAGCACCATGGAGCTGGAGACGCCAGCGGCAGAAGAGATCTGTCTTTGATGGGTTTCGCAATTTTGTGGCAGAATCACGTAAGACTGTTATAACATGGCATTTTATAGGAGTATTGTACTAGTAAGGGAGACACAGTGACTAGCATGTGTGCTGGCTGGCCTGGGGGGGTCATGGTTCAAATCTCCTCCAAGCAGGGACTTACAGCAAATGTTGCTAGGCTTCCAGGTGTACAGGCCTCACACGAGTGCCAGAAACTTCTGCCTGAGGAGTAATTGTGGCTGCCATGATAGTCTCCACATCAGCCATTGAGTGACAGTTGGTCTGTACAAATATGGGGTTAGCGCCATTGTACCCAGGACACCTCTAAGTGTATCAGATGATTCTTAACTGATTGTTGACATGATGATTGTGTGCGTGACTGGATTGTTGCTGGTTGTGTTGTTGTAGGCTGTTTGCTGGGTGAATAATGCATTTATAGCCAACTTTTTGTTGTTTATAGCTGGTCAGTTGTGGAATGATGTGTTTATAGCTGATTGGTTGTGGAATGATGCATTTATGGCTCATTGGTTGTGGAATGATGTGTTTATAGCCCATTGGTTGTGGAATGAAGTGTTTATAGCCCATTGGTTGTGAATTGATGTGTTTATAGCTGATTGGTTGTGGAATGATGTGTTTATAGTTGATTTCTACAAGGTGTGGACTGCGCCTGGTCCTGCAGCCAGCAGGGTTAGGATCGGCTAGCCTCTCCCAGGAGGGGTGAAAATTAGTAGCCTGCGGATGACCCACTGACTACACAAGCCAACCCACCTCTCTGTGGTGTAGACCGGGAAACCATGACCACGAGGTCATGAGCCATTAGGGCTCACGCTCGCCAGGGCGGATGGACTCCCCTTGGTCAGATTTTTGTCCTAATCCTGCGACTGGCCTAGCAAGCCAGCAGGGGATTTTCATACTGCTCATAGAAAAACTAAGAAGTATAATTGGACTGACCCAAATCGATGTAGACTTGGCAATAACAGAGGGAGTCCACAGAAATCTCGATGCATGAAGTCCACGGACAGGCACCCTCCCACTGTTTATACTTCACCTCAACACCACAAGCAAGGTACAAGGGGAACGAGATGAGATGGTTATTGAATGATTTGTTTATAGTTGATTGATTGTGGAATGATGTGAGGATAAGAGGTGGCCTAGCAGTGTATGATGGCCACGTTTATTTGGCGAGAAAAATCTCTAGTACTAATTCTGTGAGAGTGAGTTGGTCACAGATCCATCATGGTAAACATAATGTAACCCTGCCACTACTCAGGATGAAACCTAGGACCATTAAATTCATAGGCAGGTGCCTATGACATCAAGATGTGCGTGCTGTACATGACATCAAGATGTGCGTGCTGTGTTGAATGTTACATAACATCAAGATGTGAGTGCTGTGTCGAATGTTACATGACATCAAGATGTGAGTGCTGTGTCAAATGTTACATGACATCAAGATGTGAGTGTTGTGTTGAATGTTACATGACATCAAGATGTGTGTGCTGTGTTGAATGTTACATGACATCAAGATGTGAGTGCTGTGTCGAATGTTACATGACATCAAGATGTGAGTGCTGTGTCAAATGTTACATGACATCAAGATGTGAGTGCTGTGTTGAATGTTACATGACATCAAGATGTGTGTGCTGTGTTGAATGTTACATGACATCAAGATGTGAGTGCTATGTCAAATGTTACATGACATCAAGATGTGAGTGCTGTTTCGAATGTTACATGACATCAAGATGTGAGTGCTATGTCAAATGTTAATGACATCAAGATGTGAGTGCTGTGTCGAATGTTACATGACATCAAGATGTGAGTGCTATGTCAAATGTTACATGACATCAAGATGTGCGTGCTGTGTCGAATGTTACATGACATCAAGATGTGCGTGCTGTGTTGAATGTTACATGACATCAAGATGTGAGTGCTGTGTCGAATGTTACATGACATCAAGATGTGAGTGCTGTGTCAAATGTTACATGACATCAAGATGTGAGTGCTGTGTTGAATGTTACATGACATCAAGATGTGTGTGCTGTGTTGAATGTTACATGACATCAAGATGTGAGTGCTGTGTCGAATGTTACATGGCATCAAGATGTGAGTGCTGTGTCAAATGTTACATGACATCAAGATGTGAGTGCTGTGTTGAATGTTACATGACATCAAGCTGTGAGTGCTGTGTTGAATGTTACATGACATCAAGATGTGAGTGCTATGTCAAATGTTACATGACATCAAGATGTGAGTGCTGTTTCGAATGTTACATGACATCAAGATGTGAGTGCTATGTCAAATGTTACATGACATCAAGATATGAGTGCTGTGTCGAATGTTACATGACATCAAGATGTGAGTGCTATGTCAAATGTTACATGACATCAAGATGTGAGTGCTGTGTCGAATGTTACATGACATCAAGATGTGAGTGCTGTGTCGAATGTTATGCAACATCAAAATGTCAATGCAGAAAATGATATGATTCTTGATTAGTTAGATGGTTATTCTGTTTCTTGTGTTGCCCAGATCACAGCGATGAGTCAGCGAATGGGCACAGAACTTCCAAAAAGAGAAATTTAGAAGACTTGTTTCGGCCTCCTGTGGACATCACATTCAAGGGCACATTCCAGAATGTGAGTTCCAATCACTATCATCCTACTTTGTGTTGTCACAGAGTTTTCTTCGTCTTGTTATTTGTCCATGTTATCATCCATTTATGTTCTTACAGTACACATGTCTACATACTGACCCCTGACCTTGAGGGGGCATTGGGGTTGAGCAAGGATAGTGAGTGGCACCTTGCAGTCTCGACAGACCAAAGTATGTGAGTTGGAATGTGGCCAATATTCCATCACAACGCCTGGGCAGAGCTTCAGAGAAACATGTGGTGCCCAAATGACATGTTCCCTCTCTCAGCCTAGCCCTTGTGTTTTCCAGAGGAATGGGTAAACAATACGTCTGGCACAAGGTAGGCTGCAGACGCTGACGGCTCAGCGTCAACCTCCGAGACCTCGCCACCACGAGCAGGTGGCGAGTGATGGCCAGACCCTGGAACCCAAGGGACCCGGCTTAGAGGCTTTCAGCCAAGTCCCACAGGTGACGGCCTCGTACGCGCCCGGACCATAAGGATGCGCACATTTGTCAATCACAAGTGTCCGGACCTGTGTAAAGCGTGCACTATCGTCAGACTCTCCGCCTGACCATAGCGGACCCCACAACCAGCGGGAATAGGCCCGCAGGAGATATTGCTTGTCTATTGCGAGCAAATCTCCCATCCTTCCACTGTGCGGATTTCGTGACCGGCAAGAATAGGCCCGACGGAGATATTGCTCGTCTGCTGCGGACAAATCTCTACCGAGACTGACTGAATAAGTAAAGAAACGATAAAAGTAGTGGTATTTTAATTGCGCTTGTGCTCCCACCTATGCTGCACTCTTCATGTGTCTTCACAAAGTCGGACTAGAGTCAAGCTCAATAGGGCCTTCTTTCCAAGCTGATTACCAAACCCGTTCCCTTGGCTGTGGTTTCGCTAGATATGACTGAATAAGTAAAGAAATGATAAAAGTAGTGGTATTTAAATTGCGCTTGCGCTTCCACGTATGCTACACCCTTCACATGTCTTCACAAAGTTGGACTAGAGTCAATGAGCAAGGATAATACTCTCTATAAATGACCACCTATTGACCAACACTATATGGCTTTGACAGATCCGGCGTGGCACTAACAGGAAAACCATATGTGCCTTTGACAGATCGAGTGTGGCACTAACAGGAAAACCATATGTGCCTTTGACAGATCGAGTGTGGCACTAACAGGAAAACCATATGTGCCTTTGACAGATCGAGTGTGGCACTAACAGGAAAAACCATATGTGCCTTTGACAGATCGAGTGTGGCACTAACAGGAAAACCATATGTGCCTTTGACAGATCGAGTGTGGCACTAACAGGAAAACCATATGTGGCTTGACAGATCGAGTGTGGCAACTAACAGGAAAACCATATGTGGCTTTGACAGATCGAGTGTGGCACTAACAGGAAAACCATATGTGCCTTTGACAGATCGAGTGTGGCACTAACAGGAAAACCATATGTGCCTTTGACAGATCGAGTGTGGCACTAACAGGAAAACCATATGTGCCTTTGACAGATCGAGTGTGGCACTAACAGGAAAACCCAATGTGCTTTGACAGATCGAGTGTGGCACTAACAGGAAAACCATATGTGCCTTTGACAGATCGAGTGTGGCACTAACAGGAAAACCATATGTGGCTTTGACAGATCGAGTGTGGCACTAACAGGAAAACCATATGTGCCTTTGACAGATCGAGTGTGGCACTAACAGGAAAACCATATGTGGCTTTGACAGATCGAGTGTGGCACTAACAGGAAAACCATATGTGGCTTTGACAGATCGAGTGTGGCACTAACAGGAAAAACCATATGTGCTTTGACAGATCGAGTGTGGCACTAACAGGAAAACCATATGTGCCTTTGACAGATCGAGTGTGGCACTAACAGGAAAACCATATGTGGCTTTGACAGATCGAGTGTGGCACTAACAGGAAAACCATATGTGGCTTTGACAGATCGAGTGTGGCACTAACAGGAAAACCATATGTGGCTTTGACAGATCGAGTGTGGCACTAACAGGAAAACCATATGTGGCTTTGACAGATCGAGTGTGGCACTAACAGGAAAACCATATGTGGCTTTGACAGATCGAGTGTGGCACTAACAGGAAAACCATATGTGGCTTTGACAGATCGAGTGTGGCACTAACAGGAAAACCATATGTGGCTTTGACAGATCGAGTGTGGCATTAAGATTTATAGCATGTGTTATTATTTACACACATTGGACCTGTTCATGCATGCACACATGTGAACCTGTTCATGCATGCACACATGTGAACCTGTTCATGCATGCACACATGTGAACCTGTTCATGCATGTACACATGTGAACCTGTTCATGCATGTACACATGTGGACCTGTGCTTGTACTGCCACACCAGCCACTCAGTGCAGGTTTGTCTATACAGTGAAGGGCTGCACCATATGCTCAGCCTGCATGAGGCGTTTTTGAGGGACCTTGACCTCTTACACATGTCACAAACCAGTCCACCAGTCTTCTCTGGACGTCAAATCAGAAATACGTGTGACAGACCCACTTGGCAGGTGATGGTACCCTTATATACCATACCCACTGTGGCTTAGGGGAATGAACAATTCCAGATAGACCGAGTCCAGGGTTACACAGATAATTTAGAAGCAGACGCCTTTGTGTTGATTTCAGTGGTATGGGCGGCAGTAATTCTGAATTGCAAACTACTGAATGTAAACATGCCTAGTAAACCGTCAACAGCCAACACATGTTGGGGTTGATAGTGACATCCCATAAAGGACATGCTACTAACTTGAACTTCCCTAGCAGATACTGCCGTTGGGGTGTCAAGTGTCAGGACTTCAAATATTCTTGGCTATCACATATGAGGTAGGTTGGCCTGGTCACTCCCTCCTGTTGTCTCATGCCCATCTTTATGGGCTGGCTTGACCTCATGGCTGTACTGGTCCTGCCGGGACGTGAGATTGAATCCTGATGCTGTGATGTACTGGTCCTGCCGGGACGTGAGATTGAATCCTGATGCTGTCATGTACTGGTCCTGCTGGGACGTGAGATTGAATCCTGATGCTGTCATGTACTGGTCCTGCCGGGACGTGAGATTGAATCCTCGAGCTTTAGTATGGTCCTGGACGTGAGATTGAATCCTGATGCTGTCATGTACTGGTCCTGCCGGGACGTGAGATTGAATCCTGATGCTGTCATGGCCAGCAAATGTACTAACCACTATATCACCATGGCTGCACTTTGCATGTAAGGCTGCTAAATGTGGGTAATGTATGTTTCTTTTGTGTCATGGAAAACCAGACCACAGATGTAATATGATTCCAATTGTTGCAGGCCCGCGATGTGGGGTCAGCCCAGAATAAATGGTTGCTGGTGAACGTGCAGAATGTGGAAGAGTTCTCCTGCCAGATGTTGAACAGAGATGTGTGGAGTCACGCTGACGCGCGCAACATCATCAGGGACAGCTTTCTCTTTTGGCAGGTTAGGATTTGCCTGTTTATGTTGTTGATTATATGTGTATGCATGTAAGGAGTACATACATTCTCCACAGTCATGCATTTACATACACATATACACACATACTACACAATCATGACATGCATATTTACATGCACATATACACACATACTACACAATCATGACATGCATATTTACATGCACATATACACACATACTACACAATCATGACATGCATATTTACATGCACATATACACACATACTACACAATCATGACATGCATATTTACATGCACATATTACACACATACTACACAATCATGACATGCATATTTACATGCACATATAAACACATAATACACAATCATGACATGCATATTTACATGCACATATACACACATACTACACAATCATGACAGCATATTTACATGCACATATAAACACATACTACACAATCATGACATGCATATTACATGCACATATAAACACATACTACACAATCATGACATGCATATTTACATGCACATATAAACACATACTACACAATCATGACATGCATATTTACATGCACATATAAACACATACTACACAATCATGACATGCATATTTACATGCACATATACACACATACTACACAATCATGACATGCATATTTACATGCACATATACACACATACTACACAATCATGACATGCATATTTACATGCACATATACACACATACTACACAATCATGACATGCATATTTACATGCACATATACACACATACTACACAATCATGACATGCATATTTACATGCACATATACACACATACTACACAATCATGACATGCATATTTACATGCACATATACACACATACTACACAATCATGACATGCATATTTACATGCACATATACACACATACTACACAATCATGACATGCATATTTACATGCACATATACACACATACTACACAATCATGCACCCGCAGACACAGATACGTGCACTCTACACAACAATGCACTCACATACATATATAGACACAGATACGTGCACTCTACACAACAATGCACTCACATACATATATAGACACAGACATACAATCTGCACAATCATGACCTCTCATACATATATATACAGACATACAATCTGCACAATCATGCACTTACAGACACAGATACATGCATTCTACACAATCATGCTGCCATGTGTACATATAGATTCATTCATTTGGCACAATCATGCACTTGCATGCACATATAGACACAGACACACAATCACGGACATGCAAACATACATTGTTTGTATCTATGTAGTTGTAAAAACTCACATTGTTTTTCTGGGTGCATGTGTTTGAACCTGGGTAAGCCGAATGATTTGATCAATCTGAGGCACGCTGTAAAACATACAAGGCCAGCCATCTCCAGGAGGAGATGCACAAATACATGTGAATAATGAAGTCACAAACAACATACAGCCCAATTCGCTGTATGTCGTCAGGTGCATACTACAGAAGACAAGCAGATATAGAGTGAAGTAGTGTCATGATTCCTTGTCCAAGTGAAATAAGCTAAACACTTGCCATGTTTCACTGTGGCAGCGGTAGTTTTAAGGAGACTCTCACATCTGACGATTTATATCATTTATATACTGCCAAGCCAGTCTCCCTGGTGTAGGAGTTAAGGACGTTGTTCGTAATCCCGTACTCCTTCGATACTCAGCTGTGCAAGATTCGGCAGCGGATCACGTCGCTTTGGTTACTTACTGGGGTATGTGAGCCGGTCATTGAGAAAGCAATGGCAAACTACTAAATGTAAAACTTGCCAAGACTCCGTTCTTCTCCGCGCCGTTCCTGTGCCAGTGAATATCACACAGCAGCTGAAAAATGCTGGTGTTGACTGCAATGTCCTGTAAAGGATATGTGAAAAAAAAAATATGCTGCCAAGGTCAGATGCCTGCATCAGTTGACACTGAGATAAAGGAATTGATTGAACAACATTCATCTACAGAAGACATCTACAGAGATCCTCCAGAGCACTGGCATGACCAGCAGAGCAAGAAGTCGCACATGCAACAATCATATCAGACAGCATGAACTTGCTACAGAAAATAAGGCATCTCTGCTCTGAATGGACAGACATTTGGAAGTTGAGCTTCACATCACTCACCTGGATGTACTCGCCAGAACAGGCCAGAGTTAAAGGCAATGAACGCGCAGACCAGTTGGCATATAAAGCATCAATACATACAGGAAGAAGCTTGGACAGGGCTGATATAATTCAAGCAGTACAGGCTTGGTTGGCAGATACTGACGAGACTCCAGCGCTAGCCTGATAATATGTACTGGGAGTGAAGCCTGGCCAGGCACGTCAGTGCCACCTTCGAGGGAAAGAGAGGAGATAACAGAACCAACTCCTGATGGGAACAGTGAGCAGAAATACTCTAGGACGGCTGCTGTATTGTGGGGGGCCGAGCACGCATGGGAGTGCCCAGTGACATTGTTTAACATGACACAGTATATCTGATCTGTTTATGTTGATTTGTTTGTGGTCTCAACATGGCACAGTGTATCTGATCTGTTTATGTTGACTGGTTTGTGGTCTCAACATGACACAGTATCATGTTGAGACACTGGTCTCAACATGACACTGTGTCTCCCGTGTGTTGCCGGGGCCCATAAGGGAAGCAAAGAATAGCAACACTGTAGCCTATCACGCATGTCGTAAGAGGCGACTAAGGAGGCTTGATGGTTCCGTCGCCCTGCTACTGAGTGAGTGCGTGGCGCGACACTGTGAGCTGTGAGTTTCGTGTGAAATGCTTTTTAATCTGCCCGAGGTTTTTTGGAACGTGACTGCATGTTCGGAGTGATGGCAGATGGCTATGTCCCAGAGTTGACTGGTTTTTGCCTTATGCAGAAATGCATGGCTGCTGGGCTTCTGGTTGACTGCCACTACCATCGACGATGAACTGTATTTTGTGGACTGTGTGGGTGAACATCTAGGAAACATCCAGATGGGAAAATGACTGCCGATTCCATCAGAAATGAACTGGGTGTTTTGTGGGGGACTATTGTGTTGACATTCTGGCGGCAGCATTATGCACAGTGTATCTGTGCGGGCTGTTGTTTGTCGAGACTCCTGTCTTTTCCACTTTTCACATTGGGCAGTGGGGAGCGTTTTGTGTGATATTCACTGGCACAGGCACAGAGCATAATGGGGACGACCCGTTGCTGTGAAGTTGGAACTGCGACTAACTAACTAACTAACTAACTAACATGACACAGTGTATCTAATCTGTTTGTGTTGACTGGTTTGTGGTCTCAACATGACACAGTGTATCTGATCTGTTTATGTTGACTTCTTTGTGGTCTCCAGGTGTACAATGACAGCGTGGAAGGCAAGCGGTTTATGCAGTTTTATAAATTAAGCGGTTGGCCGTATGTGGCAATCATTGACCCTGTGACCGGTGAGTTGTTTATCTGTCACTCATACTATTTCCTCGTGTGTCTTGGGGTGTATGAGCACCCTATACTTTTTCAGCTTTCTTCTGTTCTGTAGTGTAGATGTTCACCACTTTCGACTGAATTTTAAAAATCTTCTACCCTAGGATGTAGAAATATCTTAATATCTTCTTGTACCTTAGGATGCAGAAATACCGGAATATCTTCTTGTGATGTTAAGTATTTCCTCTGATATGTTGACATAGTTACACATGCTGTCTACATGTCCTAACTACAGCCTGTGAAACACCACAGGAAATCTACATGTCCTAACTACGGCCTGTGAAACACCACAGGAAATCTGCATGTCCTAACTACGGCCTGTGAAACACCACAGGAAATCTACATGTCCTAACTACGGCCTGTGAAACACCACAGGAAATCTACATGTCCTAACTACGGCCTGTGAAACACCGCAGGAAATCTACATGTCCTAACTACGGCCTGTGAAACACCACAGGAAATCTACATGTCCTAACTACGGCCTGTGAAACACCACAGGAAATCTACATGTCCTAACTACGGCCTGTGAAACACCGCAGGAAATCTACATGTCCTAACTACGGCCTGTGAAACACCACAGGAAATCTACATGTCCTAACTACGGCCTGTGAAACACCACAGGAAATCACACTTTGTGCACCCATGGTATTCTGCGGGTGGGCTACCAAAGGGACCCATTCTTCTACTGAATATATAGGTAACCATCTCTTTACTGGGTTTTGATCTCAATCTAGGTAATCATTACCTAGATTAATGTAATTGCCAATATTAATGTAATTGTCAGTATTAATGTAATTGCCAAAATTAATGTAATTAATGGTTGTCCACTGTTATTATTGATGAAATCAAACAGATGTACATATGAAATAATTCACCGCATGCACTGAGGCGGTAGCTATGAGAATCATCAACAATATAGGAACATTTCAGTGCATAAATAAGGATGTCAAACAACAATGTATGCTGTCTCCTGATTTGTTTTCATTGTACATTGAATTGAGTTGAGCCAAGAACCGACATAGTGGCACAAAACATTATCATTGCCATAGAGAAGGGTATAGCCAGAGGATCTGGCCGACGCTCAGTTTTCAGAACCCACAACTGCCAGGCATATACATAATCCGACTGCATTTGGTACCGTTAGAATTGGAACTCTTCATTGGTTGTTGAAAATGACTGCGGAGCATGTATAGGATTGTCCTGAGTTCTTCTTCTTCTTCTTCTTCTTCTTCTTCTTCTTCTTCTTCTTCTTCTTCTTCTTCTTCTTCTTCTTCTTCTTCTTCTTCTTCTTCTTCTTCTTCTGCGTTCATCCGGATTTTTTTTTCGGGCGTGACTGCGTTGTGCCTGTTTACAGCAGAGCTGCATTCTTGTGCCGTTAGGCCGACACATCTGACTTCTGCGGGCATTTGTTGACCGGGTTAACCTTCCCGGGCCTGAGTTCTATGATGTCGGTTCTTGACTCAGCTCAGTAACTGCAGGAAGGTCAGAAACATCCAATCCATCTACCCATCATGTGCCATGCTGATAAGCGTGGGCGGTCATATTTTGCCATCTCACTCGATCACCAGAGTCGTGGATCAGCTCCATGTTCCTGTCTCGACCATGCCATGTGGCCAAGCCATCCAGGTATTTGCCTCTAGGTCTTCCTCTTGGTCTGTTCCCTTCGATCTTACCAGTTGTCACCAAGTTCTCCATTCCATTTCTTCTCATAACATGCCCAAAAAATTTTGACCGTCTGCGTCTAATGTCTCTAATCAGTTTCCGATCTTCGTTTATTTCTTGAAGGACCTGTTCATTGGTCTTTCTGGCTGTCCATGGTATTCTTTGAAATAAACACGAATATTATTGATCCTGTAAAATAAACAAATACAAAGCAATACTTGCATGTCACATCTTCATCGGGCAGACAAGACAGCAAGTGTTAACTAACAACTGATAGAGATGAATATTAAACATGAAATTAGGGGATGTATATGCCCATGCTGTCATCTCATTTCCACTGGTGTCATTGGATAGTTTGAGTCCAGTGCACCAGATGAAGATATAATGTGGAAATATTGCCATGTATTTATATGTATTTATATTGCAAGATCATTGACCTACCGGTTATTGAACTTGCTGCTGAACTTGTAGTTTGGCTGCTTGTGTCAAGGTCAGGGTGCCAGAACTAACCAAGCGTCTGCTTCAACTACCCGACAACAGGATGTGACACAAGAAAAATGGAAACTGGTTTTACATTCCTAGTTTTTTTTGTTGATTGGATTACTTTTAAGATCCTGAGTTAAGTATTCTTGTATATTTTCTGTGTGGTTGTTTTTGTTTTCTGTGTTGGTCAAGACTGCGAGTGAACCCTTGTCTGTATCTGTGTGTGTTGTTGGGTTGAGCTTCCTAGTCACGTGTTGTGTTTCCATGGAATGTCAGACAGCGGCACAGGACAGACCACCATGCAATGGAGTTCACTGAATTGATTGACAGGTCCAAGGTATGAAATCCTTGATGATGATGATGATAACACTTATCTGATGATGGAATTGAGCAATGATGAGCACATATGAATATTTATATATTTTGAGAAGAATGGGTGAATATTGTGAACATATTAAAATACTAGTGTTGTTGCTAATGTGTGAACCTCTTTGTGTCACCATGTGTGAACCTCTTTGTGTCACCATGTGTGAACCTCTTTGTGTCACCATGTGTGAACCTCTTTGTGTCACCATGTGTGAACCTCTTTGTGTCACCATGTGTGAACCTCTTTGTGTCACCATGTGTGAACCTCTTTGTGTCACCATGTGAAAACTGCCAGTGCTTACTTGTACAGAGAGGTTTTTATGTGCTTGCAGGGGAGAAGCAGATTGTGTGGAACAAGATTGCTGATGGTCGGGTGTTTTGTGATCTAGGTATGTACTATTTTAGTGCTGGTTTAAATCTGTCTACAAGTAATTGCCACATCATACTGATCGAGCAATTTCTCTGAAATTATCGCAGTAATGAACACAGTGCAAGATTGTCCAGGCAATCATTCAGCAGTAACTTGTGTAAATACAATAATGATTGCAGGTGGTGAAATACGTCTCCAACATTGAGTGAATGTTGTCAGGAAGTCTCTGTGGACCAGTGGTTAAGCTGCTTGCTTGTGCTCTGAAGCTACTGGATTTGTTTCCAGATTCTGTCATTTTGGTTCATGGGTCATCACTGGGGCTAGAGAGTTCACACTGTGTGACACACTTTTGGCTGACTGCTCTATAGAAAGAGGCTGATCCATATGTTCTCTCTCTCTCTCTCTCTCTCTCTCTCTCCTCTCTCTCTCTCTCTCTCTCTCTCTCTCTCTCTCTCTCTCTCTCTCTCTCTCTCTCTCTCTCTCTCTCTCTCTCTCTCTCTCTCTCTCTCTCTCTCTTTTTCTCTTTCTTTCTTTGATTAATGAACTCGCACACGGTAGTTACAGGGAGATAATATGTTTACATTTCTATCATTGGGCAGTTCATTGCCTGTGGATATTTCCCATAAATATACTTTTATTAGCTCTGTCAAACACTAAGACATTAGTGACAATTTTATTACCAATTATCATTTATGACTGGACTGGTTTGAAACCAGGTCACTGCTTCTCCTGGACACCTGGTTATAAAGTCCGGCTGGAAAAAGCCATTGGTGGTCACGAATCTCCAGCAATCTATAATCTGATGTGTTAATGAAGTTGGTCTGCCTGATATTACCATTTGTTGCCCATGTGTTGTTTCTGTTCTCCAAATACATCTTACTCCTTCCTGTGTCTCTTGTGTGTCCCACAAACAACTAATTTCTCTATTCCACCTCATCTGTTGATATATCCCATACGTTTCATATGCTAATGTATTTCAGGAGTGGTCTTGTAACACCAGCAGTTCTCATGCCTCAACATTCTTCTCAAACCCACAACTCCACTGCCTCCAGCTTCACCATGTTGTCTCCAGTTATCAGACACTCACACCCGTACACAACAGTTTCCAGTCAGCAGATGCTTGTACTTGTGATCTGTTTTTCCTGGTGTTGCTCGTTGAAGAATCTGTGAAAACAGGCAGTTCTAATCCTCAACGCTGGGTCACATCTTCCATTAGCGTAGCCTATGTATTGATGACTGATCTGTGTGATTGTTACACTTGTACCATATACAGAGCCTTGTTGACAACTCTGTGTAATGGAATGTTATAATATGAGGAAGGGAACCGTTCATTCATGTCATAAAGCTTCCTTTATTGGTGAAACCCAGAGTATCTGCTTATCTATTAATGTGTTGTTAAGAAATGACATGACTCTTGTTTTATATGTGCATATCAGTGTATATTTGTGTACATCTTTTTCAGCAAAGGATTTTCTCTCATCTTGTCCAGCACCGGATCAGACGTTGATGCCACCACCATCCAAACGGCAGAAAAGGGTAAGTGGTCAACTTATCTCTACACAGAGTGGTCACTTGTCTCTACACAGAGTGGTCAACTTATCTCTACACAGAGTGGTCAACTTATCTCTACACAGAGTGGTCAACTTATCTCTACACAGAGTGGTCAACTTATCTCTACACAGAGTGGTCACTTTATCTCTACACAGAGTGGTCACTTTATCTCTACACAGAGTGGTCACTTTATCTCTACACAGAGTGGTCACTTGTCTCTACACAGAGTGGTCACTTTATCTCTACACAAAGTGGTCAACTTATCTCTACACAGAGTGGTCAACTTATCTCTACACAGAGTGGTCACTTGTCTCTACACAGAGTGGTCAACTTATCTCTACACAGAGTGGTCAACTTATCTCTACACAGAGTGGTCAACTTATCTCTACACAGAGTGGTCAACTTATCTCTACACAGAGTGGTCACTTTATCTCTACACAGAGTGGTCACTTTATCTCTACACAGAGTGGTCACTTTATCTCTACACAGAGTGGTCACTTGTCTCTACACAGAGTGGTCACTTTATCTCTACACAAAGTGGTCAACTTATCTCTACACAGAGTGGTCACTTGTCTCTACACAGAGTGGTCATTTGTCTCTACTTCTTTCTCTGCCTTCCCTCTCCTGTCGTTTTGCTCTTTCTCCCCTGCCCTCTCTCCACTTTTGTTTTCTCGCTGTCTCTCCTCCCCCTCATGTTGTCTCTCTTCTCTGCATGCCTCCCTCCCCCTTCTTGTTTCCTGCTGTGCCCCCCCCCCCCCCCCAACAGGCCAACCACTTCTGCCTACACTATTAAGTTCTGCCTACACTATTATGTTCTGCCTACACTATTATGTTCTGCCTACACTATTCTGTTCTGCCTACACTATTCTGTTCTGCCTACCCTATTCTGTTCTGCCTACACTATTCTGTTCTGCCTACACTATTCTGTTCTGCCTACCCTATTATGTTCTGCCTACACTATTATGTTCTGCCTACACTATTCTGTTCTGCCTACACTATTCTGTTCTGCCTACCCTATTCTGTTCTGTCTACACTATTCTGTTCTGCCTACACTATTCTGTTCTGCCTACCCTATTCTGTTCTGCCTACACTATTATGGTCTGCCTACACTATTCTGTTCTGCCTACACTATTCTGTTCTGCCTACACTATTCTGTTCTGCCTACCCTTTTCTGTTCTGCCTACACTATTCTGTTCTGCCAGACTAGCTCCACAGTGTTCATGTTCTTGTACCCCTCTAGGTATTGTACTTTGGATTATCTCAGTGTATGTCTGCCAGCATCCATGTGTTGCCTTTATGAATCGTTTTGAAAGTCTAATGGTTGTGTGTGTCCCGCTAGCAATATTTTCATGATACTGACATCCACAACATTTGACTGTCCAGTATCTAGAATATCATAAAGTAACGGATAGTGAGCTCTGTTGTATAAGGCATTTTGGAAATATTGAAATTGGATTAAAACATGTTGAGAGGTTTTGTGTCATAATTCAAGTTACACTGTGTATAAACTACAATGTATGATGAATATTCAGGTAACACTATCTATAAGACTTATGTTTCTTCTGCGTTCATCTGGAGAGTTTTTTTGGATGTGATTGCGTTGTGCCTGTTTACAGCAGAGCTGCATTCTTGCGCCATTAGGCTGACACATTCGACTTCTTTGATTTGAAACTTGGACAATGAGCAGACAATCTGAAAAACATCTGATGGCTGCAGAAATGTGGTTTCTGAGGAGAATGCAAAGAATACCATGGACAGACAGAAAAACCAATGACCAAGTACTACAGGAAACAAATGAAAATCATAATTTGATTAGAGAAATTAGACGTGGACAGTCAACATTTTTTGGACCTTATGGAAATAAATAAATTGGAGAACTTAGTGACAACTGGCAAGATCGAAGAGAACAGACCAAGGGGAAGACGGAGAAGTAAATACCTGGATGGCTTGGCCACATGGCATGGAAGAGACAGGAACACTGAGCTGATCCACGACTCTGGTGATCGAGTGAAATGGCGAGTCATGACCGTCCACGCTTTCTAGCATGGCACATGATTGATGGATCTGACTTCTGCAGGCATTTGTTGACCGGGTTAACGTTCCCGGGGATCTGTAAGACTACAAAGTGTATGGTAACATTCAGGTAACACCGTATTTAAGACTACAATGTGTATGGTAACATTATATAAGACTGGGAGTCTCCGTGGCGAAGGGGTCAAGCCATCTGACGTGGGCATCGAAGGTTGTGGGTTCGATTCCGTCTTTCGGTTCATGAGTGTATTTTTTTGGGAGACTCCTGGCGGTCGTTGCTGGAGCTACGGAGTTCGTGCTTTGTGTGACGCTTTCAGCAATTCACCGCTGAAAGAGACTGAGCCATATGTGATAAAAACCTGGTGCAATGAAGTCGACCCTGCCAACTTTTAATTCTTTACCGGGGAAAAACATCCAGGAATGTTTTTACCCCTGAACGGGCAAACCGGCCGAAAGCGCCTGTGACTATTATGCATTGTAAAAACGCGATCTCTCGGCTTTCCGAGACTTCCGATTGTCTACTTTCGGTTTCGCTGATAGCTTGACAACATGGCCGCCATTCGCAAGCGTGTACTTTGAATTTAAACGGATTTTTAAAATAGTTTTTGGGGGTTTTACGCTTTGTATTTCAAAATGGATTTTGACGATTCTTCAAGTGATAGTGGAGATTTCGCTGGGTTCAATTTAAGTGACATTTAAGTGCAAGAATTTGACTGAATCAGAGCTAGATATCAGTGATCAGCGTTACTTTGCGTTAGCAGTCGTGAGTCGGACTTTAAGAAAGTTATTCTGATTCTGAAAATGTGTTTGTAAATTGCCATATAAATGACTGACAATTAGAAACAATATGTTGTATTTTGTAAATATTTGTGTTCATGTGTGGATTACTGGGAACATTCACGCGAGTAAAATATTCTGCATGCTTTTTACTTCATTTTGTTTTTTATTTAAGTAAAATCTGTTGACTAACACCTTTTATGTGATGATTTTACTAAAGTAACCCGAAATTTTACCGAACCTCAAAATTCTTCTTGCCTGTTCAGGGCTACAAAACAGACAAACGTCTGCCCTGTAAAGGGTTAATGTATGGTAACACTGTATAAGACTAAAATATGTATGATAACACTGTTCAAGACTAAAATATGTATGGTAACACTGTATAAGACTACAATGTCTTATTGTTCTCAGTGCTTTTCAGTAGAAGTGTGCGTATATCAAAGAGACCGAGTCACAGACTCCGCCACACCACACATCTAGTCCGTACTACCAGATCCAGTCACAGACTACGCCACACCACACATCTAGTCCGTACTACCAGATCCAGTCACAGACTCCACCACACCACACATCTAGTCCGTACTACCAGATCCAGTCACAGACTCCACCACACCACACATCTAGTCCGTACTACCGGATCTGGTTTCCTGATTGGCCAAGTCACTGTAGTTGCTGTTCTGTGATTTTGTTTGTTTGTTTGTGTCACTGTAGTTGCTGTTCTGTGATTTTGTTTGTTTGTTTGTGCTCCATAGACGTGCTACTACTTCTACTTCACTGGAACTGATGTTTGCATGTGGATCAGCTTTCCCTATTACTAGTGTCCCTCACCATCTTGTCAGGTAGTTTCAGACTAGTGTCCCTCACCATCTTGTCAGGTAGTTTCAGACTAGTGTCCCTCACCATCTTGTCAGGTAGTTTCAGACTAGTGTCCCTCACCATCTTGTCAGGTAGTTTCAGACTAGTGTCCCTCACCATCTTGTCAGGTAGTTTCAGACTAGTGTCCCTCACCATCTTGTCAGGTAGTTTCAGTGATTATTTATGCTTCTGTTGCTGACTTGTGCACTCACCCTTTCTGTTTACAGGAGCCATCAATATTGGATGCTTCAGAACAAGAACAGATGGAAGCAGCCATTCAGGCCTCCCTGGTGGATATCTCCCAGCCTGCAGCTCATCAGTATGTGTTCGCTTCTGACTCAGCAGAAAGTTCTGATGAGGTTGAGACATTCTCAGACCCTGATGAAGTCATCTTCTCCTCACCACCAGGATCGTCAAATGGAGTTTCTAGAACTAGAGCAGCAACATCCTCTGAGGGACCATCTTGT
This sequence comes from Cepaea nemoralis, assembly GCA_014155875.1. Classification (NCBI taxonomy): domain Eukaryota; kingdom Metazoa; phylum Mollusca; class Gastropoda; order Stylommatophora; family Helicidae; genus Cepaea; species Cepaea nemoralis. Next base: position 47,707 of record JACEFZ010019355.1, read on the forward strand.
CGCTCAAAATATGGGCGCAGAAGTCCACACTTGAGACAGCGCCAACAGACATCTCACCGCCAGGGTACGTCATCATCATTGTCATCCACACCGTCCACATCAAGTAGCACATCATCCCCTGCTGTGGGAAGTACACGCCGGTGTGACCTATCCACAAACTCTGAGGTGGTTGCCGGCAGTAGCCAGGGGGATGCTGGTCCTAGTGCCTGGCCCAGGCACTCGCCTTCACTGTCTGGGCGAGACAGCCCGCTAGAAGTGAACATAGAAAGTTCACTCATTGACATGATCGGCTGTCGGGAGGCCGAGGTCGGCACGCCAGACACTTTCACACAAGACGATTCCCCATCTAACTCCCAGCTCTCGGCTCCAGATAGAGACTTGCCAGGAGGGAATCCTGGACCAAGTCAAGGCTCAAGTACTGAGTCTTCTCAGGGCAACAGTTGGACAGATTACCTGGGCCATCCATCAGGTAGGTGTACAGCCATGTCATGTGTGTATGTACAGAATACAGTGATACCTGTATGTTGGATGTTGTCTTCACCTGCTGTCCATCAAATACCTGCAAGCACCTGAGATCATATTCCAGCATGCAATGTCAACAAACGTGTACTCTTTTTCTTCTGTGTTCTTCCGATGGAAGTGCTCACACCTAGTTATGCACCTCACAGGTCAGTGTGTCAGACTTCTCCATGCATTTGTTTACAGGTACCTTTCTCTAGACACATTCCATCCAAAGTAACAGACTCTTCTTCTTCTTCTTCTTCTTCTTCTTCTTCTTCTTCTTCTTCTTCTTCTTCTTCTTCTTCTTCTTCTTCTTCTTCTTCTTCTTCTTCGTTCATCCGTTTTTTTTTACGGACATGATTGCGTTGTGCCTGTTTACAGCAGAGCTGTGTCTATGTCAGGCTGAGGTAGTTGTCTGCCCTCTTTTGCTAGTCTGCCAGCCTCTTCATTTCCAGGTATACTGCAATGTGATGGGATCCACTGTATAACTTTTTTGGATTTCTGGCATAGACCATGGAGTGCTGCTCTTAGGTCAGCTAGTTCTGTGCTGTTATTGCTCTTCAGTATTGAGACAGCTGACTTTGCATCTGTGAAGATAGCTATTTGCTTCTCTTTATTTTCCTCCATCAAGAGCATTTCTACTGCAGTTTTCAAAGATTCTACCTCTGCTTTGAAGTTACTTGAAAATTTTCCAGTTGCCACTGACTGTTTTTTTCACTCCATTTTTTAATTTTAGGAGAATTCCTCCTCAATTTTCTATTGAATTTTTTGTCTGATCCTTCTGTATATGCATGGGTCCAATTGCTACTTGGGTAATGTTCTTTTATGTAGTTTAGGGTTATTTTTCTTCTTTCAGTTTCATTCTGAGTGTTCTTTTTCTCAATACCAGGAATGTTTTATATCATCTCAGGCAGTTGCTGCTGATTCCAAGCTGGGAACTTGTGTGCATTATAAATGGGTTTGACTGTTGATATGTTAAGTATAGGATCTGCCCTAATCTTTCGTTGTGCAGTTTCTACAAAGTTGCTACGCTTGTCTTCCCTTTCCAAAACCATTAAAACATAGGGTGGTCTGTCAGTCTTCTAAATTTTTCTGCTTGTTGCTGGGCTCTGCTATCTCTTCTATCCTGCATTGGTTGTAAACAAGTGATCTTTTCTAGTTCATTAATAGGCGTTGTCTTCAGGCTTCCAGTTATGATTCGCATTCCTTGATTTTGGACTCTACTTATTTTGTTAAAGTTTGACTTAGCTGCTGTTGCCCAAGCTGCAATGCCATATTCCAGTACTGGCCTCACCCGTCCAGTATATAACTTCTTGAGAACTTTCTCATGTGTTCCCTACGTTGTACCAGCAAGCTTTTTCATGATTGTCATTCTTTGCCTTACTCTTGTTCGATTTTTCTCAACCTGTGTCTTCCATGTCAGGCGACGATCAAAGGTGACTCCTAGATAATTTGGATATCTTCATGGCGCAATATTTTTCCATTCAATACCAGCTTAGGTTGCTGAGTTTTATTTGAGAGGAAGAACACTGCATGTTGTTTTCTCTTCACTTATCTTCACTGGCCATGATTTTGACCAGTCCTCTAGTGCTAATAAGGCTTGCTGTATTCTGCTGTTAGCTGTACTAATATATTCTTCAGATGTCCATATGGCTAGGTCATCTGCAAAGGAGGATGGGTGTACTCTGGCTGGAAAATTTTCCATGATGTCATTTGTATGTGCTAGGAATAATGTTGGTGAAAGAACTCCTCCTTGGGGGACACCTTGCTCCAACAGCATCATTTTGCTGGTTTGTCCTTGTACTTTTGTCCTGGCAGTTCTGTTCTCAAGGTAGTGGCTGATCCCCACAAGCATGCATTTTTAGCAGTTTTACTTTCAGTCCTTCCTTCCATACTTTATCAAATGCTTTTTCTAAATCTATCCAGACCGCTAGTGTGTGCTTTTTCTCTTGGAAGGCATCCTCTATTTCCTGAGCTATATAGGTTATTTGATCTTCACTGGATCTGTACTTTCTGAATCCTGCTTGGTGTAGTGTGTATATGTTATAGCATTGTGCAAATACACATATAGATAATATACATGTTATAACCTTGTGTAAATACACATATAGGTAATATATATGTTATAGCCTTGTGTAAATACACATATAGATAATATACATGTTATAACCTTGTGTAAATACACATATAGGTAATATATATGTTATAGCCTTGTGTAAATACACATATAGATAATATACATGTTATAACCTTGTGTAAATACACATATAGGTAATATATATGTTATAGCCTTGTGTAAATACACTTATAGGTAATATATATGTTACAGAATTGTGTAAATACACATATAGGTAATATATATGTTATAACCTTGTGTAAATACACATATAGGTAATATATATGTTATAGCCTTGTGTAAATACACATATAGATAATATACATGTTATAACCTTGTGTAAATACACATATAGGTAATATATATGTTATAGCCTTGTGTAAATACACTTATAGGTAATATATATGTTACAGAATTGTGTAAATATGCATATAGGTAATATATATGTTATAACCTTGTGCAAATACACATATAGGTAATATATATGTTATAGCCTTGTGTAAATACACATATAGATAATATACATGTTATAACCTTGTGTAAATACACATATAGGTAATATATATGTTATAGCCTTGTGTAAATACACTTATAGGTAATATATATATTACAGAATTGTGTAAATATGCATATAGGTAATATATATGTTATAACCTTGTGCAAATACACATATAGGTAATATATATGTTATAGCCTTGTGTAAATACACATATAGATAATATACATGTTATAACCTTGTGTAAATACACATATAGGTAATATATATGTTATAACCTTGTGTAAATACACATATAGGTAATATATTTGTTATAGCATTGTGTAAATACACTTATAGGTAATATATATGTTATAGCCTTGTGTAAATACACATATAGGTAATATATATGTTATCAATCAATCAATCATGTGCCATGCCGGAAAGCGTGGGCGGTCATGACTCGCCATTTCACTCGATCACCAGTGTCGTGGATCAGCTCAGTGTTCCTGTCTCGTCCATGCCATGTGGCCAAGCCATCCAGGTATTTTCCTCTCGGTCTTCCTCTTGGTCTGTTCCCCTCGATCTTGCCAGTTGTCACTAAGTTCTCCAACCCATTTCTTCTCATAACATGTCCAAAAAATTTTGACTGTCTATGTCTAATTTCTCTAATCAGTCTATGATGTTCATTTGTCTCCTGTAGTACTTGGTCATTGGTTTTTCTGTGTGTCCATGGTATTCTTTGCATTTTCCTCAGAAACCACATTTCTGCAGCCATCAGATGCTTTTCAGCTTGACTGCTCATTGTCCAAGTTTCACATCCATACAAAAGAACAGGCTCTATGTATCCCCTCAACACTCTTTTTCTCGTTTCAATTGACATCTTTTTATTGGTCAGAATGTTTTTCATCTTGCTAAAGGCTACTTTCACCATGGTGATTCTTGTTCTAATCTCTTCAAGGCATCTCGCGTCAGATGTTATAACTGTTCCAAGATAATTGTACCGATTCACTTGTTGAAGAATATTTCCATTTACTCGTATATTACATTGTGGCACTTCTTCCTTCCTACTGACGACCATAGCCTGAGTCTTTTTACAATTTAATTCTAACCCCAGTTGCTCACTGTGTACAACAACCGCATCTACTAATTGTTGCATATCCTGCGCATTGTCTGCAATTAATACTGTATCATCTGCATATCTAATGTTATTGATGTTTCGTCCTCCAATGCTGATTCCATTTATATCCTCTACATTTCTGAAAATATTTTCACTGTACAGGGAAAAAAGATCTGGAGACATCACACATCCCTGCCTAACACCTCTCTTAATTGGCTGATACTGTCCCACTTCATTATCAATCCTTATTGCAGCTTGTTGTTTCCAATATATGTTTTTTATAAGTCTAATGTCTTTCCCATCAATTTGTAGATCTGCAAGCATATCCACCATGCTGACATGTCTAACGCTATCAAAAGCCTTTGTATAGTCAATAAAGCAAAGATGTATATCCTTGTTTACTTCTATAGCACGTTCAATAACTGTTCGCAGCATATACACAGCATTTACTGTACCCTTTCCTTCTACAAACCCGCATTGTTCTTCCCCTATTTCAGGTTGTAGTCTTCTTCTTCTTCTTTTCGTTCATCCGGAGTGTTTTTTCAGATGTGATTGCGATGTGTCTGTTATGCGCCCTTGGGCCGAAACCCGTAGGCCAACACATCGACTTTAGCGTGCTTTTTTGACCAGGTAGCATTCCTGGGAGACTCTCACTTTTGTGGTGCCATCTACACCCATGCTGGCCAAGTTAGAACGGCCGAAGACAACGGTCACCCCTCAAAGGAAGGCAGGGACAGTCAATAGCATTTTCCGCCATCCAAGGTTGCTTCCATAGTTGCAGGGCCGACACATAACGCCCTGGATCTGGGCTCACCGAGGGAAATCATCACGTCCTGCTCATGGCTGCTTTAAATCCTCACTTCAATATATTGGTCATTTCGTTTGCCCTGGGCCATTCCCGCACAAACCAGACAGGTTTGCAGACGGTATCCACTCAGCGAGTTTTCGGACATGTGCTTGTCGTTGTGATCGTCAGAGCTGTTCCAGGCACGACAGACATTCGGAAAACTACCTAGTCAGAGCTGTTCCGAACAAGAGCGGCATTCGGAAACTAGGTAGTCAGAGCTGTTCCTAGCACGAGAGACATTCGGACGAGACATTTCACTCGGACGTAATTACGTAGTGTCAATTTTTAGTTTGCCACCCGTAGGACGACACTTCCGGCTTCCGGCGGGCATTTTTTAATGAGGTTAGCCTTCCTCGGGTTTCGAGACTCTTGTTTCGGCTTCCACACAGCAAGCTTTCGCTTCGGGCTGCCACGTAATGGATTCGCAAGACGCGTTCCATTTCGTGTCAACAAGACAATTTTCCACCTTTGACTACACTCACTCCATGAGTGTAGTTACAGACTATCGGACATCTGCGAGACATGCGACCGAGGTGTTTTTCCACCTTTTTGTACTCGCTCACGAGGTAGGCTACATGTGCTGCCGGCTCAGCACCTTACCTCCGTGCGTCTGTGGGCGAGTAACGGTCAGGCCCTTTCATCCGGGGATACCTCATATCCCCCAGCTAAGAGCCATCGAACGAATCTGCGCCGAGCATGTAGCGTTCTCAGCACATCATCACAATTGTGATGTAGGTTTGTGTCGGCCAGGCTCTCACTTCCTAGAGTTTATGGCTTAGAGACGTTCAGCCATACACCTCGTATGGGAGCCTTAGAGGTTATGTCCGGACTGAGATTTAGGGATCGTTTGCCTGATTTTGACTGCTATCCTCAGTCTTACCTGCAGAGCAGCAGGTTGTGTCTCTCTTAGTCTGGTCCCTATCCCACGAGCCGTCCGATATGTAGTTTTCACCCATCGGCAAGCACATGGGGTCGATGGGACACGCAAGCTCCCCCACCACGGCAAGGTGGAGACACATCGGGGGAGCGGTTGTAGTCTTATTTGACTTATCATACAAAGATAACCTACAATCACTACTGACTTATCATACATATATATGTTATAGCTTTGTGTAAATACACATATAGGTAATATATATGTTATAACCTTGTGTAAATACACATATAGGTAATATATTTGTTATAGCATTATGTAAATACACTTATAGGTAATATATATGTTATAGCCTTGTGTAAATACACATATAGGTAATATATATGTTATAGCCTTGTGTAAATACACATATAGGTAATATATATGTTATAGCATTGTGTAAATACACTTATAGGTAATATATATGTTATAGCATTGTGTAAATACACTTATAGGTAATATATATGTTATAGCCTTGTGTAAATACACATATAGGTAATATATATGTGATAGCCTTGTGTAAATACACTTATAGGTAATATATATGTTATAGCATTGTGTAAATATGCATATAGGTAATATATTTGTTATAGCATTGTGTAAATACACATATAGCTAATATATATGTTATAACCTTGTGTAAATAACACATACAGGTAATGTATATATGTTATAGTCTTGTGTAAATACACAGATAGGTAATATACATTTTATAGCCTTGTGTGAATACATGTACAGGCAATACAAATGTTAAGCTCTGGCACCTGGTCATCTTCACAGACGATAGTCTAACTGTGCCTAAAAAAAAAGTCGTTTAAAAGTCGACAGGGTCGACTTCATTGCATTGTGTTTTATCCCATATGGCTCGGTCTCTTACCACAGTGAGGAAAGCGTCGCACAAAGCATGAACTCCGTAGCTGTAGCGACGACCCACAGGAGTCTCTGAAAAATTTAACTCGTGAACCGAAGGACGCGGCCCAGAATCGAACCCACAACCTTCGGAGCCCGAGTTAAACGGCTTGACCACTTTGCCACGAAGACTCCCTCAAAAATAGCATAACTACAGACTGCCTCAAAAATGGCATAACTACAACCTGTCCATGACTAGAGTTATCCCTCTCCATGACACAAAGCCTGGGCTGAATTGTAGAGACCATGTGTTTCCCATGCAGCACAACCCCTCTCTTGGCTGGCCTAGTTTACTCCAGAGGAATATACACCAATACATCTGGAGCAAGACAATCTGTAGAAGCTGCCGGATCAGCAAAGCAATGCTCTAACTGTCCGCCTGTCAGAGCTACGATCCGGACCAGCTGCCAATCAAGGCTTAGGGTTTGGTCTGCCCAACCATGACATTTCATCTTCAGGTTGTGTTTCATAACACTAAGATAAAGCTTGTATCCTCCCAATTGTGCTCCTTCATCCGAAGCCGTTGGCAAAATGTTGGGTGTCGGGTTTCGTAAGCATCGCCCAACATTCGGCACTAACAGAACATCATATGGTAGCTCAGTCATATCTGACTAAAAAAACCTGACACTGAATATACACATATAGGTGACACACCTGCCCTAGTCACATGTGTCTAAGGCACACATACAGATAACATGACATTAGCTGTAGCCTCATGTCCTGGGCTGGTGTTCTTGAACTAGGACACACATACATATGACAATACACTGTAGCCTCATGTCCTGGGCTGGTACTGTAGCCTCATGTCCTGGGCTGGTACTGTAGCCTCATGTCCTGGGCTGGTACTGTAGCCTCATGTCCTGGGCTGGTACTGTAGCCTCATGTCCTGGGCTGGTACTGTAGCCTCATGTCCTGGGCTGGTACTGTAGCCTCATGTCCTGGGCTGGTACTGTAGCCTCATGTCCTGGGCTGGTACTGTAGCCTCATGTCCTGGGCTGGTACTGTAGCCTCATGTCCTGGGCTGGTACTGTAGCCTCATGTCCTGGGCTGGTGTTCTTGAACTAGGACACATACAGATGACAATACACTGTAGCCTCATGTTCTGGGCTGGTACTGTAGCCTCATGTCCTGGGCTGGTGTTCTTGAACTAGGACACATACAGATGACAATACACTGTAGCCTCATGTTCTGGGCTGGTACTGTAGCCTCAAGTCCTGGGCTGGTACTGTAGCCTCATGTCCTGGGCTGGTACTGTAGCCTCATGTCCTGGGCTGGTACTGTAGCCTCATGTCCTGGGCTGGTACTGTAGTCTCATGTTCTGGGCTGGTACTGTAGCCTCATGTCCTGGGCTGGTACTGTAGCCTCATGTCCTGGGCTGGTACTGTAGCCTCATGTCCTGGGCTGGTGTTCTTGAACTAGGACACACATACATATGACAATACACTGTAGCCTCATGTCCTGGGCTGGTACTGTAGCCTCATGTCCTGGGCTGGTACTGTAGCCTCATGTCCTGGGCTGTTGTTCTTGAACTAGGACACACATACAGATGACAATACACTGTAGCCTCATGTCCTGGGCTGGTACTGTAGCCTCATGTTCTGGGCTGGTACTGTAGCCTCATGTTCTGGGCTGGTACTGTAGCCTCATGTCCTGGGCTGGTACTGTAGCCTCATGTCCTGGGCTGGTACTGTAGCCTCATGTCCTGGGCTGGTACTGTAGCCTCATGTCCTGGGCTGTTGTTCTTGAACTAGGACACACATACAGATGACAATACACTGTAGCCTCATGTCCTGGGCTGGTACTGTAGCCTCATGTCCTGGGCTGGTACTGTAGCCTCATGTCCTGGGCTGGTACTGTAGCCTCATGTTCTGGGCTGGTACTGTAGCCTCATGTCCTGGGCTGGTGTTCTTGAACTAGGACACATACAGATGACAATACACTGTAGCCTCATGTCATGGGCTGGTACTGTAGCCTCATGTCCTGGGCTGGTGTTCTTGAACTAGGACACATACATATGACAATACACTGTAGCCTCATGTCCTGGGCTGGTACTGTAGCCTCATGTCCTGGGCTGGTACTGTAGCCTCATGTCCTGGGCTGGTACTGTAGCCTCATGTCCTGGGCTGGTACTGTAGCCTCATGTCCTGGGCTGGTACTGTAGCCTCATGTCCTGGGCTGGTACTGTAGCCTCATGTCCTGGGCTGGTACTGTAGCCTCATGTCCTGGGCTGGTACCTGTAGCCTCATGTCCTGGGCTGGTGTTCTTGAACTAGGGACACACATACATATGACATACACTGTAGCCTCATGTCCTGGGCTGGTACTGTAGCCTCATGTCCTGGGCTGGTACTGTAGCCTCATGTCCTGGGCTGTTGTTCTTGAACTAGGACACACCATTACAGATGACAATACACTGTAGCCTCATGTCCTGGGCTGGTACTGTAGGCCTCATGTTCTGGGCTGGTACTGTAGCCTCATGTTCTGGGCTGGTACTTGTAGCCTCATGTCCTGGGCTGGTACTGTAGCCTCATGTCCTGGGCTGGTACTGTAGCCTCATGTCCTGGGCTGGTACTGTAGCCTCATGTCCTGGCTGTTTGTTCTTGAACTAGGACACACATACAGATGACAATACACTGTAGCCTCATGTCCTGGGCTGGTACTGTAGCCTCAGTCCTGGGCTGGTACTGTAGCCTCATGTCCTGGGCTGTTACTGTAGCCTCATGTTCTGGGCTGGTACTGTAGCCTCATGTCCTGGGCTGGTGTCTTGAACTAGGACACATACAGATGACAATACACTGTAGCCTCATGTTCTGGGCTGGTACTGTAGCCTCATGTCCTGGGCTGGTGTTCTTGAACTAGGACACATATACATATGACAATACACTGTAGCCTCATGTTCTGGCTGGTACTGTAGCCTCATGTCCTGGGCTGGTGTTCTTGAACTAGGACACACATACATATGACAATACACTGTAGCCTCATGTCCTGGGCTGGTACTGTAGCCTCATGTCCTGGCTGGTGTTCTTGAACTAGGACACATACATATGACAATACACTGTAGCCTCATGTCCTGGGCTGGTGTTCTTGAACATGGACACACATACAGATGACAATACACTGTAGCCTCATGTCCTGGGCTGGTACTGTAGCCTCATGTCCTGGGACTGGTGTTCTTGAACTAGGACACATACATATGACAATACACTGTAGCCTCATGTCCTGGGCTGGTGTTCTTGAACATGGACACACATACAGATGACAATACACTGTAGCCTTCAGTCCTGGGCTGGTACTGTAGCCTCATGTCCTGGGCTGGTACTGTAGCCTCATGTCCTGGGCTGGTGTTCTTGAACTAGGACACACATACAGATGACAATACACTGTAGCCTCAAGTCCTGGGCTGGTACTGTAGCCTCATGTCCTGGGCTGGTACTGTAGCCTCATGTCCTGGGCTGGTACTGTAGCCTCATTGTCCTGGGCTGGTACTGTAGCCTCATGTCCTGGGCTGGTACTGTAGCCTCATGTCCTGGCTGGTGTTCTTGAACTCGACACACATACATATGACAATACACTGTAGCCTCATGTCCTGGGCTGGTACTGTAGCCTCATGTCCTGGGCTGGTGTTCTTGAACTAGGACACATATAGATGACAATACACTGTAGCCTCATGTTCCGGGCTGGTACTGGTAGCCTCATGTCCTGGGCTGGTACTGTAGCCTTCATGTCCTGGCTGGTACTGTAGCTCATGTCCTGGGCTGGTACTGTAGCCTCATGTCCTGGGCTGGTACTGTAGCCTCATGTCCTGGGCTGTTGTTCTTGACTCGGACACACTACATATGACAATACACTGTAGCCTCATGTTCTGGGCTGGTACTGTAGCCTCATGTTCTGGGCTGGTACTGTAGCCTCATGTCCTGGGCTGGTACTGTAGCCTCATGTCCTGGGCTGGTACTGTAGCCTCATGTCCTGGGCTGGTGTTCTTGAACTCGGAGTCACATACATATGACAATACACTGTAGCCTCATGTTCTGGGCTGGTACTGTAGCCTCATGTCCTGGGCTGGTACTGTAGCTCATGTCCTGGGCTGGTTGTCTTGAACTAGGGACACACATACATATGACAATACACTGTAGCCTCAATGTCCTGGGCTGTACTGTACCTCATGTCCTGGGCTGGTACTGTAGCCTCATGTTTCTGGGCTGGTACTGTAGCCTCATGTCCTGGGCTGGTACTGTAGCCTCAATGTCCTGGGGCTGTGTTCTTGAACTCGGACACACATACATATGACAATACACTGTAGCCTCATGTCCTGGCTGGTACTGTAGCCTCATGTCCTGGGCTGTTGTTCTTGAACTCGGACACACATACATATGACAATACACTGTAGCCTCATGTCCTGGTCTGGTACTGTAGCCTCATGTCCTGGGCTGGTACTGTAGCCTCATGTTCTGGGCTGGTACTGTAGCCTCATGTCCTGGGCTGTTGTTCTTGAACTCGGACACACATACATATGACAATACACTGTAGCCTCATGTCCTGGGCTGGTACTGTAGCCTCATGTCCTGGGCTGGTACTGTAGCCTCATGTCCTGGGCTGGTGTTCTTGAACTAGGACACATACATATGACAATACACTGTAGCCTCATGTCCTGGGCTGGTACTGTAGCCTCATGTCCTGGGCTGGTGTTCTTGAACTAGGACACACATACAGATGACAATACACTGTAGCCTCATGTCCTGGGCTGGTACTGTAGCCTCATGTCCTGGGCTGGTGTTCTTGAACATGGACACACATACAGATGACAATACACTGTAGCCTCAAGTCCTGGGCTGGTACTGTAGCCTCATGTCCTGGGCTGGTACTGTAGCCTCATGTCCTGGGTGGGCTGTAACTGTAGCCTCATGTCCTGGGCTGGTACTGTAGCCTCATGTCCTGGGCTGGTGTTCTTGAACTAGGACACACATACAGATGACAATACACTGTAGCCTCATGTCCTGGGCTGGTGTTCTTGAACTAGGACACACATACAGATAACAATACACTGTAGCCTCATGTCCTGGGCTGGTGTTCTTGAACTAGGACACACATACAGATGACAATACAACTGTAGCCTCATGTCCTGTGCTGGTGTTCTTGAACTAGGACACACACTACAGATGACAATACACTGTAGCCTCACGTCCTGGCTGGTACTGTAGCTCATGTCCTGGGCTGGTTTTTCTTGAACTAGGACAACACATACAGATGACAATACACTGTAGCCTCATGTCCTGGCTGGTACTGTAGCCTCATGTCCTGGGCTGGTTTTCTTGACTAGGACACACATACAAATGACAATACACTGTAGCCTCATGTCCTGGGCTGGTACTGTAGCTCATGTCCTGGGCTGGTTTCTTGAACTACGGACACATATAGATGACATACACTGTAGCCTCATGTCCTGGGCTGGTACTGTAGCCTCATGTCCTGGGCTGGTACTGTAGCCTCATGTCCTGGCTGTTGTTCTTGAACTAGGACACACATACAGATGACAATACACTGTAGCCTCAGTCCTGGCGGTACTGTACCTCATGTCCTGGGCTGGTGTTCCGTGAACTAGGACACACTACATGATGACAATACACTGTAGCCTGCTATGTGCCTGGGCTGGTGTTCTTGAACTAGGACCACATACAGATGACAATACACTGTAGCCTCATGTCCTGGGCTGGTACTGTAGCCTCATGTCCTGGGCTGGTGTTCTTGAACTAGGACACACTATACAGATGACAATACACTGTAGCCTCATGTCCTGGGCTGGTACTGTAGCCTCATGTCCTGGGCTGGTGTTCTTGAACTAGGACACACATACAGATGACAATACACTGTAACCTCAAGTCCTGGGCTGGTGTTGTTCTTGAGCGAGGACACACATACAGATGACAATACACTGTAGCCTCATGCTCTGGGCTGGTGGTGTTTTTGAAGTCCAGTTTTCTGCTCCCCAGATCCTGTCAGCAACATCATCATCAGGTTCCCCAACAACACACGAGAGCAGGTCCAGCTGCCATCTAGCTCCCAGCTTCAGGTAGGTTGGTTGTGATTGGTTCCTACTGTCACAGACAGTCTCTGGTGATTGGTTCCTACTGTCACAGACAGTCTGTGGTGACTGGTTCCTACTGTCACAGACAGTCTCTGGTGATTGGTTCCTACTGTCACAGACAGTCTCTGGTGACTGGTTCCTACTGTCACAGACAGTCTCTGGTGTCTGGTTCCTACTGTCACAGACAGTCTCTGGTGACTGGCTCCTACTGTCACAGACAGTCTCTGGTCACCACACACATTATCAGTTTCTTCCCTCCTTCCACTTGTATTCATGTCTTTCCTTACATCCTTAACATGTTCTGTCTCTTGTATTCTTGTTTTTTCTTATATCCTTAACATGTCTATTATTGGTCTATTGTTGGTCGGTAATGGGACGGGTGGAGGATATGTGAGTCGGTGGGGATATGTGTGTGAGTGGAGGATGTGTGAGTTGGGGGATGTATGTGTGCTTGGGGTGTGGGTGGAGGGGATGTGTGGTTGGTGGGAGGTGTGTGTGGGTGGGGAGATGTGTAGGTGTGGGATGTGGTGGATGGGTGGGGGCATGTGAGTGTGCTTGGGTGGGGGATGTGTTGGTCGGTGGTGGATGTGTCTCATAACATGTTAATATGCATTATTTATGTTTACAAAATTCATTTGACAATGTTTTTTCCTATGCACTGTTGATGAACGAAAGATGAGTGATTGGAAGGGCCGAATGTAAGACGGGCCTGTGTGCCCAATTTGTTATCCTTTGAAACTAAAGTCCGTTCATTCGCTTGTTCGTTCATTCTTACGCCGCCTCCTATCATTCATGTTCTTCTTTCACAAATTTTCATCTTTATCCCCCATCTCTTTTTCCTTGTCCCCCCTAACCTGTGTCTCCTCTCACCCTTATCTCCTTCTCCCTTTTCTCCTCTTGTCTCCTTCTCCCTTTTCTCCTCGTCTCCTCCCTTTTCTCCTCTTGTCTTTTGTCTCCTACTGACTTTTCATGTATAGGTCGCTTACTGTCACCACTGAATTATCATGTATAAATCACATATAATATCTACTGGCTTATCATGCATAGATCACCTACAACCACCACTGACTACATAGATGACCTATAATCACTACTACTTATCATACATAGATCACCTACCTGAATGTTACCATACACATTGTTGTCTTATATACAGATCACCTACTGATTTACCATGCATAGATCACCTACAATCACTACTGATTTACTATACATAGATCACCTACAATCACTACTGACATAGATCACATAATTCACTACTGACTTATCATACAAAGATAACCTACAATCACTACTAACTTATCATACATAGATCACCTACAATCGCTACTAACTTATCATACATAGATCACCTACAATCACTACTAACTTATCATACATAGATCACCTACAATCACTACTAACTTATCATACATAGATCACCTACAATCACCACTGGCTTATCACATTCAATACATAGATCACCTACAATCACCACTGACTTATCACATTCAATACATTGATCGCCTACAATCACTACTGACTTATCATACATAAAACACCTAAAATTACTACTGACATATCACCTTCAATACACACATCACCTACAATCACCACTGACTTATCATACATAGATCACCTACAATCACCACTGACTTATCATACATAGATCACCTACAATCACCACTGACTTATCATACATAGATCACCTACAATCACTACCGACTTATCATACATAAGTCACCTACAATCATGCTGACTTATAATGGATATATCATTGTGTGACTTGGTTTCCCCCTACAGGCTCTAATCCTGTATTGTTCAGGCCAAGGATTCCCAGCCGACAAGTACGAGCTGGTGACCAACTACCCTCGTCGCAGGCTGTCTCAGATGCTCAGCAGCATGTCCCTCCAGGACGCAGGACTTCACTCCCAGGAGACTGTCTTCGTGCAGGACATCTAGATGTCGTCACATCATGCCTCTTCTCACGCAATTTCTGGGGTCTCTTATTGTTGCATATTCTAGGGGGTGGGGGTCGTGTCTCTTGTCATATTGTCATTTGGGGGTGTCCTCATGATATCACATTGTCTATTGGCGTTTCTTGCCATCACGTCATTGATGAGGTCTCATGTTGCATCACCACGGGCAGCTTCTTGTGACATCATCACTCAGGTATGATATAGTGTTACCACTGGAGGTGCTTAGAGTTGTGACACCATCACTCAGGTATGATATAGTGTTACCACTGGAGGTGCTTAGAGTTGTGACACCATCACTCAGGTATGATATAGTGTTACCACTGGAGGTGCTTAGAGTTGTGACACCATCACTCAGGGATGATATAGTGTTACCACTGGAGGTGCTTAGAGTTGTGACACCATCACTAGGGTTTTTTTTGACATCATTACTTGATCTGTCTTGCTTTACTATCATTCCAAGATCATCATTTTGGATCTAATGTTACATCATTACTTGAATCCTCTTGGTGTTACATCATTTAGGGATCTCTTGTGAAAATCATCAATTAGGGTTTCTTGTGACATCATTACTTGATCTGTCTTGCTTTACTATCATTCCAAGATCATCATTTCGGGATTTAATGTTTAAACATTACTTGATCCCTCTTGGTGTTCATATTTAGGGATCTCTTGTGACATCATCATTAGGGGTTTTTTGTGGGCATCATTACTTGATCTGTCTGCTTTAAATATCATTCCATATCATCATTTTGGGATCTATGTTACATCATTACTTGATCCCTCTTGGGGTTCCATCATTTAGGGATCTCTTGTGACATCATCACCCAAGGGATTATATAGTGTTAAGACTTAGGGATCTCTTGGGGGTCTTCTATTAATCATCATGTGATCTCTCGGGCATTTCACATACCATTTTGGGATCTCTTGTGACATATCACTAGTGGGAATTCACAAAAAACACAGGATCCTCTAGATAAAACAACACTATCAAGGCCTAAGGCTCTCACATCATCAATAGATGAATGAGGAGGTAGTTGTCCTTAACACATCATCAATAGATGAATGAGGAGGTAGTTGTCCTTAACACATCATCAATAGATGAATGAGGAGGTAGTTGTCATTAACACATCATCAATAGATGAATGAGGAGAATGTCTTTGTCACACATCATCAGTAGATGGAGGAGGTACTTGACCTTAACACATCAATAGATAGAGGGTGTAGTTGTCCTTGTTGTCACATCATCAATAGATAGAGGAGGTAGCTGTCCTTGTCACATCATCAATAGATGGAGGAGGTAATTGTCCTTGTCACATCATCAATAAGGGGGTGTTGTCCTTTTGTCACCCCTCAAAGGAAGGCAGGGACGTCAATAGCATTTTCCGCCATCCAAGGTTGCTTCCATAGTTGCAGGGCCGACACATAACGCCCTGGATCTGGGCTCACCGAGGGAAATCATCACGTCCTGCTCATGGCTGCTTTAAATCCTCACTTCAATATATTGGTCATTTCGTTTGCCCTGGGCCATTCCCGCACAAACCAGACAGGTTTGCAGACGGTATCCACTCAGCGAGTTTTCGGACATGTGCTTGTCGTTGTGATCGTCAGAGCTGTTCCAGGCACGACAGACATTCGGAAAACTACCTAGTCAGAGCTGTTTCCGAACAAGACGGCATTCGGAACTAGGTAGTCAGAGCTGTTCCTAGCACGAGAGACATTCGACGAGACATTTCACTCGGACGTAATTACGTAGTGTCAATTTTTAGTTTGCCACCCGTAGGACGACACTTCCGGCTTCCGGCGGGCATTTTTAATGAGGTTAGCCTTCCTCGGGTTTCGAGACTCTTGTTTCGGCTTCCACACAGCAAGCTTTCGCTCGGGCTGCCACGTAATGGATTCGCAAGACGCGTTCCATTTCGTGTCAACAAGACAATTTTCCACCTTTGACTACACTCACTCCATGAGGTGTAGTTACAGACTATCGGACATCTGCGAGACATGCGACCGAGGTGTTTTTCCACCTTTTTGTACTCGCTCACGAGGTAGGCTACATGTGCTGCCGGCTCAGCACCTTACCTCCGTGCGTCTGTGGGCGAGTAACGGTCAGGCCCTTTCATCCGGGGATACCTCATATCCCCCAGCTAAGAGCCATCGAACGAATCTGCGCCGAGCATGTAGCGTTCTCAGCACATCATCACAATTGTGATGTAGGTTTGTGTCGGCCAGGCTCTCACTTCCTAGAGTTTATGGCTTAGAGACGTTCAGCCATACACCTCGTATGGGAGCCTTAGAGGTTATGTCCGGACTGAGATTTAGGGATCGTTTGCCTGATTTTGACTGCTATCCTCAGTCTTACCTGCAGAGCAGCAGGTTGTGTCTCTCTTAGTCTGGTCCCTATCCCACGAGCCGTCCGATATGTAGTTTTCACCCATCGGCAAGCACATGGGGTCGATGGGACACGCAAGCTCCCCCACCACGGCAAGGTGGAGACACATCGGGGGGAGCGGTTGTAGTCTTATTTGACTTATCATACAAAGATAACCTACAATCACTACTGACTTATCATACATATATATGTTATAGCTTTGTGTAAATACACATATAGGTAATATATATGTTATAACCTTGTGTAAATACACATATAGGTAATATATTTGTTATAGCATTATGTAAATACACTTATAGGTAATATATATGTTATAGCCTTGTGTAAATACACATATAGGTAATATATATGTTATAGCCTTGTGTAAATACACATATAGGTAATATATATGTTATAGCATTGTGTAAATACACTTATAGGTAATATATATGTTATAGCATTGTGTAAATACACTTATAGGTAATATATATGTTATAGCCTTGTGTAAATACACATATAGGTAATATATATGTGATAGCCTTGTGTAAATACACTTATAGGTAATATATATGTTTATAGCATTGTGTAAATATGCATATAGGTAATATATTTGTTATAGCATTGTGTAAATACACATATAGCTAATATATATGTTATAACCTTGTGTAAATAACACATACAGGTAATGTATATATGTTATAGTCTTGTGTAAATACACAGATAGGTAATATACATTTTATAGCCTTGTGTGAATACATGTACAGGCAATACAAATGTTAAGCTCTGGCACCTGGTCATCTTCACAGACGATAGTCTAACTGTGCCTAAAAAAAAAGTCGTTTAAAAGTCGACAGGGTCGACTTCATTGCATTGTGTTTTATCCCATATGGCTCGGTCTCTTACCACAGTGAGGAAAGCGTCGCACAAAGCATGAACTCCGTAGCTGTAGCGACGACCCACAGGAGTCTCTGAAAAATTTAACTCGTGAACCGAAGGACGCGGCCCAGAATCGAACCCACAACCTTCGGAGCCCGAGTTAAACGGCTTGACCACTTTGCCACGAAGACTCCCTCAAAAATAGCATAACTACAGACTGCCTCAAAAATGGCATAACTACAACCTGTCCATGACTAGAGTTATCCCTCTCCATGACACAAAGCCTGGGCTGAATTGTAGAGACCATGTGTTTCCCATGCAGCACAACCCCTCTCTTGGCTGGCCTAGTTTACTCCAGAGGAATATACACCAATACATCTGGAGCAAGACAATCTGTAGAAGCTGCCGGATCAGCAAAGCAATGCTCTAACTGTCCGCCTGTCAGAGCTACGATCCGGACCAGCTGCCAATCAAGGCTTAGGGTTTGGTCTGCCCAACCATGACATTTCATCTTCAGGTTGTGTTTCATAACACTAAGATAAAGCTTGTATCCTCCCAATTGTGCTCCTTCATCCGAAGCCGTTGGCAAAATGTTGGGTGTCGGGTTTCGTAAGCATCGCCCAACATTCGGCACTAACAGAACATCATATGGTAGCTCAGTCATATCTGACTAAAAAAACCTGACACTGAATATACACATATAGGTGACACACCTGCCCTAGTCACATGTGTCTAAGGCACACATACAGATAACATGACATTAGCTGTAGCCTCATGTCCTGGGCTGGTGTTCTTGAACTAGGACACACATACATATGACAATACACTGTAGCCTCATGTCCTGGGCTGGTACTGTAGCCTCATGTCCTGGGCTGGTACTGTAGCCTCATGTCCTGGGCTGGTACTGTAGCCTCATGTCCTGGGCTGGTACTGTAGCCTCATGTCCTGGGCTGGTACTGTAGCCTCATGTCCTGGGCTGGTACTGTAGCCTCATGTCCTGGGCTGGTACTGTAGCCTCATGTCCTGGGCTGGTACTGTAGCCTCATGTCCTGGGCTGGTACTGTAGCCTCATGTCCTGGGCTGGTACTGTAGCCTCATGTCCTGGGCTGGTGTTCTTGAACTAGGACACATACAGATGACAATACACTGTAGCCTCATGTTCTGGGCTGGTACTGTAGCCTCATGTCCTGGGCTGGTGTTCTTGAACTAGGACACATACAGATGACAATACACTGTAGCCTCATGTTCTGGGCTGGTACTGTAGCCTCAAGTCCTGGGCTGGTACTGTAGCCTCATGTCCTGGGCTGGTACTGTAGCCTCATGTCCTGGGCTGGTACTGTAGCCTCATGTCCTGGGCTGGTACTGTAGTCTCATGTTCTGGGCTGGTACTGTAGCCTCATGTCCTGGGCTGGTACTGTAGCCTCATGTCCTGGGCTGGTACTGTAGCCTCATGTCCTGGGCTGGTGTTCTTGAACTAGGACACACATACATATGACAATACACTGTAGCCTCATGTCCTGGGCTGGTACTGTAGCCTCATGTCCTGGGCTGGTACTGTAGCCTCATGTCCTGGGCTGTTGTTCTTGAACTAGGACACACATACAGATGACAATACACTGTAGCCTCATGTCCTGGGCTGGTACTGTAGCCTCATGTTCTGGGCTGGTACTGTAGCCTCATGTTCTGGGCTGGTACTGTAGCCTCATGTCCTGGGCTGGTACTGTAGCCTCATGTCCTGGGCTGGTACTGTAGCCTCATGTCCTGGGCTGGTACTGTAGCCTCATGTCCTGGGCTGTTTGTTCTTGAACTAGGACACACATACAGATGACAATACACTGTAGCCTCATGTCCTGGGCTGGTACTGTAGCCTCATGTCCTGGGCTGGTACTGTAGCCTCATGTCCTGGGCTGGTACTGTAGCCTCATGTTCTGGGCTGGTACTGTAGCCTCATGTCCTGGGCTGGTGTTCTTGAACTAGGACACATACAGATGACAATACACTGTAGCCTCATGTCATGGGCTGGTACTGTAGCCTCATGTCCTGGGCTGGTGTTCTTGAACTAGGACACATACATATGACAATACACTGTAGCCTCATGTCCTGGGCTGGTACTGTAGCCTCATGTCCTGGGCTGGTACTGTAGCCTCATGTCCTGGGCTGGTACTGTAGCCTCATGTCCTGGGCTGGTACTGTAGCCTCATGTCCTGGGCTGGTACTGTAGCCTCATGTCCTGGGCTGGTACTGTAGCCTCATGTCCTGGGCTGGTACTGTAGCCTCATGTCCTGGGCTGGTACTGTAGCCTCATGTCTGGGCTGGTGTTCTTGAACTAGGACACACATACATATGACAATACACTGTAGCCTCATGTCCTGGGCTGGTACTGTAGCCTCATGTCCTGGGCTGGTACTGTAGCCTCATGTCCTGGGCTGTTGTTCTTGAACTAGGACACACATACAGATGACAATACACTGTAGCCTCATGTCCTGGGCTGGTACTGTAGCCTCATGTTCTGGGCTGGTACTGTAGCCTCATGTTCTGGGCTGGTACTGTAGCCTCATGTCCTGGGCTGGTACTGTAGCCTCATGTCCTGGGCTGGTACTGTAGCCTCATGTCCTGGGCTGGTACTGTAGCCTCATGTCCTGGGCTGTTGTTCTTGAACTAGGACACACATACAGATGACAATACACTGTAGCCTCATGTCCTGGGCTGGTACTGTAGCCTCATGTCCTGGGCTGGTACTGTAGCCTCATGTCCTGGGCTGGTACTGTAGCCTCATGTTCTGGGCTGGTACTGTAGCCTCATGTCCTGGGCTGGTGTTCTTGAACTAGGACACATACAGATGACAATACACTGTAGCCTCATGTCCTGGGCTGGTACTGTAGCCTCATGTCCTGGGCTGGTGTTCTTGAACTAGGACACATACATATGACAATACACTGTAGCCTCATGTCCTGGGCTGGTACTGTAGCCTCATGTCCTGGGCTGGTACTGTAGCCTCATGTCCTGGGCTGGTACTGTAGCCTCATGTCCTGGGCTGGTACTGTAGCCTCATGTCCTGGGCTGGTACTGTAGCCTCATGTCCTGGGCTGGTGTTCTTGAACTAGGACACATACATATGACAATACACTGTAGCCTCATGTCCTGGGCTGGTGTTCTTGAACTAGGACACACATACAGATGACAATACACTGTAGCCTCATGTTCTGGGCTGGTACTGTAGCCTCATGTCCTGGGCTGGTGTTCTTGAACTAGGACACATATACATATGACAATACACTGTAGCCTCATGTTCTGGGCTGGTACTGTAGCCTCATGTCCTGGGCTGGTGTTCTTGAACTAGGACACACATACATATGACAATACACTGTAGCCTCATGTCCTGGGCTGGTACTGTAGCCTCATGTCCTGGGCTGGTGTTCTTGAACTAGGACACATACAGATGACAATACACTGTAGCCTCATGTTCTGGGCTGGTACTGTAGCCTCAAGTCCTGGGCTGGTACTGTAGCCTCATGTCCTGGGCTGGTACTGTAGCCTCATGTCCTGGGCTGGTACTGTAGCCTCATGTCCTGGGCTGGTACTGTAGTCTCATGTTCTGGGCTGGTACTGTAGCCTCATGTCCTGGGCTGGTACTGTAGCCTCATGTCCTGGGCTGGTACTGTAGCCTCATGTCCTGGGCTGGTGTTCTTGAACTAGGACACACATACATATGACAATACACTGTTAGCCTCATGTCCTGGGCTGGTACTGTAGCCTCATGTCCTGGGCTGGTACTGTAGCCTCATGTCCTGGGCTGTTTGTTCTTGAACTAGGACACACATACAGATGACAATACACTGTAGCCTCATGTCCTGGGCTGGTACTGTAGCCTCATGTTCTGGGCTGGTACTGTAGCCTCATGTTCTGGGCTGGTACTGTAGCCTCATGTCCTGGGCTGGTACTGTAGCCTCATGTCCTGGGCTGGTACTGTAGCCTCATGTCCTGGGCTTGGTACTGTAGCCTCATGTCCTGGGCTGTTGTTCTTGAACTAGGACACACATACAGATGACAATACACTGTAGCCTCATGTCCTGGGCTGGTACTGTAGCCTCATGTCCTGGGCTGGTACTGTAGCCTCATGTCCTGGGCTGGTACTGTAGCTCATGTTCTGGGCTGGTACTGTAGCCTCATGTCCTGGGCTGGTGTTCTTGAACTAGGACACATACAGATGACAATACACTGTAGCCTCATGTCATGGGCTGGTACTGTAGCCTCATGGTCCTGGCTGGTGTTCTTGAACTAGGACACATACATATGACAATACACTGTAGCCTCATGTCCTGGGCTGGTACTGTAGCCTCATGTCCTGGGCTGGTACGTAGCTCATGTCCTGGGCTGGTACTGTAGCCTCATGTCCTGGGCTGGTACTGTAGCCTCATGTCCTGGGCTGGTACTGTAGCCTCATGTATCCTGGCTGGTACTGTAGCCTCATGTCTGGGCTGGTACTGTAGCCTCATGCCTGGGCTGGTACTGTAGCCGTCATGTCCTGGGCTGGTGTTCTTGAACTAGGACACACATACATATGACAATTACACTGTAGCCTCATGTCCTGGCTGGTACTGTAAGCCTCATGTCCTGGGCTGGTACTGTAGCCTCATGTCCTGGGCTGTTGTTCTTGAACTAGGACACACATACAGATGACAATACACTGTAGCCATCATGTCCTGGGCTGGTACTGTAGCCTCATGTTCTGGGCTGTTACTGTTAGCCTCATGTCTGGGCTGGTACTGTAGCCTCAATGTCCTGGGCTGGTACTGGTAGCCTCATGTCCTGGGCTGGTACTGTACTCATGGGCTGTACGTAGCCTCATGTCCTGGCTGGTAGCTGGGTAGCCTCATGTCATGGGCTGGTGTTCTTGAACTAGGACACATACAGATGACAATACACTGTAGCCTCATGTCCTGGGCTGGTACTGTAGCCTCATGTCCTGGGCTGGTGTTCTTGAACTAGGACACACATACATATGACAATACACTGTAGCCTCATGTCCTGGGCTGGTACTGTAGCCTCATGTCCTGGGCTGGTACTGGTAGCCTCATGTCCATGGCATGGTACTGTAGCCTCATGTCCTGGGCTGGTACTGTAGCCTCATGTCCTGGGCTGGTACTGTAGCCTCATGTCCTGGGGCTGGTACTGTAGCCTCATGTCCTGGGCTGGTACTGTAGCCTCATGTCCTGGGCTGGTGTTCTTGAACTAGGACACATACATATGACAATACACTGTAGCCTCATGTCCTGGGCTGGTGTTCTGAACTAGGACACACATACAGATGACAATACTGGTACTGTAGCCTCATGTCCTGGGCTGGTGTTCTTGAACTAGGACACATATACATATGACAATACACTGTAGCCTCATGTTCTGGGCTGGTACTGTAGCCTCATGTCCTGGGCTGGTGTTCTTGAACTAGGACACACATACATATGACAATACACTGTAGCCTCATGTCCTGGGCTGGTACTGTAGCCTCATGTCCTGGGCTGGTGTTCTTGAACTAGGACACATACATATGACAATACACTGTAGCCTCATGTCCTGGGCTGGTGTTCTTGAACATGGACACACATACAGATGACAATACACTGTAGCCTCATGTCCTGGGCTGGTACTGTAGCCTCATGTCCTGGGCTGGTGTTCTTGAACTAGGACACATACATATGACAATACACTGTAGCCTCATGTCCTGGGCTGGTGTTCTTGAACATGGACACACATACAGATGACAATACACTGTAGCCTCATGTCCTGGGCTGGTACTGTAGCCTCATGTCCTGGGCTGGTTTTCTTGAACTAGGACACACATACAGATGACAATACACTGTAGCCTCATGTCCTGGGCTGGTACTGTAGCCTCATGTCCTGGGCTGGTTTTCTTGAACTAGGACACATATAGATGACAATACACTGTAGCCTCATGTCCTGGGCTGGTACTGTAGCCTCATGTCCTGGGCTGGTACTGTAGCCTCATGTCCTGGGCTGGTGTTCTTGAACTAGGACACACATACAGATGACAATACACTGTAGCCTCAAGTCCTGGGCTGGTACTGTAGCCTCATGTCCTGGGCTGGTGTTCTTGAACTAGGACACACATACAGATGACAATACACTGTAGCCTCATGTCCTGGGCTGGTACTGTAGCCTCATGTCCTGGGCTGGTGTTCTTGAACTAGGACACACATACAGATGACAATACACTGTAACCTCAAGTCCTGGGCTGGTGTTGTTCTTGAGCGAGGACACACATACAGATGACAATACACTGTAGCCTCATGCTCTGGGCTGGTGGTGTTTTTGAAGTCCAGTTTTCTGCTCCCCAGATCCTGTCAGCAACATCATCATCAGGTTCCCCAACAACACACGAGAGCAGGTCCAGCTGCCATCTAGCTCCCAGCTTCAGGTAGGTTGGTTGTGATTGGTTCCTACTGTCACAGACAGTCTCTGGTGATTGGTTCCTACTGTCACAGACAGTCTGTGGTGACTGGTTCCTACTGTCACAGACAGTCTCTGGTGATTGGTTCCTACTGTCACAGACAGTCTCTGGTGACTGGTTCCTACTGTCACAGACAGTCTCTGGTGTCTGGTTCCTACTGTCACAGACAGTCTCTGGTGACTGGCTCCTACTGTCACAGACAGTCTCTGGTCACCACACACATTATCAGTTTCTTCCCTCCTTCCACTTGTATTCATGTCTTTCCTTACATCCTTAACATGTTCTGTCTCTTGTATTCTTGTTTTTTCTTATATCCTTAACATGTCTATTATTGGTCTATTGTTGGTCGGTAATGGGACGGGTGGAGGATATGTGAGTCGGTGGGGATATGTGTGTGGGTGGAGGATGTGTGAGTTGGGGGATGTATGTGTGCTTGGGGTGTGGGTGGATGGGATGTGTGGTTGGTGGGAGGTGTGTGTGGGTGGGGAGATGTGTAGGTGTGGGATGTGGTGGATGGGTGGGGGCATGTGAGTGTGCTTGGGTGGGGGATGTGTTGGTCGGTGGTGGATGTGTCTCATAACATGTTAATATGCATTATTTATGTTTACAAAATTCATTTGACAATGTTTTTTCCTATGCACTGTTGATGAACGAAAGATGAGTGATTGGAAGGGCCGAATGTAAGACGGGCCTGTGTGCCCAATTTGTTATCCTTTGAAACTAAAGTCCGTTCATTCGCTTGTTCGTTCATTCTTACGCCGCCTCCTATCATTCATGTTCTTCTTTCACAAATTTTCATCTTTATCCCCCATCTCTTTTTCCTTGTCCCCCCTAACCTGTGTCTCCTCTCACCCTTATCTCCTTCTCCCTTTTCTACTCTTGTCTCCTTCTCCCTTTTCTCCTCGTCTCCTCCCTTTTCTCCTCTTGTCTTTTGTCTCCTACTGACTTTTCATGTATAGGTCGCTTACTGTCACCACTGAATTATCATGTATAAATCACATATAATTCCCACTGGCTTATCATGCATAGATCACCTACAACCACCACTGACTACATAGATGACCTATAATCACTACTACTTATCATGCATAGATCACCTACCTGAATGTTACCATACACATTGTTGCATCTTATATACAGATCACCTCCTGATTTTACAATGCATAGATCACCTACAATCACTACTGATTTACATATACCCCCCCCCAATAGATCACCTACAATCACTACTGACATAAATCACATAATTTCCACTACTGAACTTATCATACAAGATAACCTACAATCACTAATGACTTATCATACATAGATCACCTGCAATCGCTACTAAATTACTCATACATAGATCACCCTACAATCACTACTAACTTATCATACATAGATCACCTACAATCGCTACTAACTATCATACATAGATCACCTACAATCACAGACTGGCTTATCACATTCAATACATAGATCACCTACAATCACCACTGACTTATCACATTCAATACATTGACGCCTACAATCACTACTGACTTATCAATACATAAAACACCTAAAATTACTACTGACATATCACCTTCAATACACAATCACCTACAATCACCACTGACTTATCATACATAGATCACCTACAAATCACCACTGACTTATCATACATAGATCACCTACAATCCCACTGACTTATCATACATAGATCACCTACAATCACTACCGACTTATCATACATAAGTCACCTACAAATCATGCTGACTTATAATGGATATATCTTGTGTGACTTGGTTTCCCCCTACAGGCTCTAATCCTGTATTGTTCAGGCCAGGATTCCCAGCCGACAAGTCGGCCTGGTGACCAACAACCCTCGTCGCAGGCTGTCTCAGATGCTCAGCAGCATGTCCCTCCAACGCAGGACTTCACTCCCAGGAGACGTCCCTACGGCAGGCATCATAGATGTCGTCA
Source organism: Cepaea nemoralis (assembly GCA_014155875.1). Classification (NCBI taxonomy): domain Eukaryota; kingdom Metazoa; phylum Mollusca; class Gastropoda; order Stylommatophora; family Helicidae; genus Cepaea; species Cepaea nemoralis. Next base: position 74,281 of record JACEFZ010019355.1, read on the forward strand.
CATCATGCCTACTTCTCACCATTTCTGGGGTCTCTTATGTTGATCATATTCTAGGGGGTGGGGCTGTCTCTGTCATATTGTCTTTCATGGTGATCCTCATGATATCACATGTCTATTGGCGTTTCCTTGCCATCACGTCATTGATGAGTCCTCATGTTGCATCACCACGGCAGCTTCTTGTGACATCCATCACTCAGGGATGATATAGTGTTACCACTGGAGGTGCTTAGAGTTGTGACACCATCACTCAGGTATGATATAGTGTTACCACTGGAGGTGCTCAGAGTTGTGACACCATCACTCAGGTATGATATAGTGTTACCACTGGAGGTGCTCAGAGTTGTGACACCATCACTCAGGGATGATATAGTGTTACCACTGGAGGTGCTTAGAGTTGTGACATCATCAATTAGGGGTTTTTTGTGACATCATTACTTGATCTGTCTTGCTTTACTATCATTCCAAGATCATCATTTTGGGATCTAATGTTACATCATTACTTGATCCCTCTTGGTGTTACATCATTTAGGGATCTCTTGTGACATCATCAATTAGGGGTTTCTTGTGACATCATTACTTGATCTGTCTTGCTTTACTATCATTCCAAGATCATCATTTCGGGATTTAATGTTACATCATTACTTGATCCCTCTTGGTGTTACATTATTTAGGGATCTCTTGTGACATCATCAATTAGGGGTTTCTTGTGACATCATTACTTGATCTGTCTTGCTTTACTATCATTCCAATATCATCATTTTGGGATCTAATGTTACATCATTACTTGATCCCTCTTGGTGTTCCATCATTTAGGGATCTCTTGTGACATCATCACTAAGGGATTATATAGTGTTAAGACTTAGGGATCTCTTGGGGGTCTTCTATTACATCATCATGTGATCTCTCGGCATTACACATCACCATTTTGGGATCTCTTGTGACATATCACTAGTGGGGAATTCACAAAATCACAGGATCCTCTAGATAAAACAACATCTATCAAGGCCTAAGGCTCTCACATCATCAATAGATGAATGAGGAGGTAGTTGTCCTTAACACATCATCAATAGATGAATGAGGAGGTAGTTGTCCTTAACACATCATCAATAGATGAATGAGGAGGTAGTTGTCATTAACACATCATCAATAGATGAATGAGGAGAATGTCTTTGTCACACATCATCAGTAGATGGAGGGAGAGAGGAGGGTACTTGACCTTACCACATCAATAGATAGAGGGGGTAGTTGTCCTTGTTGTCACATCATCAATAGATAGAGGAGGTAGCTGTCCTTGTCACATCATCAATAGATGGAGGAGGTAATTGTCCTTGTCACATCATCAATAGAGGGGGTGGTTGTCCTTGTTGTCACATCATCAATAGATCGAGGAGGTAGTGTCCTTTGTTGTCCCATCATCAATAGAGTGGGTAGTTGTCCTTGTGGTCCACATCATCAATAGATAGAGGAGGTAGTTGTCCTTGGGTTGTCCCATCATCAATAGATAGAGGAGTAGTTGTCCTTGTTGTCACATCATCAATAGATGAGGAGGTAGTTGTCCTTGTTGTCACATCATCAATAGATAGAGGACGTAGTTATCCTTGTTGTCACATCATCAATAGATAGAGGAGGTAGTTGTCCTTGTTGTCACATCATCAATAGAGGGGGTAGTTGTCCTTGTTGTCACATCATCAATAGATAGAGGAGGTAGTTGTCCTTGTTGTCACATCATCAATAGATAGAGGAGGTAGTTGTCCTTGTTGTCACATCATCAATAGATGGAGGAGGTAGTTGTCCTTGTTGTCACATCATCAATAGAGGAGGCAGTTGTCCTTGTTATCACATCATCAATAGAAGAGGCAGTTGTCTTTGTTGTCACATCATCAATAGATAGAAGAGGCAGTTGTCTTTGTTGTCACATCATCAATAGAGGAGGTAGTTGTCCTTGTTGTCACATCATCAATAGATAGAGGAGGCAGTTGTCCTTGTTGTCACATCATCAATAGATAGAGGAGGCAGTTGTCCTTGTTATCACATCATCAATAGAGGAGGTAGTTGTCCTTGTTATCACATCATCAATAGAGGAGGCAGTTGTCCTTGTTGTCACATCATCAATAGAGGAGGCAGTTGTCCTTGTTATCACATCAATAGAGGAGGTAGTTGTCCTTGTTATCACATCATCAATAGATAGGGGAGGTAGTTGTCCTTGTTGTCACATCATCAATAGAGGAGGTAGGTGTCCTTGTTGTCACATCATCAATAGAGGAGGTAGTTGTCCTTGTTATCACATCATCAATAGAGGGGGTGGTTGTCCTTGTTGTCACATCATCAATAGAGGGGGTGGTTGTCCTTGTTGTCACATCATCAATAGATAGAGGACGTAGTTATCCTTGATGTCACATCATCAATAGATAGAGGAGGTAGTGTCCTTGTTGTCACATCATCAATAGAGGAGGCAGTTGTCCTTGTTGTCACATCATCAATAGAGGAGGCAGTTGTCCTTGTTGTCACATCATCAATAGAGGAGGTAGGTGTCCTTGTTGTCACATCATCAATAGAGGAGGTAGTTGTCCTTGTTGTCACATCATCAATAGAGGAGGCAGTTGTCCTTGTTGTCACATCATCAATAGATAGAGGAGGTAGTTGTCCTTGTTGTCACATCATCAATAGATAGAGGAGGTAGTTGTCCTTGTTGTCACATCATCAATAGATAGAGGACGTAGTTATCCTTGATGTCACATCATCAATAGATAGAGGAGGTAGTTGTCCTTGTTGTCACATCATCAATAGATAGAGGAGGCAGTTGTCCTTGTTGTCACATCATCAATAGATAGAGGAGGCAGTTGTCCTTGTTGTCACATCATCAATAGATAGAGGAGGTAGTGTCCTTGTTGTCACATCATCAATAGATAGAGGAGGTAGTTGTCCTTGTTGTCACATCATCAATAGATAGAGGAGTAGTTGTCCTTGTTTGTCACATCATCAATAGATAGAGGAGGTAGTTGTCCTTGTTGTCACATCATCAATAGATAGAGGAGGTAGTTGTCCTTGTTGTCACATCATCATAGATAGAGGAGGTAGTTGTCCTTGTTGTCACATCATCAATAGAGGAGGTAGTTGTCCTTGTTGTCACATCATCAATAGATAGAGGAGGTAGTTGTCCTTGTTGTCACATCATCAATAGATAGAGGAGGTAGTTGTCCTTGTTGTCACATCATCAATAGATAGAGGAGGCAGTTGTCCTTGTTGTCACATCATCAATAGATAGAGGAGGTAGTTGTCCTTGTTGTCACATCATCAATAGATAGAGGAGGTAGTTGTCCTTGTTGTCACATCATCAATAGATAGAGGAGGTAGTTGTCCTTGTTGTCACATCATCAATAGAGGAGGTAGTTGTCCTTGTTGTCACATCATCAATAGATAGAGGAGGTAGTTGTCCTTGTTGTCACATCATCAATAGAGGAGGTAGTTGTCCTTGTTGTCACATCATCAATAGATAGAGGAGGTAGTTGTCCTTGTTGTCACATCATCAATAGATAGAGGAGGTAGTTGTCCTTGTTGTCACATCATCAATAGATGGAGGAGGTAGTTGTCCTTGTTGTCGCATCATCAATAGAGGAGGTAGTTGTCCTTGTTGTCACATCATCAATAGATAGAGGAGGTAGTTGTCCTTGTTGTCACATCATCAATAGATGGAGGAGGTAGTTGTCCTTGTTGTCACATCATCAATAGATAGAGGAGGTAGTTGTCCTTGTTGTCACATCATCAATAGATGGAGGAGGTAGTTGTCCTTGTTGTCACATCATCAATAGATAGAGGAGGTAGTTGTCCTTGTTATCACATCTTCATGGGATGTCTACAGTTGTCTTGCTGTAATTTTGTGAAACGGTTGTTGTCCATGAAAGATTGTTACACTGGTTGGACAACGGTGATATCTACCTCTGTGTATCATCATGGCTGTTGCTGAAGCCTGAACCACACAACATCCAGCTGTTCTATCCATGTCCTGCGTACACCTTGTCTCTTACCCTGGGGAGTAGAGATTTCTTAGTGTCTCATAATCTTACCTCTCCAACCATTGAATATGGAGATTTCTGGTAATATAAGAGTCAGTTCACATGGTAGCAAGACTAAGATTCAACTACAGCTGGGAGTAGAGGAGTCAAGAAAATATGTACAGTTTGTGCTGCAAGATGAAGTGGGTTCAGAATTACAATTGGCAACAAGAGCGGGGACAGCCTGGAGTGAAATAACCCATGAGACATCACATGTGGCAGAAATACATCAAATGTTAACACTGAAACATAAGTAGTCAGGAATTCATTCATTGTTGACACTGAATCATGAAGCATATCAGGAATCCATTAAATGTTAACATTGTGTCACAAGATGTTGCCAGGAATACATCCAGCATGAACATTAAGACAAGATGTGGCAAACAATATATGCCATGTTAAGATAGAGATGTTATGTGTGGGGCTGGGAAATTCATGAAATGTTTGCAAGGGAATATATTTTTGAGATGTAATATCTTGCACAGATTCTTACCAGAAATGGAGAGGAGAATGTTGTATATATGGGCCTGTGCTTGGGTATGTGTCACAGTGTGTTGGGGTAGTACTTGTGTACGTGTGACTGTGTTGTGTCTGTACTTGGACATGTGTGCTGCGTATATGTGTGGCTGTGTTGTCTGCACCTGGATATGTGTCTTGGATTTGTGTGGCTGTGTGTTGAGTATGTGCTTGAATATGTGTAAATGAGTTTTAATAAATTAAAATAAATCTCTGAGCTCTGTGTTGTTGAGCTGTTTATTGTGGAATTGTTTGTTGTTTAATTGTTTGACTATAGAGTTGTTTGTTGTTGTTGAGTTAATTGTTGTTGAGTTGTTTGTTTTGTTGTTGTTTGTTGTTGAGTTTATTGTTTTTTTTTTTCTTTTCTTGTTGCATCGATTGTTGTTAAGTTGTTTGTTGTTGTTGAGTTTTTTATTGTTGAGTTTATTGTTGCTGTTGAGTTGTTTTGTTGTTGAGTTGATTGTTGTGTTGTATATTGTTTTGTTGTTGAATTGATTGCTGTTCTAACAGCAGAATACAGCAAGCCTTATTAGCGCTAGAGGACTGGTCAAAATCATGGCTAGTGAAGATAAGTGAGGAGAAAACAACATGCACAGTGTTCTCCCTCTCAAATAAAACTCAGCAACCTAAGTTGGTATTGAATTGAAAAATATTGCGCCATGAAGAAAATCCAAACTATCTAGGAGTCACCTTTGATCGTCGCCTGACATGGAAGACACAGGTTGAGAAAAATCGAACAAGAGCAAGGCAGAGAATGGCAATCATGAAAAAGCTTGCTGGTACAACGTGGGGAGCAGATGAGAAAGTTCTCAAGAAGTTATATACTGGACGGGTGAGGCCAGTACTGGCATATGGCATTGCAGCTTGGGCAACAGCAGCTAAGTCAAACTTTAACAAAATAAGTAGAGTCCAAAACCAAGAAATGCGAATCATAACTGGAAGCCTGAAGACAACGCCTATTAATGAACTAGAAAAGATCACTTGTTTACAACCAATGCAGGATAGAAGAGATAGCAGAGCCCAGCAACAAGCAGAAAAATTTAGAAGATTGACAGACCACCCTATGTACAACAGATTTAATGGTTTTGGAAAGACCCAAGCAGGAATTGGACCCATGCATATACAGATGGATCAGCCAAAAATTCAATAGAGAATGGAGGAGGAGGAATTCTCCTAAATTTAAAAAATGGAGCGAAAAAAAAACATTCAATGGCAACTGGAAAATTTTCAAGTAACTTCAAAGCGGAGGTAGAGGCTCTGAAAACTGCAGCAGAAATGCTCCTGATGGAGGAAAATAAAGAGAAGCAAATAGCTATCTTCACAGATGCAAAGTCAGTTGTCTCAATACTGAAGAGCAATAACAGCACAGAACTGACCGACCTAAGAGCAGCACTCCATGGTCTATGCCAGAAATCCAAAAAAGTTGTAATACAGTGGATCCCATCACATTGCAGTATACCTGGAAACGAAGAGGCTGACAGACTGGCAAAAGAGGGCGGACGACTACCAAAGCCTGACATAGACATAACCTATAATGAGGCAAAGAGGTTGATAAAAAGCACTTATAAAACCAAATGGGAATCAGAGCATCCAGGCCATCAGAAGGATGGTGCATATTACAAACTCGACCGAAGAGAACAAGTAGCAATCTTCAGACTCCGCACAGGACATAACAGGCTGAAATACCACTTGTTCAATAAACTAAAGATAGGAGATACCGGTGAATGTAATTGTAGAACTGGAAAAATGACAGCAAAACATTTGCTGCAGGATTGCCCAACGTATGCAGAACAGAGAAAGATATGTTGGCCCACACCTGCTTCATTTGAGGACAAGCTCTATGGAGATATCAACAAGCTAAAGTTGACCGCAGCTTACTTTAACTACATACAGGTTGACATTTAAAGGTGCATGAAGACCCAGAGGCATGAAATTGAATATTGCTTGGATAGCAAATCCATTATGTGGAAAGTCCAAATCGAAAGCTCGCTGTGTGGGCTTCATAAAAGGTGGAAAAGTGTCCTAGTGGCATGAAATGGAATATTGTTTGGATAGCAAATCCATTACGTGGAAAGTCCGAATCAAAAGCCCATTGTGTGGGCTTCATAAAAGGTGGAAAAGTGTCCTAGTGGCACGAAATGGAATATTGCTTGGATAGCAAATCCATTACATGGAAAGTCCGAATCGAAAGCTCACTGTGTGGATGTCATCTGCAGACTGCATACTTCTGGTTTCCGGAAGAACAGCCTATGGTGAACGGAAGGCCCAATATACGGAAGTGAGGCTAAGCAGCCATGTGCAGGACGTGACGATTCCTTGGGTGAGCCCAGTACCAGAGCGCTATGTATCGGCTCTGCAAGTATGGAAGCCTCCTTGGATGGCGGGGAATGCCCATGGTCTGCCCCTGCCTTCCCTTGAGGGCTGACCAGGATCTTTGGCTGTTCTATATGGGCCAGCTAGGATGGGGGATAACACCACAACAGTGAGAGTCAAACGTCCTAAGAAACCCCCGGGAAGGTTAACCCGGTCAACAAATGCCCGCAGAAGTCGGATGTGTCGGCCTAACGGCGCAAGAACGCAGCTCTGCTGTAAACAGGCACAACGCAATCACATCCGAAAGAAAAAAAACTCCGGATGAACGAAGAAGAAGAGGAAGAATTGATTGCTGTTGATTTGTGTGTTGTTAAGTTGATTGTTGTTAATTGTTAGTTGTTTGTTGTTGAGTTGATTGTTGTTGAGTTGTTTATTTTGTTGTTGAGTTGATTGCTGTTGATTTGTTTGTTGTTGAGTTGATTGCTGTTGAGTTATTTGCTTTGTTGTTGAGTTGTGTGTTGTTGAGTTTATTGTTGAGTTGTTTGTTGTTGAGTTGTTTGTCATTTGTTTGTTTATCAGATTGTTGTTTATTGCTGAGTTGTGTATTGTTTTGTTGATGAGTTATTTGTTGGGGTTGAGATATTGTTTTATATTTATATAGAAAACATCATTTCTCCATGCTTAATCCATGTTGTGCCAAACAGCAGGGATGTGAACCCACTTTCTGCCTCAGACAATTATTTTAACCCACTTTCTGCCTCAGACAATTATTTTAACCCACTTTCTGTCTCAGACAGTTATTTTAACCCACTTTATGTCTGAGACAATTATTTTAACCTAATTTCTGTCTCGGACAATCATTTAACCCACTTTCTGTCTGAGACAATTATTTTAACCCACTTTCTGTCTGACAATTATTTTAACCCACTTTCTGCCTCGGACAATTATGTTAATCTATTTTTTGTCTCAGACAATTATTTTAACCCACTGTCTGCCTCAGACAATTATTTTAACCCACTTTCTGTCTCAGACAATTATTTTAACCCACTTTCTGTCAATTGTTATATTAACCCAGCCTCTGTCATAGACAGAAGAACCCAGCCACTGTTGACAGACATCACATGGTGGGTATTTGTTTGTTTGGTGGTTTGATTAGTCAAAGATTGTGAACCCTGCACTTCGACCCCAGTAATGACACGAAGAACATGTCATTAATTGTTGCTCATGAGAAAACATTGACATTTAGTGTGTTCAGACAAAGTGAGGTGATGGACTTGACACAATCTGTTCTGTAGTCCGCTGTCCTCTCTGACTGGCACAGGCTCCAATCTAGGAAGTGGATTCATTATCTTGAAGCTGTCACATTTCTGTTTCATATAGTTGTGTGCTGGCCACTTCTGTAGATAATACACATGAGAAGCTGATATTGTTGTGTGTGCTGGACACTTCTATAGATAATACACATGAGAAGCTGATATTGTTGTGTGTGCTGGACACTTCTATAGATAATACACATGAGAAGCTGATATAGTTATGTGTGCTGGACACTTCTATAGATGATACACATGAGAAGCTGATATAGTTGTGTGTGCTGAACACTTCTATAGATAATACACATGAGAAACTGATATAGTTGTGTGCTGGACACTTCTATAGATAATACACATGACATCAGAAGCTGATATAGTTATGTGAGCTGGACACTACTATAGATAATACACATGAGAAGCTGATATAGTTGTGTGTGCTGGACACTTCTATAGATAATACACATGACATGAGAAGCTGATATGGTTGTGTGTGCTGGACACTTCTATAGATAATACACATGAGTTAGTTAGGTAGTTAGTCGACAGATCATCCTCGTTGCACATCGGACCATTCAGTCCATAAGTGCTCGGATCCCCTCCTCAGCAAATCCCGCAGCGTGTAGCGGCTAACGACGCCAGTTCTGTGTTGGTTTATCAATCTTCTTTGGCTTCCTGCGTAGTGTTCTTGTTTGGCCACCCCTCTTTTAATTTGCTGCTCTCGCAGTCTGGCCATTGTTGTAGATTCACAGTCATCACTTGGTTCTTGCAAAAGTCTCACTTCTCGTAGTGCATTCAGAATGTCAGCCTGGTCCATGGCGCGTCCGCCCTCCACAGTAGCCTCACCTGCGAGCTTGTCAGCCCGCTCATTTCCTTGTACTCCCGCATGCCCTGGCACGAAGATGAAACTAATCTTTGCCAGCCGAGACCGCTTCAGAGGCAGCAACCATTCTCTTCGGATCGACCCCTCCTCTATCCTCTTGATCATGTTCATTGAGTCGCTAAGGAAACAAGCCCTAGTGAATGTCTGTGTCTCGAGCCATGTTATTGCTTTACTTACTGCCATGACTTCCATGGTCAGGCTACTTGTGGTTTCAGTGAAAGCACCAGAGTCCTCCTTCACAATTCTCCCTCCGGCCCGAGCTGTAAAGGCCCATGAGCTTCTCACATGTCGGACGACCGACCCATCTGTGTAGATGACCGCGTCACCTGTCTAGCGAATTCTCGAAAATCAACGCTTGTACTTCAGCCTCAACAGCAGCCGGATTTTCTTGTCTGCATTTTCTATCTAGTTGGATGCAAACTGAAAAGGATGTGCAGAAGTCTGTTGGCACTTGCACCCACTCCTCGCCAGGTTCTAAGTCCTCAAGTGAACACACCTGTTGAAGAATGTCTTCGGCTTGACCCATCCACGACCGTCCTCTTTTTAACCTGCTGCCCTTCACCTTCCTAATTTCACTATGCAGTGGATGCTGTGTGTTTGCGTTAATTCTGAGGTAGGCGCGTGCCCTGCAAACTTGCATTCTCTCTTCAATGGTTGGAAAATCAAGAAGGTAGCGCATCGCCCTGCATGCTGTATCTCTTGTACATCCAAGAATAATGCGCATAGCTTCATTCTGTATCCTTTCCATCCTTTCTATCTGCTTATGGCTGAGAGTCAGGATTGCCATTGCATACTCCAAAACAGACATGACCAGCCCCTCGTACAGAAGACATAGATGGCGCTGCTCACAGTTTGCTGCCGCCATCACCCGCATCGCTGCCAAACCCCGCTTGGCCTTTGTTATCACCTGGTCTATGTGCACATTATAAGCAAGGCTTCGATCAAACCGTATCCCCAGGTAATTCATTGCCTGCGTTCTTTCCACCGTCTCTGAACACAGCATTACAGTTGGTGTTGGATTGTTGACAATATGATTATTCAACGAGAACCAAGTCACTGTTGCCTTTGTTGGGTTGACCATTGCCCCAGCTTCATCACACCAAGTACTTATGCGATTGAGTTCGGTTTGTAGTTCCACAGCAACCTCCTCTCTATCCTTACCCTGACGATTCACCTGTTTAAACTAACAGGAGAAGGGGCGACGGCGAATCTCTGGCGCCGGAAAATAACCAGTATGCTCTAGATGTGTATGCACGTACATGCATGCGCAGACAGGTGTGTGCGCGTGTACACATCTACACTCGAGTGAGACCACAGTCTGCTCTAGCAAAGAAAGGTGCTGAAGTCGGAGGCAACCAGCCAAGAGGCGCACCACAGAAATCAGGATGCCACGCAATCACGCAAAATGGAATATGTCGACTACTGCTAATCGTTATGGTGCTCGCCCTGCTTTGGACCCCCAGGCAGGTGCAGTGCCGGACCCTATGTCTCGAAATTGTCCAACCCCAACTACTGGAGGTCCTTCTCAGATGTCCTGTGGAGCCAGGGGACATGAGAATAGGATGACTGGCCTTACCAAACGAAGACTTAAAATAATGCACTGAATGCGGAGGGAGTCAGCAACAACAAAATAGAATTAGAAAAAATCTTGGACCAAGAAAAAGTAAGCATATGTTGCTTGCAAGAAACTCACCTCAATGAAAATATAGCCTTCAAAATCAGAGGCTACCAGTGTTACCGATCTGACCGAAAGGACAGGCGAAAAGGTGGGATACTGACCCTTGTAAGAAATAACATCATGGCTTCCCAAATCAAAGTCTACATGGAAGGGGCTGAGTATCAGACACTTAAACTTAAGACAGGTAATACAGATCTACATCTGATCAATTACTACTGTCCAAGTGACCGCCCACAGGCACTGGACACATCTACCACTAAAAGAAAAAATGATTGTGTGTGGCGATTTCAACAGCCACTCGCAGAGCTGGGGCTATGATCACATGGACCAGAGAGGAGAGAGACTGGAAGACTGGCAGGATGAGAATAGATTCATGTTGATTAACAAGCCGTCCGACCCACATACTTTCTACTCGAGATCACGGCACTCTACAACTACACCTGACCTGGCTTTTCATTCACCAGACCTGGAGTGGAACATTACACGAATTGTTGGGAAACAACTTGGTGGCAGTGACCATCGGCCAGTCTTTCTAACCGTAGAAAATGAGCTTGTAAGTGAAAGCAGCACCCTCTCGAGGTGGAACTACAAGAAAGCAGACTGGGCAATGTACAAGCATCGCACCAGCATATTGGTTAGAAACCTGAACACTGAGAAAGACATAAATAAAGTAGCTGAAGAGTTTGGGAAATGCATACTACAGGCAGCGCGAGAAACAGTACCAAGAGGAGCCCGTAAACAATATAAACCCTACTGGAGTAGTGAACTGGAACAGTTGCATAATGATGTTGAAGTGTGTAGAAAGCAAGCAGAGGCCACACCCAGCCAAGAGCACCACAATAAATTCCAGCATGCAAAAGCCAAATTTCAAAGGGCCAAGCTGCAGGCTAGACGGAAAAGCTGGCAGGAGAAAACGGAGTCTCTGAACTTTGAAAGAGACACAAGGAAATTGTGGAAGCTAATAAAACAGCTTAATGACGAGGGCACAGGGAGAAACTCAAAAATTGCGCTACATAAAGATGGAAAAATCTTAACAAGAAAGCAAGCAGCTGACCATTTTGCGGACTCGTTCGCACAAGATAGCAATATCAAAATTAGTCCAGAGAAACAACAAGAGATTCGAGAGAAACGACAACATACAGGACAGAAGGAAATAGTACATGAGGTTCTGGAGGCACCCATCACAATCAGCGAACTGGAGCTAGCCATATCAAAACTGAAAATGAGAAAGTCACCAGGAGCTGATGGTATCTCCAATGAAATGATCAGGAACCTAGGAACAGAGGCCAAAACAAAGCTGTTGCAGATCTTCAATAACAGCTGGACCTTAGGCAGTGTTCCACAAGCCTGGAGAGAAGCAATCATGATACCCCTCCTAAAATCAGGGAAAGATGGTTCCATTGCCTCTAGCTACAGACCAATTAGCCTCACCAGCTGTCTCTGCAAAACACTGGAGCGCATCATCAATCACAGACTGCAGTGGTACATTGAAAGTAAAAACATCCTTGTGCCACAGCAGGCTGGCTTTAGGCAGTGCTACTCTACGGAAGATCAGACAACCTACCTCTCTCAAGAAATTGAGGATGCATTCCAAGAGAAGAAGCTGGTGCTTGCGGCATGGATAGATCTGAAGAAAGCCTTTGACAAAGTCTGGAAAGAAGGTCTGATGAAGAAACTGAGAAACTGCAAAGTCAATGGAAGAATGTACAAATGGGTGAAAGCATACTTGCACAACAGAAGAGCCCGAGTACAGATAGACGGACTCAAGAGCAAGAAAGTACTACTGCGTCACGGTGTCCCCCAGGGCGGAGTCTTGTCCCCCACACTTTTTCTAATCTTCATCAATGATCTTGTTGCTCACCTACCGCATGGAATTAAAGCGGCAATGTACGCCGATGACCTGGTTCTATGGAGCACAAATGAATATGCATCAGTGGCCACCAGATTGCTACAAAGAGCTGTAGATACATTTGCTGCATGGGCAAATAGATGGTGTGTCAGCATAAACACTGACAAGTGCAGCACCACCCTATTTACCCTCTCTCCAAAACAAAAGGCAGGGATCATCCAGATAAATGGAACACCCCTAAGAGAAGATAAAGAACCAACATACCTTGGAGTAACATTTGATGGCAAGCTGACATGGAGAAAGCACATCAACAAAGCAGTAGCAAAAGCCAGAAGGAAAATAGCCATCCTGAGAAAGCTAAGTGGAACCACATGGGGAGCCAGTACGAAAATACTTAGCAAAGTTTACCAACAGAGCATACGACCACACCTGGAATATGGGTCAACTGCGTGGTGTTCAGCATCAAAAACCACACTACAAGAGCTGGACAAGGTGCAAAATCAAGCACTTAGAGTCACCACAGGAAGGATGAGATCAACCCCTATAGTGGAAATGGAGAAGATGGGGAGGACACAGGCACTGAGTGAGCGCAGAGATACGAAAACGCTAATACAAGCAGAAAAGTTCCGCAGCTTGCCAGGCCACCCTATGAAGAACAGATTTGAAAACCTAGCTATGGGGCTGTTGAAAAGAAGTAGTTTTATCCACCAGGCCAAACGACTCTGCAGAGAAACCACTGATCTGCCCACAGTTGGTATCCCCCTAACAACTATTCCAGAGCGAACTCCATGGAAAGATGAGCATAGACTATCGTTACAAATCCAGACAAAAGTGAGAGGAATATTTGACAAGGAAGAACAGAACAGTGTGCAGCGCAGAACAGCCACTCTCAGCTTCCTTGATGAAGAATACCCACAGGATCTCTGGATCCGAGTCTACACAGATGGGTCAGCACAAAATGCTGTTCGAAATGGAGGAGCGGGAGTGTACATAGAATACCCAAATAATACTAAGGACACAGCCAGAGTACCGACAGGAAAGTACTGCCATAACTATGATGCCGAAATTGAGGCAATCAAGATAGCAACAGAGAAATTACTAAATAACAGCAATGGTAGACAACCTGTGGTGCTACTAACAGATGCAAAATCAGTACTCGAGGCGCTCCTCTCTGGGAAATTGCCAGTACTAAGGACACTACTTTCTGATCTTAGCAGTCAGCATAAAGTCACCATACAGTGGATACCATCCCACTGTGGAGTACCCGGAAACGACAGAGCTGATCAATTGGCTAAGGAAGGAGCCAAAAAAGAACAGCCTGATGTGCCCGTTACATACCACCAAAAGAAAAGAATGATCAAATCAGTCAGAAAGCCACCAAAACCTGCTCAAGATGACTACCACGTTATGGACAGACCAGAACAAGTCATTATTCTGCGCCTCAGAACAGGACACAATAGATTACGCAACCACATGTATACAAAATTCAAGATTGGTGAAACAGCGATGTGCACATGTGGATTGGCGTCGCAGACAGCAGAGCACATACTCCAAGACTGCCCAAAATATAACATATCTAGGCAAACCTTCTGGCCTAGAGAGACGACAGTGGAAGATAAACTCTATGGACCACTGTGTGAACTGAAAAAGACAGTTCAATTCATGCAAGAGACGACATTGCAGATATAGACATATTTCAAGCGAACGAAAGAAGAAGAAGAAGATCGTCGAAGCACAGCCTTGATTTCTTTCACTGTCACTGTGTCTTCATCCGAAGTGGTCTGGGCCTTGCATCTGTCTGAGGTGACCTCCTTGGCCAGATTCCGGCCTCCCATGTCTGTCTGGTTGCTCTGCTCAAGGTAGCGTTCAAAGAGGGCTTTGCCCTTGTCCTCGTCAGTCCTCTGCCAAATGAGGTCAGCACCTTGGAAGTCAGAAATGCTCTTATTCTTGACTACACCACTCATGCTTTTATGTAGTCGCCAGAACAATTTCAGTGACTTGTCTGTGCTTACTCTTTGACACACCTCTGCCCATTTCTCGCTTTTAACCACCTTGACCAGTTTTTTGAAATATCCTACTTTTGTGTGCATCTCTCTTTCTAAGTGCAAGCAGGGACTAGGATGACCAGCTCTGTTCTTCTTGGCATTTTGCCATCTCCTTACAGCACTACGCTTATCCACCCAAGCTGTCTCCACCTCGAAACTCCACCACGGTGGCTGCTCCCAGCTTTTTTTCCTGCCCTGAAACGTTCTGCGCTTGTCACGTCTTATTTTACTCACCACATCTTGCCCTGTACTGTCATACTGGAACGTCTTTACCTTTAGCTTGTGCTGCCTGGTTCTGCCTTTCTCCACCAGTATGCTGCAAGGGTGGTGGTCGCTGCCATGGTGTCCTAGGACACCCCATCTACACACTGTAGTGAGTGAAGGTGAAACTAGCGCCAGATCAATAGCACTGTCCTCATCGCCTGGACGGCTTGCTGTCCTGGTGACACAGCCGCTGTTGATACAAACCAGGTCGATGGTTTCCAGTGCAGTCTCGAGCTCCTCCCCTTGTGTATTGGAGGAAGTGTTTCCTCATGATCTGCCTTTAACGTTGAAGTCACCACAGAAAATAACATTTCTCTCGTGGCCTAATATGCCACTTAAGCACTGCCACTTCTGGGCGTCCACAGAATACACATGAGAAGCTGATATAGTTGTGTGTGCTGGACACTTCTATAGATAATACACATGACATCAGAAGCTGATATAGTTGTGTGTGCTGGACACTTCTATAGATAATACACATGACATCAGAAGCTGATATAGTTATGTGTGCTGGACACTTCTATAGATAATACACATGACATGAGAAGCTGATATAGTTGTGTGTGCTGGACACTTCTATAGATAATACACATGACATGAGAAGCTGATATAGTTATAAGAGAAGGGTGAACAGAATACCAACGAAAAGTATCAAGTAGATATATTCATGCTTTTACAGCAACAAAATCACAAACACACAATTCTCCCACAATTAGTAAATAAAACGCATGGTTCATAGACCAACCGACGAATCAGTACATGAAGCTAGTGTAAAGACTAGCTGATGAAATATAATCTATACACCGTAAATAATAATAATAATGAGAGCGATCAATGAGAAGCCGGGAGTACTAATCAGGGGTTATGTCACCTGTCGTCCCTGGGGGGGGGGGGGGGGGGGGAGTGGAGTCAACAGGCACACTGTTTAAATTCCCTTTCTTTAGCGTGGGCTTCTGCCCCTTTGTCTACACACCCCCTGTCAGTCTCATGTACTCTCTCTCTCTCTCTCTCTCTCTCTCTCTCTCTCTCTCTCTCTCTCTCTCTCTCTCTCTCTCTCTCTCTCTCTCTCGTCTTCTTCTTACCACTAAACAATACCCTTCTTCATAGCCCTCCAGAACATACCCACACAAGACTGTATTTTAACAAATGATAAAATAAAACATTTAATACAGAAAAGTGTCACGTGTGTGTGTGTGTGTGTGTGTGTGTGTGTGTGTGTGTGTGTGTGTGTGTGTGTGTGTGTGCACTGTTTGCGTGTGGAAATATGTAGTATTTTCTATGGTATTTGCGAGAGCAGACCAGTGAGCTTTGGATAGTTCATCCCTGTGTTAAGCCACACCACATCACAACACCTGTAAGTTCTGAAAAGATCTCACCGAATGAAGCGTCTCTCCCGACAGTGGTTGACTTTTTGGAATTATCCGTATATAGACTGGGTGACTGGTCTCCAATAGTGAATATGGCCTAATAATGTCCATGAATCAGGAACACACTATGTACTTCTTCTTCTTCGTTCATCCGGAGTTTTTTTTCCGGACGTGATTGCGTTGTGCCTGTTTACAGCGGAGCTGCGTTCTTGCGCCGTTAGGCCGACACATCCGACTTCTGCGGGACTATGTACTTAATATTTTCATTAAAATCTTGAGACCTATGAAGATCTCCTTATATCTCACACGAGTTTAAAGAAAACTTTCAGTCCGGTTGCAAAATGTTACTGAATGAGTGTCTTTACTCTGCAACCTCTCTACAACCTATAGTTATGGTCACTCGACATAGTCATGGTTACTTAAAGTCACTGTTATTCCACCTCTCTACCTAATATTGTCCTTGTCCATGGAGGTGGTAATAGTTTCATAAAAACAACTGCCTTGGGCACTCAGTCACTGCTTCACTGGCCCTTTCAGGATAACACTCCTGATTTCTATGAGTCTATAAGTTTTTGGAACGATGCCCCATTTCCGAGGCCATTTAGTATAACTGCACTCAGTGTGATAGCCATTGTTCACACCTCTGTGTTATCCATCAGCTCTTCTCTACAATGGAATTGCACTCAGTGTGACTGTCATTGTCCACACCTCTGAGTTATACTTCCCTTCTTCTACACCGTGGAACCTGTCGAAAAGAGAACACTTGGTAAGAGAAAACCTGATTCGAACCTACTATATGTGAGTGTTGGCTAAAGGCCACACTCAGATATTTATCCTGGTTAACCTAGAACTACACTCTGGCATAAAGCAGAGTAGTTCCTCACATTTGTCTGAGGCAAGGAAAAGGAAAGACCAAAGGAAAAGCACGGAAACCTCAGCTATCCCAAATCTCACTGAATATCATCCCATGACATTGGTCTTACCCTGCCGAGTGAAATGATATATCACTCTACCTCGTTTAAGCTATGCATCAGCCAGCTGCGGCCGACACTCCTAGAACACTTCCCCATAACGCACTATCACTAGGCTCAAGTCCTAGACTCTATCCATAAATAAACTACCTTATGCTAGTCATTCCTGTTCGGAGTCTGAATTCACAATTCATCACGTGAACAAATATCCGTAGTTTCCAAACCACACGAGACACGGTAAATCCTCTTCTCCATTAGAACTAGGAACAAACAAACACTCACTTCATGAGTATTCCATTCTACTGATCGCAAGTTTAGTTATTTTTCAAACAGTCGAAAATGTTGCCCGAGTGACGTCATTGTCCTGGCGGCGACCAAATCAAGACGGCACTTTCCCTCTCATCTTGAGATCCGGGCAAATCAACATGCCGACGCTTTTTCTTTGATTCAGGGACTTCTCAGGGAATCCCGGTCGTGTTTAAATTTGGAACATATTTCCCCACATCAAATAGTTGTGGCGGCCTAGGGACGGCGGTTTTGGGCCTTTCATTAATCTGGATCGGCATTCCCCAGTTTTTCGTGACAGGTTATAATATAAATAATATATCCTATGCAGATGAAATAGTATTGGTGGCGGATAATGCAAAAGATCTATAATTGTTGGAAATTGTAGTAACATGGAGTGCAAAGAAAGGATTGTCCTTGAATATCTAGAATGAAACACTTAAAAATGAGGAATAGGTTGTGAGCTTTACTGAAACACGATTACAAGAAACAACTCTAGACGAAGCAGTTGAGGAATAAATAAGATCAGTTGAGCAACGTGCTCACTCTAGAAGAAGCCGCTGAGGCATAAATATAATCAGTTGCAGCAACGTGCTCACTCTAGAAGAAGCCGTTGAGACATAAATAAGATCAGTTGCGCAAATTGCTCACTCTGTAAGAAGCCGTTGAGACATAAATAAGATCAGTTGCGCAACGTGCTCACCCTAGAAGAAGCAGTTGAGGCATAAAGAAGATCCGCTGCGCAACGTTCTCAGTCTAGAAGCTCACCCTTGAATATGATGAAAACAGTAACAATGGTGATATCTAAGAATTGTGTGAAACCAAGATGTGAAATGAAAATCTCATCTCATCTCATCATGTTCCTCTTGTACCTTGCGGTGTCGAGGTGAAGTATAAACATCGTGAGAGTGCCCTAATAATTGGCACCTTGCCGTCTTGACAGACGATAGTTTGTGCTTAAAAAAGGCATAATAACTTTTACCTATGGCGGTAGCGAATGTGACTCTCCCACCGTCAGAGGCAACGCGTGGCGCCCCATGTCTACGCCAACTGACAGGGACTTATAACCCGTAACAGTTGCCTCTCGCTTTGATTCCGAGACCAGTTAAGACCAGGGTTAGAGTTATTGCCTCTCCATAGCACAACGCCTGGGCTAAAATATAGAGATCATGTGTTGCACACGCAGCATGATCCCTCTCTCGGCCTGCCTAGTTCACTCCAGAGGAAAGGTAACACCCCTACATCTGGAACAAGACAAGCTGCAGAAGCTGCCGGATCAACAAAGGAATGCTCTAACTGTCCGCCTGTCGGAGCTTCGATCCTAGACCAGCCGCCAACCAAGGCTTAGGACCTGGTCTGCCCTGCCATGACATTTTGTCTTTAGGTTGCATTTCCTCGCACCAGGGTAAGGCCCTCTCAATGCTCTTCCGCCCGAAGCCGTTGGCACAATGTGGGGTGTCGGGTTTGGTAAGCGCCGCCCAACATTCGGCGCTGACATTAAGCAGGTAGTACCGTCTACTGTGCTCAGTCATATCTGACTAAGACCTGACACAAAAGTGCCCGATTATGGGCTTCATGTATCGATATTCCCATGGACTCTGCTATTCCCTCCGTCCAATGTTTACGTGGTCGGCCTCTTCCTCTGTTTCCATCTGGTCTGTACATCATTGCTTGTTGTGGTATGCTGTTGACTGGTAACCTACTTGCAAGGCCAAACCATTTGACTTGCTGCTTTCTAATAAAATCTAGTGCTGCTTTAACCCCCACTTTAGTCCTGATTTCTTCATTTCTGATCTTATCTCTTCTTGATACGTTGAGTATTCTTCTCGGGAATCTCATTTCTGTTGTTGTGATTTTTCTGGTCTCTTTTTCTGTCATTGTCCATGTTTTGGCATTGGTAGCATAGAGTTGGTAGGAAGATTGTGTTGTAAAGTGCTTTCTTAGTAGTTATTGATACATGTTTGTTCTTTAGTATTGGTGCCATTTGTCCAATGAGTTGGTTTGCCTTATTGCACCTATTTTCGATCTCGTCTTCTGATCTGCCATTTGATATTATACTTCCTAGGTACTTGAAACTCTTTACTTGTTTCAAGGGATGTTCGTTTAGGTGAATTGTTGTTGTTTGTTCTTCTTTAGTTATAGTCATTACCTCTGTTTTGCTTGTGCTAATTTTCATGTTATGTTCCCTACACATTTCGTTTAGACTATTCATGTGGTCTTATAATTCAGCTTCTGATTTTGCTATTAGTGCCTGGTCGTCCGCAAACAGGAGTTCTCTAATGGTTAGATTTGCAGATGGTTCTTCTTCTGTGTTCTCGTCATGCGGTATTCTTGCTGTCTCTGTTTGGCTGGTTTCTTTACATATGTTGTCTATATATGTTATAAACAAGAGAGGGGACAGGACACAACCTTGTCGTACTCAAGATCTTATGGTGAAGGGTTCTGAGTGTCCTCCAGTTGCTCTCACTATGCATTCGCTGTTGTATAAACTTCTACATAGGTTTGTTAGATGTGTACTCACTCCATATTGTTTAATGATTTCCCACACCTTGTTTCTATCTACTCTATCGAATGCCTTTTCTTTGTCGAGAAAGGCTAAGTAGAGTGTTTCATTGAATTCGATTGATTTTTCTATAAGTTGTCTAAGAGCAAAAATGGCACATGTGCATCCTTTGTTTTTCCTAAATCCAAGTTGTGTTACGCTTAGCTGGGGTTCTAAAGTAGTTCGTAATCTTTTTTCAAGAATTTTGCAAAATATTTTCCCAGTATGACTCAACAGTGAAATGTCTCTGTATTGTGTGCAGTCTCTTTTGCTGTTTTGTTTTTCCAAATTTGGAAAATTGTGGCATTTCCCCAGTCTCGTGGTATCTGTTGTTCTACCCAAACATGGTTGAATAGTCTATGTAGCCAAGCTGTTACTACTTCTCTTGCTGCTTTAATTATTTCGTTTGGTATTTCATCCTGTCCCGGTGATTTGTTCAATGGGGTTAATCTGATGGCTTCTATAATTTATCTGAGAAATGGAAATAGAAGGGAAAATTCGGAACCAAGTAGATAATTTTAAAAACCTAGAGGCATTTATAACATCAGACGGAAGATGCACAACTGAAACTAAGAGCAGAATAGGGCAAGCAAAAGCTCATTTCAGAAACTGAAAAGTATCTTATGCAATACGATGATGAAGTCACTATCATTGAACGAAAGAGTGTGCTGAAGAGATATATAGAATCTGTTTTATTGTGTGGCAGTGAATCTTAGAATGCAAATAAACAGATTAGGAAAATCTTTGAAGCAACAAAGATGCGATTCCTAAGAAGAATGTTGGGAATTCCTTGGACTGCCAGAGTAACTAACGACAATTGTCTGAAAGAGGTTAATGAAACTAGAAAATTTTATACAACAATAAGGAAGAGATAAACAGCTTTCTTTGGTCGTGTGATGAGAAGAGGGGCGTTGGAGAACATTGATGACTAGAAAGATTGAGGGGAAGAGAGGAGAGGCCAAACAAGATCATTGAGCCGTCCCCAGGTCGTCCCCATTATGCTCCGTTCCTGTGCCAGTGAATATCACTCAAAATGCTCCTCACTGCCCTGTGTGAACAATGGAATAGACAGGAGTCTCGGCAAGCCAACAGCCCGCACAGGTACACTGTGCATAATGCCGCCGCCAGAATGGCAACACAAAAGTCCTCCACGAGAAATACAGTTCATCGTCGATGGACTCGGCAGTTACCAGAAAGACGTCATTGACCCGGGCTTTATCCCATGTGGCTCGGTCTCTTTCCGCAGGGCGACCCGCCGAAAGCGCCACACAAAGCACGAACTCCGTAGCTCCAGCGGCGACTTCCAGGAGTCTCCTGAAAAATGCACTCGTGAACCGAAAAGGCAAACTAGTCAATCCTGCAACAGCCGGTCGCAATCGTTCCGAACATGCAGTTCACGCTACAAACTGCGAACATATGTAAAAGCATTTCACGCGAAATTCACAGCTCACAGTGTCGAGGCCACGCACTCACTCAGTAGCAGGGCGACGGAACTATAGCCTCCTTAGTCGCCTCTTACGACGTGCATGGTAGGCAACAGCGTTACTATTCTTTGCTCCCCTGTATGGGCCCCGGCAACACACGGGCGGATGATGACATTGTAAACAATTAAAGTAAGGGGAACAATTCATAAAACCATTCTACAACTACAAAATTACCCAGTTATCTCGCTTGCCTCACACTTGCCTGTCGCGTTATCTGGGGTGGTTCATGCAGGCAGCGGCAGACACCGGCGGTCGCCCACTGGTTTGGGGGTCACATGTTCGCATCACTAGCCAGGTGGATCTCTCAAAGAAGACCTGGACTGCCAGGTCGATCCATCCTTAAATGGCTACCAGGAAATGTGCTTGGAAGTACAGGCGGCCGGGAGGGCATCGTCACCCAGCGAGCGCTGATTGGTCTGTGGAAACACGGCGCTAGTACTGTATGTCTAGTACATCTGCAGGTGTGAGAAAGGGTCCTTGACCTTGTTTGTTGTGTCACACCCAGATTTCTCACGAGAAGTCCAGGATCCATCCGTTGTAAGAATAGGATCCTCCTTGGCGAAGTGGTCAAGCCATCCGACTCGGGTTGCGAATGTTGTGGGTTCGATTCCGGCAGCGTCATTCCGTTCACGAGTGCATTTTTTTCCAGAGACTCCTGGAGGTCGTCGCTGGAGCTACGGAGTTCATGCTTTCGGCAGTTCACTACAGAAAGAGACTGAGTTGTATGGGATAAACCATAAAAACTCGGTGCAATGAAATCGACTGTTAAGCGACCCTTTGTTGTTATGAGAATATCTAGCCTTGCTTCATCAACACAGTGCGGGTACGTGGGCAATAATGTCAAACGCCGTACCGTTAAAATACAGTAGATGAAGATTACATCAGTAACTCTAGGAAACAAGAATATAAAATGACACAAAGTAGTGCAGCTTTACATAACAGATTTACGACATAAACAGGACGTTGCGGCGATTAGCCTTCATCAGCGAACAAACACATTCACAAACACAACATACAGTCAAGGAGATCTTCTGTGACTACATCAAAAGGTGACGACAGGACGAGAAGAACAAAAGGATGAAAAAATTAAAGCAATGAAGAGAAAATGAAAATTGAAAAAAAAATGTTCCGATCTGTGAGTAACCTCTGTGTAAGTATGAACATTTCTTTAAATTCTCATTTTCTCTTCATTGCTTTCATTTTTTCATCCTTTTGTTCTTCTCGTCCTGTCGTCACGTGTTGATGTAATCATAGGTCTCCTTGACTATATGTTGTGTTTGTGAATGTGTTTGTTCGCTGATGAAGGCTAATTCCCGCAACGTCTTGTATGTGTCGTAATTCTGTTATGTAAAGCTGCACTACTTTGTGTCATTTTATATTGTTTATATTTTCACAGCTTTACTGCAGTTCCACCCAATTTTATTCATAGGAAACATCACCAACTTCAGGAAACATCAGCAACTCTGTCAGACATGAGCAACTCTAGGCAACATCAACAACTCTAGGAAACATCAGAAACTCAAGGAAACTTCAGCAACTCTAGGAAACATCAGCAACTCTTGTCAGACATCAACAACTCTGTCAGACATCAGCAACTCTGGGAAACATCGCCAACTTTAGGAAACATCAGCAACGGAATATATTTCTACACAAGTAGCTCGTGAGATAAACCGGACGCTCTGGCAAAGGAGATAATGAAGGATAATCTGCGCGCCTGGGATGGGCGCAGACCCTGAGGTTATCGCAAAGGTTGCACTGGATGCAGCAAACGGGTAGTATGCTAATTTCTCGGGAGCTGCTAATGGGCGCTTCATTCTCTAATTGCTGCTGGCATTGTCCGATCTGCCAAGTGCCCGCTGCAGCAGATGTACTCATGTTTGTCGCCGCTTGGTAGCGGCAAAGAAATCTCACGTGTCTTCTAGCGTGGCTGGGCTTTGGTTACATCACCATCTAGAAAGTGAACCACAGACACGCAACAAACAAAACACAAATTAATGATGATCAAAGGTGGCCTTAATTCTATATACAACATTTATTCCTCACTCATCATCATCATTTACTACTGAACGTAAAATTGCCAAGAAATGTAAAACAGCAACCAAAAAAAAAAAAAAAATGCTGAGGTTGACTGCGACGGTCTGAAAAAAGATTATGCAACTAACTAACATTATCGTCATCATGTCCCTTGACAACTGGCGTAGGCGTTCATGTCTCTCCACGGATCTCAGTCCATGATGTTCTAAATCAACTCTGCTGATGATATTCCTCCATGCCACCGTCTCAGTCCAGCCAACATCATTTCTCTTGGTCTGCCTCTGTCAATCCATCTCTCATCCTCTCCTAATCATCTCCCTCCCTCACCATCTCTCCCTTACCCCTCACCATTTCTCTCTCTCTCTCTCTCTCTCTTGATCTGCCTCTGCCACTCCACCTCTCACTCTCTCCCTTTACCATCTCTCCCCTACCCCTCACCATTTCTCCCTGTCTCAGCTCAGAACAGTTGTAGACGTGCCTCTAATCAGCGATGTTTTCCAACAAATCTCATGGATGTGGAGGCACACGAGCTACTGCGACAGTCCGAGATGAAGCAGGACTGTTGTGTCCTCCCACCATCTTCTGGGGGACAATTCTATCAGTAAACTATAGTTGCTGTGTGTGGTTAGTGAGATTGTATGTGTGCCTGTGAAGTCAATGTGCCTATGTGTGCACATTGGGTGATTGTCGGATGTGTGTCTGACTCTCTGTGTGCGTGCCAATATGTGTGTGTGTGTGTGTGTGTGTGTGTGTGTGTGTGTGTGTGTGTAGGGGGAGTGAGGGGAGGAGAAGGGATGCATGTTACTGCTGATATGCATTTGTAACTGTGTCTGTAAATGCATGCATATGTCTGACTCGCCCCCTTCCTCCCTCCCTCCTTCTCTCTCTCCCCCCCTCTCTCTCTCTGACTGTGTACATATGTATGCGTATTTGTGTGTGTGTGTGTGTGTGTGTGAGTGTGTGTGTATGTATGTGTGTGTTTGTGTGTGTGTCTTGTGTGTCTGAGTGTCGGTGTTTGACAGAGTCTGCCTACAAGCGTGTCTGAGTGTCGGTGCTTGACAGAGTCTGCCTACAAGCGTGTATGAGTGTCGGTGTTTGACAGAGTCTGCCTACAAGCGTGTCTGAGTGTATCTGTTGGACACCGAATGTGGCCTCAAGAACGAGCATAATAAAGGAAGGAAAGACACGATGAAGACGCAGAGACATCTGGAAGATGAGAAGTGCTCACAAAGAAAATAGATGGATTAAAGAACGCCGTTTAGTGTGATGGCAACAATAGAAGATTCTGCAGTCATCACCGGAAGTTCAGTCAAAATGTGGACGGGGCCAGATAATCATCGACGACATGGTGACCTTTGGTTGCGTGTCCTCAGCCGGGAATTAAGAAAATGGCTACCAGTGTCTTGTTATCAGGGTGAGATATCCGCAGTTCAGATCTCCTCGACAGATGGCTATCTGGTGCACATCTCAATGATTTCTGGCTAAGATTTATATATTCCCTTCGTCTTCGCCTGGGTTGGTTTGTGAGGCGCGTCCCGTGCCGCTAAAACTGAGTGGATATGGGCGGTTGTTGATATAAACGTGGAATGGGGATAGATTCTGGGCTCGGGGCAGATGCAGAACGTTATTTGTCCGTGTTTGCTTTTTCATTCTAATTCAAACGAGTACTTGTCTAGCGTTGCTAACTTTGAACATGTATATAGACCTTTATTTGTCAGTCTTGATGGACGCGAATGGGCCCGCACTGTCAGAAATTAGAACTTGTGAACATATCCACTGTGGACATATCCACTGTGGACATTTATTGAGCATATTGTGTCCACTTCTTTTGCCTCTATCCTTTGTGTACCGTCCCCACATTGACCACAATCTCTCCGCCTCTCCCCTCCTTCTACTACTACTACTACTACTACTACTACTACTACTACTACTACTACTACTACTACTACTACTACTACTACTACTACTACTACTACTACTACTACTACTACTACTACTACTACTACTACCACTACTACTACTACTACTACTACTACTACTACTACCACTACTACTACTACTACTACTACTACTACTACTACTACTACTACTACTACTACTACTACTACTACTACTACTACTACTACTACTACTACTACTACTACTACTCATCATTTCATCATTCATCATTGGCACCTTGCCGTCTTGACAGACGATAGTTTGTGCTCTAAAAAGGCATAATAACTTTTAACTATGGCGGTAGCGAGTGTGACTGATAAGGCCAATTTGCGCTGTAAATGTCCGTTCACAGTGGGTGCATGTGAACACGTGGTCATTTCCACCATCATGCTCCATCTTACGTCTCAAACGCTTGGTGTGTGAATTTTCTGCAATAATTTTCTCCTTTGACTTTATTCCATTTCTGATATTTGCCCTCCATGCAACACGTTCAGCGGCGACTTGCTCCCAATGTGCATTATCAATGCCTGTATCAATCATGTCCCGCTTACACACATCTTTGTATCGTAGTAGAGGCCGACCCTGAGATCTCTTACCCATCTGTAATTCACCAAAAAAGATATCCTTTGGTATTCTACCATCATCCATCCTCCTAAGATGTCCTATTCATCTAAGTCTACGAAGACTGAGTATGGAATAAACTGTCACACAACCTGATCTTTCCAATACTTCAGTATTTGTGATTTTGTCTTGCCACTTAATACCAAGAATTCTTCGCAGACACCGCATATGAAAGCTGTTTAAGTTGTTCTCTTGGTGTGAGTAAGTTGTCCAGGTTTCACTGCCATAGAGAAGAGTACTAAGGACACAGGCTTGATAGACAAGGACTTTTGTTTTGGCAGTAAGCTTCCTGTTCTCCCAGACTCTTTTTCTTAACCTGTTCATTGTTGTTGCTGCCTTACCAATCCGGATGTTGATTTCCTGATCTAGGGATAATTTGCTATTTACCACTGATCCTAGATATGTAAAATGGTCTACTATCTCTAGTTCGGCAGTCGTCAATAAAGATTATTGGTACCCCATGTGCACCTTGTGACATAATCTGTGTCTTCTTTTTGCTAATTGTAAACCAAATTCAGAACAAGCATTGGAGAATGCAGATAGTAGACATTGCAATTCTTCCTCAGAGTGGGTCGTAACTGCAGCATCATCTGCAAAAAGCAACTCTCTGATCAGTACCCTCCTAATTTTGGTCTTAGCCTTCAATCTCTGAGCATTGTAGAGGCCACCATCTGAGCGTGAGTGAATGTATATACCACCATCCTGATCACGAAATGCATATTTCAGTAGAAGTGAAAAGTATATTCCAAAGAGGGTGGGAGCTAGTACACAACCTTGCTTAACTCCACTCTTGATTTCAAATTCTTCAGAAGTTGCACCATCAAACTTGATTATACCCTTCATGCCTGTGTGGAACGATTCCACAATGGACAGAAGAGTTGGTGGGCAGCCAATCTTCTTTAGTGCCTTGAACAGACCCTCACGACTGACCAAATCAAATGCCTTTGTGAGGTCGATGAAGGCAATAAACAGTGGTTGATTCTGTTCACGGCATTTTTCTTGCATTTGTCGCAATGAGAATATCATATCAGTGGTAGACCGGTTCTGTCGAAAGCCACACTGTGATTCGGGGTAGACTTGATCTCCTAGGACTTGAAGTCTGCGCAGAACAATTCTGGCAAATACTTTTCCAACAATACACAGAAGTGAGATACCCCTATAGTTGTTACAGTCGCTCCGATCGCCCTTGTTCTTGTACAGCGTTATGATGTTTGAATCTTTGAAATCCTGTGGGACTTGTCCTTCACGCCAGCATAGCTCTATTAGCTGGTGGATCTGTATAGTGAGTGTGTCTTGCCCACTCCTGATAACCTCTATTGGAATCCCATCCTTACCTGGAGCCTTGCCAGATGCAAGTTCATTTATAGCACACTTAACTTCTGTTATGGTGGGAAGTGGGTCCAGGTGGTCAAGAGTTGGTAGAGCCTCTATGGCATTGAGGGCATCATCCGCTAGTTTGGTCTCACTTGAGTAAAGCTCCAAATAGTGCTCTACCCATCTGCCCATCTGCTGTTTCTTATCAGTGATGATTTCTCCAGTCAAGGTTTTCAATGGTGCACTTCTTTTGATCACTGGACCACAGGCTTTCTTTATTCCTTCATACATGCTTCTTATGTCTCCCTTATCACTTGCGATTTGAATGGACTCACATAACTTGATCCAATAATCATTTGCACACTGCCTGGCAGCCTTTTGCACATCCTTCCTAGCTTGCCTAAGCTCACTCAGAGTGTTACGCGTTGGTCTTTCCTTGTTTCTTAAGAGAGCTTTCTTCTTCTTATCAATCAAGGGCTGCAGAGTCTGGCTATTGGCCGCAAACCAGTCCTGCCTCTTATGATCCACAGTGCCGTAAACCCCTACGGCAGTTTTATAAAGAGTTTACTACTACAGTAACTATTACTACTACTACTACTACTCGTACTACTACTACTGCTACAACAACAACAACAACAACAACAACAACAACAACTACTACTACTACTACTACTACTACTACTACTACTACTACTACTACTACTACTACTACTACTACTACTACTACTACTGCTACTACTACTACTACTACTACTACTACTACTACTACTACTACTACTACTACTACTACTACTACTACTACTACTACTACCAGTAACGCTGAATATATAGCCGTATGTTATTTTCTCCGTAATCTCTTTTACTCTCGTAAGTAACGTGACGACGGTGGGAATCAGCAGTGGTTCGAATCGAGTCGGTAACTTACGGGGTATGTGAGCAGGCCGCTCAGAAAGCAATGGCAAACTACTGAGCGTAATCTTGCCAAGAGATCAACAATAAGCTGAAAGATGTTGATGTTGACAGTGATGTCCTGTAAAGGATATGCAAACATATATATATATGTAATATACATATAATACATATATACATATGATGATGATGATGATAATATATGTAATATATATGTAATATATGTAATATATATATTAATCGTATGTTAACCAAGAAACAGACAATACCGCAGACACACACAGACAACGAACTTATATATGAACTCTGTAAACTGGCCATCACTTGTGCAGAAAGATGCAACCCCAGAGGAACATGGAGCCCGGCTCATATCTACCAGGCAACAGCACCCTACCAGACAGCAGCACCCTACCAGGCAACAGCACCCTACCAGGCAACAGCACCCTACCAGGCAACAGCACCCTACCAGGCAACAGCACCCTACCAGGCAACAAGCACCTACCAGACAGCAGCACCCTACCAGGCAACAGCACCCTACCAGGCAACAGCACCCTACCAGGCAACAGCACCCTACCAGGCAACAGCACCCTACCAGACAGCAGCACCCTACCAGGCAACAGCACCCTACCAGGCAACAGCACCCTACCAGGCAACAGCACCCTACCAGGCAACAGCACCCTACCAGGCAACAGCACCCTACCAGACAGCAGCACCCTACCAGGCAACAGCACCCTACCAGGCAACAGCACCCTACCAGGCAACAGCACCCTACCAGGCAACAGCACCCTACCAGACAGCAGCACCCTACCAGGCAACAGCACCCTACCAGGCAACAGCACCCTACCAGACAGCAGCACTCACTGCCCAAGATTTTGTTTATTTCTGTACTCACCATGCTCCGCGTTTACCAGATGACGTCAGTGGCGCACGGGCGACAACTTCTGTCAGGAGATGTTGATGTGAGCAGATAAGGCAGCGCCCCAGAGTTGTCTGACTTGGAGATAAAACCCAGGGTACGAGTGTTGCACTTCCGGTCGGGAACATCGCATCTTGACCTGGCCAACACTGCAGACTCGATCTCTGGTTATCTCCGGCGGCAGGTAGTGGAGAAACTCAGTGCTCAACTGTGTGTGTGTGTGTGTGTGTGTGTGTGTGTGTGTGTGTGTGTGTGTGTGTGTGAATTGTGACGGCGATGATGACGGGGATAATGTCCTCGGTGATGTTGTCGATGACGATGATGATGATGATGATGATGTTGATGATGATGATGATGATAATGATGATGTTTCTGGTGGTGGTGGTCATGATGACGATATTGATGATGATGATGATTATGATGATGATGATGCCGATGATGATGATGATGATGATGATAACGATGATAACGATAACAACGATTTCGATGATGATGATGATGATGATGATGACGATGATGATGATGATGATGATGGTATCAGTGGCATTAGTAACACCAGCAGCGGATAGAGAACACTGGGTATGAATGCTGGGACAGTGAAATGCAGAAGTATGG
This sequence comes from Cepaea nemoralis, assembly GCA_014155875.1. NCBI lineage: Eukaryota > Metazoa > Mollusca > Gastropoda > Stylommatophora > Helicidae > Cepaea > Cepaea nemoralis. The sequence goes on from JACEFZ010019355.1 coordinate 104,184, forward strand.
AATTATATTCTGTATTCGGCTGTTGTCAATGCAACCTTCTCATGGAATTATCCCGTAACGATTGTTGCACTTAAAGTTGTCGTGTTTCCAGTTGTTATTGTACATGATATACTGGTTGCGAGTAGCACCATCATACGTCAGACAAGGATTGTTTTATCAACACTTCTGTTCATCGCATTCTGTATGGATGGGAATACCGAAGAAGCAAATCCAGGACCAGAGTTTAAATGAGCTGCTGGTTACAGATGACCAGAGTTTAAATGAGCTGCTGGTTACAGATGACCAGAGTTTAAATGAGCTGCTGGTTACTAGATGACCAGAGTTTAAATGAGCTGCTGGTTACAGATGACCAGAGTTTAAATGAGCTGCTGGTTACAGATGACCAGAGTTTAAATGAGCTGCTGGTTACAGATGACCAGAGTTTAAATGAGCTGCTGGTTACAGATGACCAGAGTTTAAATGAGCTGCTGGTTACGATGACAGAGTTTAAAGAGCTGCTGGTTACAGATGACCAGAGGTTTAAATGAGCTGCTGGTTACAGATGACCAGATTTAATGAGCTGCTGGTTACAGATGACCAGAGTTTTTAAATGAGCTGTGGCTTCCAGATGACCGAGGAGTTTTAAATGAGCTGCTGGTTACAGATGACCAGAGTTTAAATGAGCTGCTGGTTACAGATGACAAGAGTTTAAATGAGCTGCTGGTTACAGATGACCAGAGTTTAAATGAGCTGCTGGTTACAGATGACCAGAGTTTAAATGAGCTGCTGGTTACAGATGACCAGAGTTTAAATGAGCTGCTGGTTACAGATGACCAGAGTTTAAATGAGCTGCTGGTTACAGATGACCAGAGTTAAATGAGCTGCTGGTTACAGATGACAGAGTTTAAATGAGCTGCTGTTACAGATGACCAGAGTTTAAATGAGCTGCTGGTTACAGATGACCAGAGTTTAAATGAGCTGCTGGTTACAGATGACCAGAGTTTAAATGAGCTGCTGGTTACAGATGACCAGAGTTTAAATGAGCTGCTGGTTACAGATGACCAGAGTTTAAATGAGCTGCTGGTTACAGATGACCAGAGTTTAAATGAGCTGCTGGTTACAGATGACCAGAGTTTAAATGAGCTGCTGGTTACAGATGACAGGTTTAAATGAGCTGCTGGTTACAGATGACCAGAGTTTAAATGAGCTGCTGGTTACAGATGACCAGAGTTTAATGAGCTGCTGGTTACAGATGACAGAGTTTAAATGAGCTGCTGGTTACAGATGACAGAGTTTAAATGAGCTGCTGGTAAGATGACCAGAGTTTTAAAAGAGCTGCTGGTTACAGATGACAGAGTTTAAAAAGAGCTGCTGGGTTTCAGATGACCAGAGTTTTAAAAGAGCTGCTGGTTACAGATGACAGAGTTTAAATGAGCTGCTGGTTACAGATGACCAGAGTTTAAATGAGCTGCTGGTTACAGATGACCAGAGTTTAAATGAGCTGCTGGTTACAGAGACCAGAGTTTAAAGAGCCTGCTGGTTAAGATGACAAGAGTTAAATGAGCTGCTGGTACAGAATGACAGCGTTTAAATGAGCTGTGGTTACAGATGACAGGTTAATGAAGTTGCGGTTACAGATGACAGGTTTAAATGAGCTGCTGGTAAGCGACAGTAGTTTTAAATGAGCTGTGGTTACCGATGACGAGTTTAAAGAGCTGCTGGTTACAGATGACCAGAGTTTAAATGCGCTGCTGGTTACAGATGACCAGCTGTTTAAATGAGCTGCTGGTTACAGATGACCAGAGTTTAAATGAGCTGCTGGTACAGATGACCAGCGTTTAAATGAGCTTCTGGTAAGATGACCGAGGTGACTGTATGAGAAACCCATACATTTTTGGGCACATCTCCAGCACCATTTACATGACCTTGACATTTGCTGTTAGAAGTTGATATGAAGATTAACATCGAAAAGAGAGAATTTATGACAATTCGACGAATACCAATGACATCTAACGTAAGTATACATGGAACATCCACATTCTCAGAATACAGGGGCAGAGAGTGGCACATATCACATTTACATTCTCAGAATACAGGGGCAGAGACTGTCACATATCACATCTACATTCTCAGAATACAGGGACAGAGAGTGACACATATCACATCTACATTCTCAGAATACAGGGGCAGAGACTGGGACATATCTATCACATCTACATTCTCAGAATACAGGGGCAGAGACTGACACATATCACATCTACATTCTCAGAATACAGGGACAGAGACTGGGACATATCACATCTACATTCTCAGAATACAGGGACAGAGACTGGGACATATCACATCTACATTCTCAGAATACAGGGACAGAGACTGGGACATATCACATCTACATTCTCAGAATACAGGGACAGAGACTGGGACATATCACATCTACATTCTCAGAATACAGGGACAGAGACTGGGACATATCACATCTACATTCTCAGAATACAGGGACAGAGACTGGGACATATCACATCTACATTCTCAGAATACAGGGACAGAGACTGGGACATATCACATCTACATTCTCAGAATACAGGGACAGAGACTGGGACATATCACATCTACATTCTCAGAATACAGGGACAGAGACTGGGACATATCACATCTACATTCTCAGAATACAGGGACAGAGACTGGGACATATCACATCTACATTCTCAGAATACAGGGACAGAGACTGGGACATATCACATCTACATTCTCAGAATACAGGGGTAGAGACTGGGACATATCACATCTACATTCTCAGAATACAGGGACAGAGACTGGGACATATCACATCTACATTCTCAGAATACAGGGACAGAGACTGGGACATATCACATCTACATTCTCAGAATACAGGGACAGAGACTGGGACATATCACATCTACATTCTCAGAATACAGGGACAGAGACTGGGACATATCACATCTACATTCTCAGAATACAGGGACAGAGACTGGGACATATCACATCTACATTCTCAGAATACAGGGACAGAGACTGGGACATATCACATCTACATTCTCAGAATACAGGCGCAGAGACTGGGACATATCACATCTACATTCTCAGAATACAGGGGCAGAGACTGGGACATATCACATCTACATTCTCAGAATACAGGGACAGAGACTGGGACATATCACATCTACATTCTCAGAATACAGGGACAGAGAGTGGCACATATCACATATACATTCTCAGAATACAGGGAAAGAGACTGGCACATATCACATCTACATTCTCAGAATACAGGGACAGAGAGTGACACATATCACATCTACATTCTCAGAATACAGGGGCAGAGACTGGGACATATCTATCACATCTACATTCTCAGAATACAGGGGACAGAGACTGGGACATATCACATCTACATTCTCAGAATACAGGGACAGAGACTGGGACATATCACATCTACATTCTCAGAATACAGGGGACTAGAGACGGGACATATCACATCTACATTCTCAGAATACAGGGACAGATGACTGGGACATATCACATCTACATTCTCAGAATACAGGGACAGAGACTGGCACATATCACATCTACATTCTCAGAATACAGGACAGAGACTGGGACATATCACATCTACATTCTCAGAATACAGGGACAGAGACTGGGACATATCACATCTACATTCTCAGAATACAGGGGCAGAGACTGGGACATATCACATCTACATTCTCAGAATACAGGGATAGAGACTGGGACATATCACATCTACATTCTCAGAATACAGGGATAGAGACTGGGACATATCACATCTACATTCTCAGAATACAGGGACAGAGACTGGGACATATCACATCTACATTCTCAGAATACAGGGACAGAGACTGGGACATATCACATCTACATTCTCAGAATACAGGGACAGAGACTGGGACATATCACATCTACATTCTCAGAATACAGGGACAGAGACTGGGACATATCACATCTACATTCTCAGAATACAGGGACAGAGACTGGGACATATCACATCTACATTCTCAGAATAAAAAAAGGGGTAAAAAGGGAAAAAAAAAAACAGGGGGACGGGTTTTTTAAAAAAAAACCCACAAAACCTTCATTTTAGAATACAAAAGGGGTAAAAAAGCCCCCCCGTGGGGGGGGGCCCCCCCCCCGTGGGGGGGAAGGGCCCCTTTAAAAAACCAAATGGGAAAAAAAAAAACCAAA
>JACEFZ010019357.1:0-12567 GCA_014155875.1 Cepaea nemoralis
GTCCCCAGTCTTAGCGGCACGGCATAGGTCAGCGTCATTACAACAGTGTTACTATTCTATTGCTCCCCCGTATGGGCCCCGGCAACACACGGGCGAAGTTTCAAGCTAGTGTATGTGCACGATGTTAGTCCAACACAATACTGATATTATACATAGTGTTAAAAGAATCATTTGAAAAGTACATTCAATCGATAGAACGAAAACAAAGAGTTTACGAAAACTACTAGATACCATTACTGGTTTCCTCAAAGCAAAAAGTTTACGAAAACTACTAGATACCATTACTGGTTTCCTCAAAACAAAGGGTTTACGAAAACTACTAGATATCATTACTCTCTTCTTCTTCAGCTTTCCGAGCCATTGAGGTTCTTTGCTGCAAATACAATCCGTCTCCATTCGTCTCTCTGGTGGACCTTCTCTTGCCAGTCGTTGATTCCAAGTGCTTGTAGGTCTGTACATGTATTATATCTCCGCCGTCTTCTTGGTCTACCTCGGGGTCTACGGTCATTTATTTCCTGAGTGTAAGCGAGTTTTGTTTCCCTATTATCTTCAATTCTTTCTATATGCCCCAGCCATTGTAGTCTATTAGCCTTCATGATACCAGTGATTAGCGGGGACTTAAACAGATCATAAATGTCTTTGTTACTTCTTCTTTTCCACTCTCCACTGGTTTCCTCAAAACAAAGAGTTTACGAAAACTACCAGGTACCATTACTGGTTTCCGCAAAACAAAGAGTGTACAAAAACTACCAGGTACCATTACAGGTTTCCTCAAAACAAAGAGTTTACGAAAGCCACGAAAACTACTAGATACCATTACAGGTTTCCTCAAAACAAAGGGTTTACAAAAGCTACTAAATACCATTACTGGTTTCCTCAAAACAAAGAGTTTACGAAAACTGCGAAAACTACTTGATAACATTACTGGTTTCCTCAAAGCAAAGGGTTTATTAAAACTACTAGGTACCATTACTGGTTTCCTCAAAACAAAGAGTTTACGAAAATTACTAGATACCATAACTGGTTTCCTCAAAACAAAGAGTTTACGAAAACTACTAAATACCATTACTGGTTTCCTCAAAACAAAGGGTTTACGAAAACTACTAAATACCATTACTGGTTTCCTCAAAACAAAGGGTTTACGAAAACTACTAGGTACCATTACTGGTTTCCTCAAAACAAAAAGTTTACGAAAACTATTAGATACCATTACTAGTTTCCTCAGTCTTCGTCCTCATCTGCCTTTCATCTCCCAATGGACCATAAACTAACGTCAGGCCCTCTGTAGGCTTGTTCGTCATTGGTTTGGCTTTTGCGGTTAAAACCATCGACCGTTCGAGGCAGTCAATTTCCCGCCAACCACCATTAATCGCTCCTTACGACATGCATGGTAGGTCACAGTGTTATTATGCTTCACTTCTTGTCTGAGACTCAGTAACACACTGTTTCACTTGACCGACCCCACTGAGCCCCAGTAAAACACTGTTTCACTTGACCGACCCCACTGGATCTTCGGTCTTTAAGAGTTAATGCAAGATTTAGCAAACTTTGAGGATCGTGTGTGGGAATGTCTCGAATGCTGTGATGTTGTTTCAAATTGAAATATGGGAATGTCTCCAGTGATGTGATTTTGTTGTTTCAAATTGAAATATGGGAATGTCTCCAGTGCTGTGATGTTGTTTCAGAATGAAATATGGGAATGTCTCCAGTGCTGTAATGTTGTTGTTTCAGATTGAAATATGGGAATGTCTCCAGTGCTGTGATGTTGTTGTTTCAGATTGAAATATGGGAATGTCTCCAGTGCTGTGATTTTGTTGTTTCAGAATGAAATATGGGAATGTCTCCAGTGCTGTGATGTTGTTGTTTCAGATTGAAATATGGGAATGTCTCCAGTGCCGTGATGTTGTTGTTTCAGATTGAAATATGGGAATGTCTCCAGTGCCGTGATGTTGTTGTTTTAGATTGAAATATGGGAATGTCTCCAGTGCCGTGATGTTGTTGTTTTAGATTGAAATATGGGAATGTCTCCAGTGCTGTGATGTTGTTGTTTCAGAATGAAATATGGGAATGTCTCCAGTGCCGTGATGTTGTTGTTTCAGATTGAAATATGGGAATGTCTCCAGTGCCGTGATGTTGTTGTTTTAGATTGAAATATGGGAATGTCTCCAGTGCCGTGATGTTGTTGTTTCAGAATGAAATATGGGAATGTCTCCAGTGCTGTGATGTTGTTGTTTCAGATTGAAATATGGGAATGTCTCCAGTGCCGTGATGTTGTTGTTTTAGATTGAAATATGGGAATGTCTCCAGTGCCGTGATGTTGTTGCTTCAGAATGAAATATGGGAATGTCTCCAGTGCCGTGGTGTTGTTGTTTCAGAATGAAATATGGGAATGTCTCCAGTGCCGTGATGTTGTTGTTTCAGAATGAAATATGGGAATGTCTCCAGTGCCGTGATGTTGTTGTTTCAGAATGGCATATGGGAATGACAAGACTGCAGTGATGTCGGTTCTTGACGAAACTCTAGCCACATGTATAAAGCCGCGGCTGAGATGTGTAACGCGCGTCAATTTTGTGTTGTGAAGGCGGCGTAGTCTGTTCGCGCCACACACCGGTCAGTTGTACTTCAATGTTGACTTGTCGCTCAGAAATCAATGGCAAACTACTACAATTTCTGGCCAATCACAAACAGTGGATAAAGGGCTGGGGTTGAGTGCAAAGTCATGCAAAGGCCGTGCAAATGTTTAATGAAATCACAACAGTGAATGATTTAATAAACTTTCTGAAAGCACGACAGTTAATGATTTAGTACACTTACTGAAAGCACAACAGTGAATTATTTAGTAAACTTACTGGAAGCACAACAGTGAATGATTTAGTAAACTTACTGAAAGCACAACAGTGAATGATTTAGTAAACTTTCTGAAAGAACAATAGTGAATGATTTAGTAAACTTTCTGAAAGCACAACAGTGAATGATTTAGTAAACTTTCTGAAAGCACAACAGTGTATGATTTAGTACACTTTCTGAAACCACAATTGTGGATGATTTAGTACACTTTCTAAAACCACAACTGTGATTGATTTAATAAATGTCATGAAAGCACAACATTTAATGATTTAGTAAACTTACTGAAAGCACAACTAAGCGAACCTCAACAGTGAAAGACTAGCAAACTGTCTGAAACTACAACAATGAAACATTAGCAAACTGTCTGAAACTACAACAGTCGAAGGTTTTTCAAACTTTCTGATATCACAACAGTAGAAGATTTAGTAAACTGTCTTAAATCAGAACAATGAAGAATTTAACAAACTTTCTGAAACCACGACAAACTTGGTTTTAATAAATAGTATTTTAAAAAGCAAAACAACATAGAGAACAGCAAACGTGATATAAAAGATGTTGCAGACAGAGTGAACATTCCGTGCTCATGTTATGAGAAGCGTGAAACGTGACTGCACAACACAACTAATAGAATTTTTGTCAATTATGGCAGGATGGAGAAAGATAAACGGTGATATCCTGAACGGGGAAAAGAAGGGTTACCGGAAGACAAGCATATATATATATATATATATATATATATATATATATATATATATATATATATATATATATATATATATATATATATATATATATATACTTGCTTGTCTTCCGGTAACCCTATGTGTGTGTGTAATGTGTGTGCGTGCGTGCGTGCGTGTGTGCGAGTGTGTGTGTGTGTGTGTGTGTGTTTCATATTTGGAAAATAATAGCACACTAATAAGTGACACATGAAAATTGACTAGGAAAATCACAAATAGACCATACATGCTGGGGTTGATTGCAACTTTATGTAAAGGATATGCAACTTGCTACATTATTGTGTGCGTTCGTGGTCTATGAACTCAAGCGTAGACATCGTACGTGCTACTACTTCTAGTGCACTGGCTTCATGTTTCGCTTGTGGATTAACTTTCCTTTCTCCTCCTTCTTCTTTCTTTCACTTGAAATGTGTCTACAACTGCAACGTTGTTTCTTGTATGAATTTAACTGTCTCTTTTAGTTCACTCAGTGGTCCATAGAGTTTATCTTCCACTGTTGTTTCTCTGTGCCAGAATTAGCTTTCCCTATTACCAGTGTCCATCGCCATCAGACGAACCCACTCCGACTTCTGTGGCACTTGTAATTTGCTCCCCCAAGCCAAAGACGAGAAGTCAACATTTTATTCCAACTGACCGGTGTAGGGATTTATCCCCCCCCCCCCCCTTGCCTACATCAGAAGAGCTACATGAGCCTGCTGCCCTGTAAATAGACTGTGGGCAGTCAACGGTTATGGAAAGCACGCACGAAAACATGCTTGTCAAAGTCGGATGTGCTGAGTCATATGCTTGAAGAAACAGTGCAACGCAATACACCACATGATGTTACAAGTGATGTCACAAATGATGTCACATGGTCTGAGCAACTGCTGTGGAATCACGTGGCCATTGAATAAACAAAAGACACAATTGGAATGGGAAACAGCAAATACGAACGTAGACTTGCAACAAGTAACAGAACTTGAAGGACGTGAGACAGGGATGGCTTCCCGGGCTGTAGATATGTGAATTACTACACGGCATTGGTGATATGATGATGATGATGATGATGATGATGGTGATGGTGATATTGCAGTGTTTGAAACAGTTGGCACTCAAAATCAAAAGGTAGAGTAGCACAGATAAACACACACGCGCACGCGCGCGCACAACACACACACACACACACACACATATATATATATATATATAGATATATATAATATATATATATATATGATATATATATAGATATATATATTATATATATATATATATATATATATATGTTGATGTCTTTGCCAAGTTTACATTCAGTATTTTGCCAGTGCTTTCTGAACGACTGGCTCCCATACCAACACGTTAAAACCCAGTTCAACGCGGTCTGCTACCAAATCAGTTGCAGCTATATATATATATATATATATATATATATATATATATATATATATATATATATATATATATATATATATATATATATATATATATGATGATGAAGTGAAAGAATTCAGGAGCTTACTAATCAAAGAACACGTACATCAGCAGGCTGCCTAAAGACAAAAGATGGAAGAGTCATAATAGAAAAAGAACAGATCTTACATGAATGGTCAGATTATGTGAAAAACCTTTATGACGATAACAGAGACGAACAGTATGATGTTCAAAATAATAATGAAGGACCATCAATTTTGAAGATGGAGGTTCAGAATGCTCCTAACCATATGAAATCTGGCAAGACCCCAGGTTCAGACAGCATCACAACAGAAATGATTAATGCTTTAGAAGAATATGGAATAGATAAAGTTACCAGTCTGCTTAATACAGTATATGATACTGGAAATATACCTCATGAATTATGTAATTTTGTATTTATTGCAATCCCAAAGAAATCAAGAGCCTTGGAATGTGATCAACATCGAACAATTAGTATAATGAGTCACATCACGAAGATTTTGCTAAGAATTATCATGCAAAGAGTGAGGAAGAAAATACAACCTGAAATAGGAGAAGAACATTGAGCTTTGTAGAAGGAAAGGGTACAGTAAATGCTGTGTATATACTGAGAACCGTAATCGAACGTTCTATAGAAGTAAACAAAGATCTACACCTTTGCTTTATTGACAACACAAAGGCTTTCAATAAAGTGAGACATGTCGACATGATAAGGATGCTTGAAGATCTACAAATTGCTGGAAAAGACCTTAGACTTGTAAAAAACATATATTGGAAACAACAAGCTGCCATAAGAGTTGATAATGAAGTAAGCCAATATCAGCCTATTAAGAGAGGTGTGAGACAGGGATGTGTAATGTCTCCAGATCTGTTTTCCCTGTACAGTGAAAGTATTTTCAGAAATATTGAAGATATGGAAGGAATCAACATTGTGGGACGATGCATCAATAACATTAGATATGCAGATGATACAGTCTTGATTGCAGACAATGAACAGGACCTGCAACATTTAGTAGATGCGGTTGATACACACAGTGAACAACTAGGGTTAGAATTAAATTGTAAAAAGGTACAGACTATGGTCGTCACAAGGAAGAACGAAATACCACAATGTAATATACAAGTAAATGGGAATGTTCTTCAACAAGTGAATAGGTACAATTATCTCGGAACAGTAATAACATCTGATGGGAGATGCCTTGAAGAGATTAGAACAAGAATCGCATGGCAAAAGTAGCCTTTAGCAAGATGAAAAACATACTGACCAATAAAAAGATGTCAATTGAAACGAGAAAAAGAGTTTTGAGGTGCTACATAGAACCTGTACTTTTATATGGATGTGAAGCTTGGACAATGAGTAGTCAAGTTGAAAAACATCTGATGGCTGTGGAAATGTGGTTTCTGAGGAAAATGCAAAGAATACCATGGACAGACAGAAAAACCAATGAACAAGTCCTTCAAGAAACCAATGAAGATCGTAAACTGATTAGAGACACTCGACGTAGACAGTCAAAATCTTTTGGGCATGTTATGAGATGAAATGAATTGGAGAATTTGGTGACAACTGGTAAGATCGAAGAGAACAGACCAAGGGGAAGACCTAGAAGCAAATACCTGGATGGCTTGGCCACGTGGCATGGTCGAGACAGAAATACGGAGCTGATCCACGACTCTGGTGGTCGAGTCAGATGGCAAACCATGACCGCCCAAGCTTATCGGCATGGCACATGATGGATGGATGATGATGTACATAGCGTCTACATTGTATATTATTCAACAAGAGTTGTATCAGTCTAATCAGTTACAGCTGAGCAGACAGAACTCTCTGGTCTTCTGCTTCTTCTTCTTCTTCTTCTTCAGACAGAACTCTCTGGTCTTCTGCTTCTTCTTCTTCTTCTTCTTCAGACAGAACTCTCTGGTCTTCTTCTTCTTCTTCTTCTTCTTCTTCTTCTTCTTCTTCTTCTTCTTCTTCTTCTTCTTCTTCTTCTTCTTCTTCTGCTTATTATTATTATTATTATAATTATTATTATTATTATTACTTTTAGTATTAGTATTATTATTACTTTTATTATTATTTAAGTGTCTCATCTGGAAACGACATTAAAAATTCCTGATCTTTTCACTAATGTTATCTGATTATAGTTTAATAAATTTGATTTTGATATTATTATTATTAATATTATTATTATTATTATTATTATTATTATTATTATTATTATTAAAGTGTGTAATCTGGAAATGACATGGGAAATTCATGAGTTTCCACACCATCATCTGACAATTTAATGAATTTTATTTCGTTAATATTCCCATTTGCTGTCCATCTTAAATACTTCAGTGCTTGGTTTGTTGGTTGGTTGGTTTGTCGACTAGATAGTTTGTAGGATGGGTGGCTGGTCTCTTGATTTGTTGATTGGTTGAATAGTTAATCTATTGATTTGTTGGTTAATTGGTTTGTATATATTTGGTTGGTTGGTTTGTTGGCTGTTGGTGTATGGGTTAACTAGTTTGATAGCTTGTTTTGTTTGTAGGTTGGTTTCATTGTTAGTTAGTAAGTTTGTTGATTGATGCATTGGTTGTTGATTGATTCGTTGGTTGATGATTGGTTCTTTGTTGTTGGTTGATTGGTTGGCTTGTTTATTGGCTGAATGGCTAGTTTGTTGACGTGTAGGCTAGCTGATTTTTTTGTTGATTGGTTGGTTTGTTGATTGGCTGAATGGCTAGTTTGTTGACGTATAAGCTAACTGATTTGTTGGTTGGTTGGTTGCTTTGTTTGTTTGTTTGTTTGTTTGTTTTTTTGTTAGTTAGTTTGCTGATTGATTCGTTAGTTCTTGATTAACTGAATGGCTTGTTTGTTGACTTGTGGGCTAGTAGGTTTGTTGGTTGATTGATTGGTTGGTTTGACACTGCTGTCTGAACGAGAGATCAACATGTAAATCCAACTGTCTGGCCTGTGGAACGAACCCTCAACACCGCCGTCAGAAGAGAAAGTTCAAGCGGGTTACATCTCTCAGCCACGCCGACCTTTTAATGTTATACAGATAAATGCTCGCCATCATCATCATCACCATCATCGTGTGCTATGGTGATAAGTGCAGGCGATCATGATTCGCCATCTCGGATCATGTCTGTGTTGTTATCCCGCTATCGGCATTTGAATATAACCATCTAGACACTTACCTCTTTGTTCTCCCACGAAGCTCACCAGTTGTCACAACAGGTCATGCAGATATGTATCTGTTTCTTTTTCCACGACGTTTACCAGCTGTCACAACAGGTCATGAATATATGTATCTGTTTCTCTTTCGATGAAGTTTACCAGTTGTTACAACAGAGTATGTAGATGTGTATATGTTCTTTTTCCAGTTGTGACAAAGTTTTCCAGTTTACTTCTCCTAATGGCAAAGTGGTAGGCTTTCGCGTAACTTTAATCACGACATAATGATGTTAGGTGAACAGTTTCCTTCATCGCTAGTTAATAATGGTAATAATATGATGTCATTGATTTTGTTCCTGCTCGCGAGCTTTCAACTCAAGCGTAGTCCATACACGAGCTACTACCTCTAGTGCGCTGGACTGATTTTTGTTGTTGATTATGTTTCCCTATTACCAGTGTCGCACACCATCAGGTGAACCCACTCCGACTTCTGAGGTACTTGTAATTTACGATTCCAAGTCAAGGACGAAAAGTCAACATTTTAGTCCAACTGACCGGTGTAGGGGTTGAATCTGCTACCTCAACATCAGCACACCGGAAGTTTAAGAACGAGCGCTCTTTTCCATTCGGCCACGCTGATCTAAAATAACACTGATGATGATGATGGTGGTGATGATGATGATGATGATGATGATGATGATGATGATGATGCAGAAAGAAGATCAAAATAAATATTTAACTAGCCAATTTGACCGACCTGCGCTCTTAAATGAGTGCCAGGTAATGGTATGGGAAACGAAGACGGCTCGTGAGCTTTTGACCACGTCATCCCCCAGTGCCGAATGTTGTATACAAACATGGGGTTAGCACCATGTACCCGACAATGAAGACATGGACAGGGTTCGGTACTTTCAGTTTTATCCTATCATAAAGTCGGAACCCAGGTCTGGATTATTTTATGAGTACCCGGTGTGCTGGAGCGATTCCGTCACTTGGTTTGTAACACGGTCAGAGAAGCCGCCACAATGAGACCGGCAAACCACTGGGGTACCCTGATTCTCAAAACGGTTGTAGGCATTGAAAGTGAGTTTAAATCCTAGTTTTATGGTGTGAGTGACCAGTCCCTTTCCCCGCCGTCTTTTAATATTTCCATCATTGTCGTGGGTGCGTGATGACTAGTACGTCTGTTAACAAAGACAGTGATATGGGTTTAATCCCCAACATCAGCAGGATCCATCTTTTCCTACCAGGATGGCTTGGGGTCGACCCAGCCTCAGCAGTCGCTACCCGGATAAATTTTTATAATTTTCTAAAAATGTTTTGCGAAGAAAAAGCGGCGAGGAAGAGAACTAGTCAGCACATCTCATCTCATCACGACGACACCATGAATATAGGCAAGCCTAACACACTCTACCCCAACAGCCGTACTTCTATGAAACTATGTTCACTTTAAAGTCCAATCTATTTACGACATGGTGTATCGAAGCGGTTTAGAAACAGGTCTCTAATGTCACTTAAGTATTAATAATATTGGCCGAATCTAAAGGCTAGTTTTTCTACACGCAACAACAACAAAAACATGCATCAATTGTCAACTTACAAGATCAACCGCTGGCAGGCAAACATCCAAAGACTCTTCCGTCGGTTTGAAAATTCCCTTTAATGAAAAACGTTTCCTTTGAGTCACCAAAAGAAAGTTTTGTTCACACAAACTGAAGCAAAGGAGAAATAACACCCGCAAACAGATACCACCGTCAAGTAGGTGAGGACAAGCCGCAAGAAAAGTTTGAACTTCCTTCTCGGCCGAGGCGGATAGACGAGGCTAGTCGCGGAATGGAGGGCACGTCGATGGGTGGAGACTTTGCCAGATCCAGCGATCAACAAGAACCGCAAGCGGTTGCAGATAACATGCTTGGATACATAGCTGATAGAATCGGCTGTCGGCGGTTCTTATCGGCGCGTTCTCACAACTGACTCGTCCCGAAGCGTACATTATTAATTTTGTCTATTTCCCGTTATTGTTATAACTTAGCTATGTCAGTGTTGTAATCGTGCTGGCGTCGTGAACAGCGCTCAAATTTACACGCATGACCATCCGGGTTCGGTTCTCAGTGAAGATAGGGTTTGTTTTCTCTTTCGGGGGTTGAGTCCTGGGGTCGACCCCGTCATAATATATCTCTGCGATGGAGGGATTTGGCCAGCGTCACCGCACTTCATAACGCCTTCACTGGGTATAAGCATGTTTTGCTGTGCGGTGGTAAATCATGGAACATGAATGGACAAATGAGGAAGAGCTTGAGCCCAACGGAGGTGTGGTTCTTGAGACGCATGTTGCGAATACCTTGGACTGTCAGAGGAATTAATAACGATTGCCTGGAAGAGATTAAAGAAAGAGGGACATTACATATAACTATAAGAAAGAGACAAACAGCTTTCTCTGGTCATGTGACGAAAAGAGGGGCGTTGGAAAACATCGTGACAACTCTTAAGATCAGTGGGAAAAGAGGCAAGCAGAGAGAAAATATGCTGGATGAACTGACAGAGTGAAATGAAGGAACATCATGGACAGAGCTGTTAAGAAACACCAAGGACCAAGATCTTATGAGAGACTCAAAACAATGTTTTTCCGTAGTGAATTTGAATAACGAAGACACAAACAATAGATTGCGAGATTTATTGCCTGGCATATTTCGCTACATCTCGTCAGGTACATACTGCAGAATTCACACAACATAAAGTAAAATACCTAGATAAATTCTTCAAACTGAAATATACACATGTTCGCACAGTAATGTCAATTGTCTTCCGCGGTAATTTTAAACTGGCTAACATGTCTTTCTGTTGGCACAAAGCTGGCTTGTGTAGATTAATCATTATGGCAAATAATATACAATAATCTTCAGCAAACTGTAACAAGCGAGTATTTTGTGTGTTAAACAACACGTGAAAGGCACTGTCTCTATCAATAACATGGCCGCTTTCGAGCATATGCCTAGCAATTGATGAAGCGGGAAGCTTCCGGTGTGTCGGCTCCACTAGGAGCCTGTGTGTAGTATTTTGTCGACCCATTGCGGTATCAACAATAGATCAGATATTTATCTTACGACAAATAGCCGAGAAACATTGGGAATATAAAAGAGATCTCCATAACATTTTTGTGGATTTTAAAAAGGCTTATGATAGTGTCCATAGGAATAGTCTATGGAATGTTATGCAGGAATTTGGAATACCAAGGAAGTTAATTAACATGACCAAACTATGCATGGAAGATACTTATAATATAGTAACATATAAAGGCAGGAAATCAGACCCCTTCCAAATAACATCTGGCTTGAAACAGGGTGATGCACTATCGCCGCTACTCTTCAATCTGGCTCTAGAGAAAGTTGTAAGGAAGGTAAAGGAGGAATGTGATATTGGAGGAACATCCAAGCTGCTTGGTTATGCAGATGATATAGATATTATAGGGCAAAGTGAACAAAAGACATTAGAATATTGACTCACTTAAAAGGAAAAGCCCAACAGATGGGGCTGGTTATCAACCAGATAAGACAGAAATATATGGTAATTTCAAGAGACGGAATGGCTAAAAAACTCTGGCCACATACAAATAGATAATATGACCATTAAAGAACGGAAACATACAAATACCTGGGTACAATCTTCAATTGCTCCAACATCATAAGGGAAGAAATACAAACTAGAATCAACTCTGAAATAAGATATACTATGCACTACAACATCTACTAAAATCAAAGGCGCTATCTCGTAACACCAAAATCACAATATACAAAACACTGATCAGACCAGTTGTGCTGTATGGCTCTGAAACCTGGAGTACAACGAAAGGAGACGAAGCCTTGTTACAAACCTTTGAGAACAAAATTTTAAGACGCATCTTTGGACCCATTAGGGATACACAAAGTGGAGAGTGGAAAAGAAGAAGTAACAAAGACATTTATGATTTGTTTAAGTCCCCGCTAATCACTGGTATCATGAAGGCTAATAGACTACAATGGCTGGGGCATATAGAAAGAATGGAAGATAATAGGGAAACAAAACTCGCTTACACTCAGGAAATAAATGACCGTAGACCCCGAGGTAGACCAAGAAGGCGGTGGAGAGATATATACATACAGACCTACAAGCACTTGGAATCAACGACCTGGCAAGAGAAGGTCCACCAGAGAGACGAATGGAGACAGATTGTATTTGCAGCAAAGAACCTCAATGGCTCGGAATGCTGAAGAAGAAGAAGAGAAGAAGATTGCGGTATGTGTTCAGACACCCTTTTGTTCAACTGCCGCTCTGTTCTGCCCATGTAGTAGACTGCACCTACATGTGAATTGTTAAAAACAAATTTTTTTTTAAAGGGCGGTTTTTTTTTCCCCC
>JACEFZ010019358.1:0-12576 GCA_014155875.1 Cepaea nemoralis
GGGAAGTATACAAAGGGTCCCCCCATTGGGTTTCCCCCAAAGGGGAATCAAAGGGGAAATACATGGGTATAGCTCCCTAATGGGATAGATACATGGTATAGCCCATACATGGGTATAGCCTCCACTACATAGGTATAGTCTTCAGTACATGGGAACAGTAAAAGTACATGGTTATAGTCTCCAGTATATGGGTATAGCCTCCACTACATGGGTATAGCCTCCACTACATGGGTATAGCCTCCACTACATGGGTATAGTCTTCAGTACATGGGAACAGTAAAAGTACATGGTTATAGTCTCCACTACATGGGTATAGCCTCCACTACATGGGTATAGCCTCCACTACATGGGTATAGCCTCCACTACATGGGTATAGTCTTCAGTACATGGGAACAGTAAAAGTACATGGTTATAGTCTCCAGTATATGGGTATAGTCTCCACTACATGGGTATAGCCTCCACTACATGGGTATAGCCTCCACTACATGGGTATAGCCTCCACTACATGGGTATATTCTCTTTCTCCAATACATGGGTATAGTCTCCAATACATGCGTATAGTCTCCAATACATGTGTCCAGCCTCCAATACATGGGTATAGCCTCCACTACATGTGTATAGTCTCCACTACATGCATATAGTCTCCAATACATGCATATAGCCTCCACTACATGGGTATAGCCTCCGCTACATGGGTATATTCTCTTTCTCCAATACATGGGTATAGTCTCCAATACATGCATATAGCCTCCACTACATGTGTATAGTCTCCACTACATGCATATAGTCTCCAATACATGCATATAGCCTCCACTACATGGGTATAGCCTCCACTACATGGGTATAGCCTCCACTACATGGGTATATTCTCTTTCTCCAATACATGGGTATAGTCTCCAATACATGCGTATAGTCTCCAATACATGTGTCCAGCCTCCAATACATGGGTATAGCCTCCACTACATGTGTATAGTCTCCAGTACATGGGTATAGCCTCCAGTACATGTGTATATTCTCCTTCTCCAATACATGCATATAGTCTCCAATACATGCATATAGTCTCCACTACATGCATATAGTCTCCAATACATGCATATAGCCTCCGCTACATGGGTATAGCCTCCGCTACATGGGTATAGCCTCCACTACATGGGTATAGTCTTCAGTACATGGGAACAGTAAAAGTACATGGTTATAGTCTCCAGTATATGGGTATAGTCTCCACTACATGGGTATAGCCTCCACTACATGGGTATAGCCTCCACTACATGGGTATAGCCTCCACTACATGGGTCTAGTCTTCAGTACATGGGAACAGTAAAAGTACATGGTTATAGTCTCCAGTATATGGGTATAGTCTCCACTACATGGGTATAGCCTCACTACATGGGTATAGCCTCCACTACATGGGTATAGCCTCCACTACATGGGTATATTCTCTTTCTCCAATACATGTGTATAGTCTCCAATACATGCGTATAGTCTCCAATACATGTGTCCAGCCTCCAATACATGGGTATAGCCTCCACTACATGTGTATAGTCTCCACTACATGCATATAGTCTCCAATACATGCATATAGCCTCCACTACATGGGTATAGCCTCCGCTACATGGGTATATTCTCCTTTCTCCAATACATGGGTATAGTCTCCAATACATGCATATAGCCTCCACTACATGTGTATAGTCTCCACTACATGCATATAGTCTCCAATACATGCATATAGCCTCCACTACATGGGTATAGCCTCCACTACATGGGTATAGCCTCCACTACATGGGTATATTCTCTTTCTCCAATACATGGGTATAGTCTCCAATACATGCGTATAGTCTCCAATACATGTGTCCAGCCTCCAATACATGGGTATAGCCTCCACTACATGTGTATAGTCTCCAGTACATGGGTATAGCCTCCAGTACATGTGTATATTCTCCTTCTCCAATACATGCATATAGTCTCCAATACATGCATATAGTCTCCACTACATGCATATAGTCTCCAATACATGCATATAGCCTCCGCTACATGGGTATAGCCTCCGCTACATGGGTATAGCCTCCACTACATGGGTATAGCCTCCACTACATGGGTATAGTCTTCAGTACATGGGAACAGTAAAAGTACATGGTTATAGTCTCCAGTATATGGGTATAGTCTCCACTACATGGGTATAGCCTCCACTACATGGGTATAGCCTCCACTACATGGGTATAGCCTCCACTACATGGGTATAGTCTTCAGTACATGGGAACAGTAAAAGTACATGGTTATAGTCTCCAGTATATGGGTATAGTCTCCACTACATGGGTATAGCCTCCACTACATGGGTATAGCCTCCACTACATGGGTATAGCCTCCACTACATGGGTATAGTCTTCAGTACATGGGAACAGTAAAAGTACATGGTTATAGTCTCCAGTATATGGGTATAGTCTCCACTACATGGGTATAGCCTCCACTACATGGGTATAGCCTCCACTACATGGGTATAGCCTCCACTACATGGGTATATTCTCTTTCTCCAATACATGGGTATAGTCTCCAATACATGCGTCAGTCAGGTCTTAGTCAGATATGACTGAGCTACCGTATAACAGTAGACGGTACTACCTGGTTTCTGTTAGCGCCGAACGTTGGGCGGCGCTTACCAAACCCGACACCCCACATTGTGCCAACGGCTTCGGGCGGAAGAGCGCAATTGGGAGGGTACAAGCCTTACCCTGGTGCGAGGAAATGCAAGCTAAAGACAAAATTGTCATGGCAGGGCAGACCAGGCCCTAAGCCTTGGTTGGCGACTGGTCTAGGATCGAAGCTCCGACAGGCGGACAGTTAGAGCATTGCTTTGCTGATCCGGCAGCTTCTGCAGCTTGTCTTGTTCCAGATGTAGGGGTGTTACCTTTCCTCTGGAGTGAACTAGGCAGGCCGAGAGAGGGATCATGCTGCATGGGCAACACATGATCTCTATATTTTAGCCCAGGCTTTGTGCTATGGAGAGGCAATAACTCCATCCCTGGTCTTAACTGGTCTCGGAATCAAAGCGAGAGGCAACTGTTACGGGTTATAAGTCCTTGTCAGTTGGCGTAGACATGGGGCGCCACGCGTTGCCTCTGACGGTGGGAGACACCTATAGGTGTCACTGATCAGCCACCGCCCGCCTCAAGCTGGGCAGCCCCCAGCCAATTGGGTGCTGATCCGCCACAGCCTGCCTGCTTCAATGGGTGCTTGGGGCTAGGACAAAATCTGAATCGCAGGCTGTAAAACCAATGCACCAGGTACAAACAAAAATAAAAATAGAAACCTCAAGCTACGGCTTGCAACCTGGAACGTGAGAACCATGTGTCCAGGATTTTCCACTGACTTGACCAATATTGACGATGTGAGAAAAACGGCTGTGATTGATGCCGAACTCAATCGTCTTAACATTGATATTGCTGGCCTGCAGGAGACTCGCCTCGCTGAGGAAGGGTCACTCAGGGAAAACAACTACACCTTTTTCTGGAAGGGTAGAGGGCAGGCAGAAAAAAGGCAACACGGTGTGGGCTTTGCAGTAAAGAATTCGCTACTGGGAATGATTGAAATTCCAGCAGGAGGAAATGAAAGACTATTATCCCTGCGCTTGGCAACCTCTTGTGGGTTTGCCACCATTATTACTGCATATGCACCGACACTCGATTCCTCTGATGATGTGAAGGATTTGTTCTATGAGGAGTTAGACTCCGTGATCAAGGCAGTTCCAAAATCTGACTACATTTATATGCTCGGTGATTTCAATGCTCGTGTGGGTAAGGACTCGAGTTCATGGCCAGTGTCCCTTGGAAAATACAACATCGGTCGCATGAATGAAAATGGGCAAAGGCTGCTGGAGCATTGCACCAGTAATGACCTATGTATTACAAACTCTTTTTTTAAAACAAAAGAGATGCATAAGGTCACATGGAAACATCCAAGATCCGGCCATTGGCACCAGCTTGACTTCATCATCACACGGAGACAACATCTGAACCATATATCATTGACTCGTAGTTACCACAGTGCTGACTGTGATACAGATCATTCTTTGGTTGTTGCAAGAGTTAGACTGAGACCAAAGAGAATCTACACAGCTAAACACAAATCTAGCCCCAGGATTAATATTATTAACACTCATGATCCTGAAAAGTGCTTTCAGTTTCAACAGCAACTTGAAGACGCTTTCACTGATACACCAGAAAATTGTACAGTAAATGAAAAGTGGGGTCAAATTAAGGAAACTCTTTATAAAACTGCCGTAGGGGTTTATGGCACTGTGGATCATAAGAGGCAGGACTGGTTTGCGGCCAACAGTGAGACTCTGCAGCCCTTGATTGATAAGAAGAAGAAAGCTCTCTTAAGAAACAAGGAAAGACCAACGCGTAACACTCTGAGTGAGCTAAGGCAAGCTAGGAAGGATGTGCAAAAGGCTGCCAGGCAGTGTGCAAATGATTATTGGATCAAGTTATGTGAGTCCATTCAAATCGCAAGTGATAAGGGAGACATAAGAAGCATGTATGAAGGAATAAAGAAAGCCTGTGGTCCAGTGATCAAAAGAAGTGCACCGCTGAAAACCTTGACTGGAGAAGTCATCACTGATAAGAAACAGCAGATGGACAGATGGGTAGAGCACTATTTGGAGCTTTACTCAAGTGAGACCAAACTAGCGGATGATGCCCTTAACGCCATAGAGGCTCTACCAACTCTTGACCACCTGGACACACTTCCCACCATAACAGAAGTTAAGTGTGCTATAAATGAACTTGCATCTGGCAAGGCTCCAGGTAAGGATGGGATTCCAATAGAGGTTATCAGGAGTGGGCAAGACACACTCACTCTACAGATCCACCAGCTAATAGAGCTATGCTGGCGTGAAGGACAAGTCCCACAGGATTTCAAAGATTCAAACATCATAACGCTGTACAAGAACAAGGGCGATCGGAGCGACTGTAACAACTATAGGGGTATCTCACTTCTGTGTATTGTTGGAAAAGTATTTGCCAGAATTGTTCTGCGCAGACTTCAAGTCTTAGGAGATCAAGTCTACCCCGAATCACAGTGTGGCTTTCGACAGAACCGGTCTACCACTGATATGATATTCTCATTGCGACAAATGCAAGAAAAATGCCGTGAACAGAATCAACCACTGTTTATTGCCTTCATCGACCTCACAAAGGCATTTGATTTGGTCAGTCGTGAGGGTCTGTTCAAGGCACTAAAGAAGATTGGCTGCCCACCAACTCTTCTGTCCATTGTGGAATCGTTCCACACAGGCATGAAGGGTATAATCAAGTTTGATGGTGCAACTTCTGAAGAATTTGAAATCAAGAGTGGAGTTAAGCAAGGTTGTGTACTAGCTCCCACCCTCTTTGGAATATACTTTTCACTTCTACTGAAATATGCATTTCGTGATCAGGATGGTGGTATATACATTCACTCACGCTCAGATGGCGGCCTCTACAATGCTCAGAGATTGAAGGCTAAGACCAAAATTAGGAGGGTACTGATCAGAGAGTTGCTTTTTGCAGATGATGCTGCAGTTACGACCCACTCTGAGGAAGAATTGCAATGTCTACTATCTGCATTCTCCAATGCTTGTTCTGAATTTGGTTTAACAATTAGCAAAAAGAAGACACAGATTATGTCACAAGGTGCACATGAGGTACCATCAATCTTTATTGACGACGCCGAACTAGAGATAGTAGACCATTTTACATATCTAGGATCAGTGGTAAATAGCAAATTATCCCTAGATCAGGAAATCAACACCCGGATTGGTAAGGCAGCAACAACAATGAACAGGTTAAGAAAAAGAGTCTGGGAGAACAGGAAGCTTACTGCCAAAACAAAAGTCCTTGTCTATCAAGCCTGTGTCCTTAGTACTCTTCTCTATGGCAGTGAAACCTGGACAACTTACTCACACCAAGAGAACAATTTAAACAGCTTTCATATGCGGTGTCTGCGAAGAATTCTTGGTATTAAGTGGCAAGACAAAATCACAAATACTGAAGTATTGGAAAGATCAGGTTGTGTGACAGTTTATTCCATGCTCAGTCTTCGTAGACTTAGATGGATAGGACATCTTAGGAGGATGGATGATGGTAGAATACCAAAGGATATCTTTTTTGGTGAATTACAGATGGGTAAGAGATCTCAGGGTCGGCCTCTACTACGATACAAAGATGTGTGTAAGCGGGACATGATTGATACAGGCATTGATAATGCACATTGGGAGCAAGTCGCCGCTGAACGTGTTGCATGGAGGGCAAATATCAGAAATGGAATAAAGTCAAAGGAGAAAATTATTGCAGAAAAGTCACACACCAAGCGTTTGAGACGTAAGATGGTGCATGATGGTGGAAATGACCACGTGTTCGCATGCACCCACTGTGAACGGACATTTACAGCGCAAATTGGCCTTATCAGTCACACTCGCTACCGCCATAGTTAAAAGTTATTATGCCTTTTTAGAGCACAAACTATCGTCTGTCAAGACGGCAAGGTGCCAATGAGTCTCCAATACATGTGTCCAGCCTCCAATACATGGGTATAGCCTCCACTACATGTGTATAGTCTCCAGTACATGGGTATAGCCTCCAGTACATGTGTATATTCTCCTTCTCCAATACATGCATATAGTCTCCAATTCATGCATATAGTCTCCACTACATGGGTATAGCCTCCGCTACATGGGTATAGCCTCCACTACATGGGTATAGCCTCCACTACATGGGTATAGTCTTCAGTACATGGGAACAGTAAAAGTACATGGTTATAGTCTCCAGTATATGGGTATAGTCTCCACTACATGGGTATAGCCTCCACTACATGGGTATAGCCTCCACTACATGGATATAGTCTTCACTACATGGGTATAGTCTCATCTACATGGGTATAGTCTCATCTACATGGGTATAGTCTCAACTACATGGGTATAGTCTTCACTACATGGGTATAGTCTCAACTATATTGGTTTAGCCTCCAGTACATACGTATAGTCTGCACTATATGGGTATAGTCTATAGTAGTTAGGTACAGTCTCCAGTACCCAGGTATAGTTTCTACTACATAAGTTCAGTCTCTATAATCTCCAGTACTAAGGTTAGAGACCCCAGTACATAGTAGTTAAGTATACTGAAAGTTATGAATGATTGCCTTACACAAAGACAGAAACCAACCTGGTGTCTTGAAGCCCTGCTCACAAATTGGTTTGATATTTGCTTCACTGGTGCCGTGAAAGCCCAGGACAGGGTAGGACAGATCTTCACTTCTCTTCTTCAACTTTTTCTGATACTCCCTGTAAATATAAACATGATCCGTCTCCATGCAAGTGTGATCTGGTGTGCCCACACACATACACACCATGAGGTACATCTATCTACAACATGATATAAGCATTATCCTTGCTGTGCAAACTTATATCTTGTGGTGCAGGGTCAGTCAGATCACAGACAGTATTAGTGCAATCAATCGGATGATATGTGGTATAGCAATCATCCTGACTGCCTCTGTTTTATAGTGGCAGTAAGAGTGAAGCTGCATATCTTCAGACATTTCCATTCCACTCCTCATGTCCTACATGTTATACTCCACATTCCAGGTGTACAACTATCACTCACACCTACCACACATTCAGTGTGGACTGTGTACAACTATCACTCACACCTACCACACATTGAGTGTGCCCAGTGTACAATTATCACTCACACCTACCACACATTGAGTGTGCCCAGTGTACAATTATCACTCACACCTACCACACATTCAGTGTGCCCAGTGTACAATTATCACTCACACCTACCACACATTCAATGTGGACTGTGTTCAACTATAACTCACACCTACCACACATTGAGTGTGCCCAGTGTACAATTATCACTCACACCTACCACACATTGAGTGTGCCCAGTGTACAATTATCACTCACACCTACCACACATTGAGTGTGGACTGTGTACAACTATCACTCACATCTACCACACACTGAGTGTGCCCAGTGTACAACTATCACTCACACCTACCACGTACTATATTTGGAATACAGATATAAATGACATAATTTAAACTCAGTACAATTTTGGTAGTGTTAACAATTAGAAAAACTCTATGTGTATGGATGTGAAGCATGGACAATGAGAAGACAAGCTGAAAAACATCTAATGACTGTGGAAATGTGGTTTCTGAGGAAAATGCAAAGAATACCATGGACAGACAGAAAAGCCAATGAACAAGACCTTCAAGAAACAAATGAAGATTGTAAACTGATTAGAGACATTAGACGTAGACAGTCAAAATTATTTGAGCATGTTATGAGAAGAAATGAATTGGAGAACTTGGTGACAACTGGCAAGATCGAAGGGAAGAGACCAAGGGGAAGACTGAGAAGTAAATACCTGGATGGCTTGGCCACATAGCATGGTCGAGACAGAAACACGGAGCTGATCCACAACTCTGGTGATCAAATAAGATGGCAAAACATGACCGCCCACGCTTATCGGCATGGCACATGATTGATGGATTGATGGATGTGTAGGTCACGATTTCAAGAAAGTAATCACCAAAAACAGAAGATCTTGTAGTGATAAGCCTTCACCAGTTAGTTTGTTGCATATTCCAAATTGCCCACAGCTGTGTTTCCAATGTGGTATGCGGGATTACGAACTGTGTTTGTAAGCCCTTCACCACAATTAAACAAAGTAAATAAGTAAGAAGAATAACCTGAGACATACCTGAATCTCTTGACAAGAATAACCTGAGACATACCTGAATCTCTTGACAAGATGTGGTGTGACTACATACTCCACTTTTGTGACATGTGTTCTGGTAAAGATTCAGATAATAAAATAATATATAATAACAACATCGTCAACAAACACCACAGATATAACTTTGTAATGGACAAACATCAAGTATATGTTAGCAAACGCCACAGATATAACTTTGTAATGGGCAAACATCAAGTATATGTTAGCAAACACCACACATACAACAATGTTATCAAACACCACACATACAACAATGTTATCAGAAAATGCAATCAACATGTTTCTAGTTGATGATGCTTATTTAAATGTTCAGAATGACATTTTACGATGAAGAAGATCTCACTGTTGATGAGACTAGAAGGAGTAAACATCAATGGCACAAATGAATGTACCAGAATGATGTGTGATATCATTGACATATGATATTATTGATGAGTGATATAACTGACACATGACATCATTGGTAAATAATGGTGCTATTGAATAGACCAGAATGACGTGTGATATAGTGAGTGACATAGTGAGTGACATAGTGAGTGATGAAGTGAGTGATTTAGAAACACTGACTTTCTAGCACAATCACCAGTCATGAGTCTGTAGAACTGGGACTCTGCCAATCGGAAGTGAATCTGACTGGCCGACCCCTCCTTGTAGGCTCGTTCTGGTAACAAAGTGAAGTAAGTCGTCTGCGTCTTCTTCATGGCCTCCTCCTCCCCTTCAAGCATCAGTAGTCCACTGTTCATCTGTAAACATTGTTTTATATATATATATATATATATATATATATATATATATATATATATATATATATATATATATATATATATATATATATATATATATACTAGAGGACACGGCCCGGCTTCGCCCAGCCCCTGGAGGATATCTGTCTGTCTGTCTGCCTGCCTGCATGCCTGCCTGCCTGACTGTCTGCCTGCCTGTCTCTCTATCTATCTATCTATCTATTATTTATCTATCTATCTATCTCTGTCTGTCTGTCCATTTATTTGTCTGTCCATTTATTTGTCTGTCCATTTATTTGTCTGTATATCTATCTATCTTCTGTTTGTCTATCTATCCGTTCATGCCTGTTCCCATGCTCGTCTGTTTCTGATGATCCTGTTATATTTCAGTTTTATCCGCGGGAGTGAAGAACAACAACTGTTCCTAACTAATTTCTGGTTTAACCAGAGAGTGAGTTCCCTTGCAGCAAGATAGCGGGACATTTATTTGTCTGTTTCTGCAGCTTGTGCCATTTTCTTTCGTGCTGGAGGAAAAATTGTTGATTTTAAACTAACTAACTATGCCAGTTGGCTCCGCGTGAGTGAGAAGAACATCTGTAGAAAATTTTATCTCAATCGGATGGACCATTCGGCAACGCATACAGGACACACACACGTGTGCATGCACGCACGCATGCACACACACACATACATTGTCTTTTATATATATAGATATGCCTGCACAGACAGAGGGACCAAGAACTCAAACAATGACAGATTAGCTACAAACATGCAGGAATTGGTGCCTGCACAGACAGAGGGACCAACAACTCAAACAATGACAGATTAGCTACAGACATGCAGGAATTTGTGGCTGCACGAACAGAGGGACCAACAACTCAAACAATGACAGATTAGCTACAGACATGCAGGAATTGGTGCCTGCACAGACAGAGGGACCAACAACTCAAACAATGACAGATTAGCTACAGACATGCAGGAATTGGTGCCTGCACGAACAGAGGGACCAACAACTCAAACAATGACAGATTAGCTACAGACATGCAGGAATTGGTGCCAGTACAGACAGAGGGACCAACAACTCTAACAATGACAGATTAGCTACAAACATGCAGGAATTGGTGCCTGCACAGACAGAGGGACCAACAACTCAAACAATGACAGATTAGCTACAGACATGCATGAATTGGTGCCTGCACAGACAGAGGGACCAACAACTCTAACAATGACAGATTAGCTACAAACATGCAGGAATTGGTGGCTGCACAGACAGAGGGACCAACAACTCAAACAATGACAGATTAGCTACAGACATGCATGAATTGGTGCCTGCACAGACAGAGGGACCAACAACTCAAACAATGACAGATTAGCTACAAACATGCAGGAATTGGTGCCTGCACAGTGTGACGGGACAGCCCCAGCACCATCATAATTACCCAAGTTTTCAAGGAATTACAGAGCCCACAATATTTTTCTAAAATTCTCTAAAAGAATAAACGTTCCCCAGAAGAGGATAAAAACGTAAGAGAAAAATACAGAGTCACTTAGAGCCCGCACTATCATTTTTACTACATTGGTAGATCAAAGCAATGTCTGGTCTCTACATCTAAGAGATTTTCCCTTTGATGTTCTGATCAACCAGACATCGCGGAGCCAGTCAGTGTTAGTTTACAAGCCTGCGGTTGGAATAAGGACTAACACCTTACGTTCAACAGGACCTAACGTGTGAACCAGCCACGGCAGAATGGGAGATAAGAGGGTCAGCCAAACCCGTCTGAAATAATACATGGCAGTGCTACTCAGGGGAAAACCCGTGTAATCCAAAGACGGCAATATAATGCAGGCCTAACACCTATCTATAAGTCCAGACATTGGGGAGACGGGACAACGTCTGTAATTGCCACCACAAAGGAGCAAGTAGGACCAGATGCTTAACACCTCACTGCAATACGGGCGGCAAAGTAGGAACACATGGCTGACACATTCCTGCCAGCAACCGGGAAGGCTTGTGTTAACCACAGATTGGTATGTAGTTATGATGCAACGTCTGTTGCAGGGGCCAATTCATTGTTTCAGGAATGTGGCAGGGCATCGGTCAATTTGATTGACAAATGAAACTACCGTCCACAGGAAAGGAGGAGGGGTGAAAAGAATTTGGCACTTAATCCATCTGGGTAAACCATCTTACATGGAAAAATAGGCGGAGTTAATGAAAATGGGACATATTAATTAACCAACCTGGAAACTAGCCAGGAATTGAATAGAATAAAACTACATGCATGGCCAGCAAGACTTGAGACGCAAATTCACAATAGCATTCTTAGGATACCTACTGGAGAAATATTAACATTTCGTTCTGTTGGACTTCTGTACGAAGTATTATGATGGAATTTCCTAGCTATAAACCAGATCTCTTAGGAGCAATGGACAGTCAACAATCCATATCCGGAAGTGACTTAGCCTTGTGAAGGGACCAATTTGGACTCCTTCAATCTGACAGTGAACTGCGTCTCACTGGGGGAAGCATGACCTATGTGCTTCTGAGCTTTTCAGCCAGATGAGTTACGTATACCATAATATAATCATCATCATCATATGATCATCAATAGCAATAATAAACACAGTTGTTGTATTTTAAAACTCAATTTGTCCGTATAATTCTAAATGTTTATAAATGTTTGTGTAGCGTATCAAGTACACACATTATTGTATCATTTAGTGGGGGTTCGCACATATTGTCCAGAAGTGGGAATCTATGTCCGGGAGGTCTCTTGCCTATGCAGTCATAAGTAACCAGATTACGTTGCATGTCTTAACTCCTCCTTTCTCACTTCTGGTGATACCAAGTACAGCCAAATCTATATAGATATATTCTATCTTCAACGAGCCACTTCTTGGCTGTTTTCTTGAGTATCAGGGACAGTGTCTTAAATCAGCATAACAGACATTTGTTCCACGTTTTCTCTCTGTGATCTGGGGTAGCAATTAGTTCCTTCTGACAGAGTTAGGGGATCTTAAACTGCATCCAGAACTAAACACCAGGCAAGGGG
>JACEFZ010019359.1:0-11973 GCA_014155875.1 Cepaea nemoralis
CAAGCTCAGAAAGAAGAAGGATTTTCGCACATTTGTGTTCATTCATTCAGTAGCATTCCTTTGCAGAACCTCGCTCCCATAACAGTCGCCCGGAAAAACTTTTCTGTCATAAGCAAGATGTCCTGCGTCCGATAAACCCATCTGGAGATCATCCGCCATATCCTGCACCCATCTTCTCTTTGGCTTTCCTCTCCCTCTCTCCCCGGGTATCTACCCCTCCATGATTGTTCTCTCCAAACTTTAATGACTTTTCAAATAACCAAAATATTTCAATATTCTTTGTTGTATCGTCTGCAGTAGCACACTTTTATACCTGCAGCAAATATGGAAGCCGTGTTGAGAGAAGCCATGTTGAGAGAAGCCATGTTGAGAGAAGCCATGTTGAGAGAAGTCATGTTGAGAGAAGCCATGTTGAGAGAAGTCATGTTGAGAGAAGCTATGTTGAGAGAAGTCGTGTTTGGAAAAGTCATGTTGAGAGAAGCCATGTTGAGAGAAACCATGTTGAGAGAAGTCATGTTGAGAGAAGTCGTGTTGAGAGTAGTCATGTTGAGAGAAGTCATGTTAAGAGAAGTCATGTTGAGAGAAGTTTGATCTAAACATTCTGCATGTCTTGTGCAAGACGCTGAGATCAGCCCCAGGCTGATTTCCCTTGAAATTTTCCGTTTAGTAGTTTGCCATTGCCTTCTGAACGAGAAGTCAATAGTTACGTCCAAATGACCCTATGGGGAATAAACCCACAAACCCTCATCAGTCTAAGGAAGTTTAAGAACGGGCGCGTTTAATCTTTCGGTCCTGTGAAGATGGGCCACGGCAAAGTACATTTCTCATTTCGTGGGAAAACTATTATTAGTTGGTTTTCTAACAGTCTTTAAAGGAAGTATCAAGGCATGCTGTCTATGTAATTGCACTGTGTTTTATCCCACATGGCTCGGTCTCTTTCCACAGAGCAGCCTGTCGAAAGCTGCTGCTATTCCTGTTGCTGCTATAGCTGTTGTTTCTCTATTCCACGTCTTCATATTTCATGCCCACAAGTTGAATGTGTCTATTCCACATGTCTGCGAGGAGTGATCCTGCTACACTTGCAGCTCCCCATACCACATCGGTTTCTTCTCTGTTGATCATTTTCCAAACATTCTTACCCAAATCCCCATCTATACTGTCTCAAAATTCTTCACTATTTCCCTACTCATTGTCAAACATTTTCGTCCACACAGAAGAACAGGCCATATATTGCCTGTCAGTAAGCGGATTATTGTACTTTGTATCTGTTTTTCATTCTTCTCAACCACTCTGTTCTGCTCTACAACTTCATTCTTCTCAACAACTCCATTCTTCTAAGTAATTGGATTTGTGTCATGTCGGTGTATCTGTTTTTCATTCTTCTCAGCAACTCCAGCTCCTTTGTCTCAAGTTTCTTTACTTTATTACTATTCATTGTCAAACATTCGCATCCACACAGACGAACATAATTTTTTGTACTCGAGTATCTGTTTTTCAAAACGTTGCTAATTCTTTTACAATCATCTTTCCATATAGCGATTAGTTTCCTTACCCCTGTGTTGCATCGTTTCTTTATGGCTTTCAGAAAAGGTCTAGTTATCTTGCTTTCTCGCAGCTTTACGGCGGTCAACCTCTATTCAATTCGTGTATGTAACAGCTTGCTGATAGAAGTGACTAGTGGTTTTCATCAAGTTATTTCTTCTCACAATAAGAGCTAAGCCGGGTATACATTTCACGGCTCCGGCCACCCCGTAGAGAGTCAAATTTGAGAGCCATCGTTGTAATCTTCACCGAAGAAGTGATATGTCGGAAGCAAACCCCATTTGACGGGAAGACGATCCCACTAGTGAAATGTGACATGTAGCCAGGTGCCGGGGATCACATATCGGAGAGTCGACTGTGCTTATCAAATGCTGGTGTTGTCAGTTGATCTTACTCGCAGTGACAGTAATAGCAGGGAAAGAATAGGCAGCCGCGAAAATGGCGTGCCTGGCTTAATGGGGCTGTTGGCATGTTAGATGGAGTTGAGCTCAGTTCAGTCTCATAACTGTTGATTCTGATGGAAAGCCAGTTGGCTTGAAAGTGACTACAGGTTTTGAAACAGAACGTGTCTACCAGGTCTAGCTTGTGATTGATTGGTAAAAGAGAAGAAGAAAACGCGTTAGTTGTATGGCCTTTACAGGACGATGCAATCAACCTTAGTATCTTTTTGGCTGTTTGTGATTTAATAGATAAGTTTACGTTCAATAGTTTTCATTGCTTTAAAAATTATCAACGCTCATACCGTTGTTAATAATCAACACAAGGCGGTATGCTGCCAAATCGTCTGCAGTGATTTCGAACCGGCAAAATTAAATAAAGGACACTTGTAAACGCCCAAAGCCGCTGGAGACATGGTGCTGGAAGTACAGACCAATGGAAACTCTGTTGTTGATGAAATCAGTATCATATCTTCCCCTTTACTTCCAATACCAGTTCCTAGTACCCGTTCTGAGCTGGCTCGGCCTAGGAAGTCCACATCCCATGTCAAAATCTGTCTTGATACGGATTAGAACCCATAACCACCGTACCGACAGACAAGAGTCTAGCACTATTTAACCGCGGTTCCCTGTTGTTGGTTAATAGGTTGACCATCTCTGGAGGACTAAATCTTCTGATGCTGCCTTCCACCTCCCAAATGAAGCATAGTCTCTCAGACAACTCAGGCGAAGCCCTTTGTAGACTTGTTCACGATTGGTTGGGATTCGCAGCTAAAGTGTTCTGCGGAATGAGATCGACAGTCTCATGTCAAACCTACTTAGTGGCTTCTTGCGAAGGTTATATGTGAGACAGTATGGAAATTTCACATACCGCCTAATTTTACCGGGAAAATATAAACTGGAATACTTTTGAAACCGAAGGGTCAAGGGCCAGGATTGTTTTTAAAATAGTCATAGGTTGAGCGGGAGTGCATGGCCGAATAGCGGCAAGGCCATCCTCTATTGTTGACTAGCAGTTTCTCAGGGAGAGGGGTGCCAAATGTATTGTACACTTTGGGTTCAAGCTGTCAGATGGACAACAGGTGAACGTTGGGGGTAGCATAATTTATGAGTACAGGTGGCATTGGAAGTGACCTTAGCTGTCAGAGGGGAACGCCATACTCCAAATTTATGGTGGCGGGAAAAAGTACATGAACTCAGGACCATGAACTTTAGAGACAATGTAGATTTGGGTTAATGATATGATGGTAGTATGCAAATTAAGCAGGGTACGCGAGGTACTGATTGGATTACCGTAACGAGGTGAGAGAAGCCTGGTCACGTGATTCGAGAAAGGCGCCAACTCAGGAGGTGATATATACGTTGGATCCAGTCAGTTTAGACAGTGTGGAACGAGCAAGCGTACGGTTTAGCAACAGGACCGGGGGCTGGGCTATCGCCCAGCCCAGGAAGTGTGAGTTAGCAATGGTGATGTCCATATACCAGGCTGTTTAGTGTCCAAGAAGATGGAGAGGCAGTAGTAAAGACGGAAAAGATGCACATATCACAGTTTCGTCTGGACTGCCGAAGAAACGCAGGATGGTCGAGGATCTGTGAACCATTTATTCCAGATAGATAAATCTGATGGAGTGGAACTCAAATTCCGAGGATCACAAAATTTCGTGCAAGCCATTTGAGAAGGACTGTTGGCTAAAGAAGAACACTCATTAGTTGCAGATGATGGCTAACGTCAAATAGGACAACCACTAGCCAGAGACACTGCAATCGAAACCACACAGGAGACTAAGGTCAAGTGGGATCCATGACAAGCGATTGATTGGGCAGAGACAAATGAAACCCAGAAGGACGACCATAAAACCAACGGGACGGCAGATGTTGAATGTAAGTTGACGTAAGATTTAGACCTAATTAGTTTAATTGTATATTATAATCAGGTATCTTAGTTTAGAGAGCTATAGCAAACTACTGTAGGTGAACTTACCGCATAATCATGAACGACCGACAAATGTCAGGACTGAGTGCAGCGTCCTGCAAAGGGCCCACACCTAACTAGCTAGCTAACTATAATAGCAGTCTAAACAAGGAAGCGTTGACAAACTACAGAGCGTTAACCCGCTAAAGGAACCACGACCCGACAAGGAGCAGGATTGGATGCGACGTCCTGCGAATGACCTATATTTAAATGGCCGAAATAGAGTGTTGGGAGTCATATTAATCGGTTAGATTGGCAGAGTGTGGATAAACTATATATGTGCATGTAAATTAAGTAATTAGACTAAAAGATTAATGATAACTAGGCGGGTCAACACGGCATGTAAATACGAAAAGATGGCAGTATTTCAAGAAAATAAACACGGCGACCAAAACTAGCAGACGGGAAGCGACCACTGGGTCAACCAGACAATGACAGGTGAGATCGGCGGAGAGACTTGAGCGGTATGGAAAGGAATGCGGGTCTTTTTTTCGCTGGACATAGGTGAAAGGAGGGTCGCGCTTCTGCTGTTGTGTAGTTGAGTTGGCCTCGCGTGGTACAGGCAACGAGTTCAAATCTTCCGGTAAATGGTTAAATACTTAATGTTGGCTGTAGGCGGCGCGTCGGGAAATAGGCGATAATAATATTAGTTAAACATATGTGTTCACAATAAGGTTCTTAATTTATGTTATGGCTAAGATATACTAATACTAGTATAGATAAAGAAGCGATAGATGTTAAGGACTTTGTAGGTAGTGAAAGACTAAGGTTTATTCGCACATAAAACTCACGGGTATTGTTTTATAATGTTTCAGGCATTGCCTGGGTAAAATGGAGTTGCCCAAGCATTCCGGGCATACTTGACTAAACAGATATTCATCTGAACAAAATAATCCCTGGGTATATGGATTGATGGATCAATCTATGGATCAATGGGTATTTGGGCTGAATATATGGACCACTAATAAGCCTACGGAAAGATAGTTACGAAACAAAGGCCGGTGTAATTCCTAGCTTTAGTCTTTTACTTCATGCGGTTAATAGGTGATCATAAGTGGCATTCCCCTAACATCCAGTTGCATAGACTTATACTATCTATCTCTCCCTTGTGAGGTAATGCAGCATCGTATTATTACAGTTCAATATGCTTAATGTGTCTGCAATGCGTGTACTGATTACTCTATGCGATTATGTTGTAGATTGTCACTCTGTTATTGTTCAGAAGGAAATAAATATATGATTGAGTTGTCGTTTATTTCGACTTGTCAGTCTGAAGTAATATAAGTAGAGTAGCTTAGAGACCTTGTGAGGCTGTACATCTCTTCTATAACCTGATAACA
This sequence comes from Cepaea nemoralis, assembly GCA_014155875.1. Classification (NCBI taxonomy): domain Eukaryota; kingdom Metazoa; phylum Mollusca; class Gastropoda; order Stylommatophora; family Helicidae; genus Cepaea; species Cepaea nemoralis. The sequence continues at coordinate 5,292 of JACEFZ010019359.1, forward strand.
TACACCACGAGACATTGATGGTGCAATAGTAATTAACTATTGTTCTCACGCGGAGACACGAACCTAAATCTTTCCTATCCCTTACTCTCATCCTTTTCTCCTTCTCTCTTTCTCTCTTCATCTTTCCTTATTATCAAAGATAGTGCGTTGTAGGCAGAGTTCCACTGAGGAACGAACTTTTAGGCTTCACACTATTTATATCGTTTCCCTCATCATTCTTTTCTTTCTCTTCTCTCTCTCCTCCCTCCCTCCTCTCTCTTCTTCCTCTTCTTTTCTAGCTATCACATATGTTTCCTTTGTTGGCCCCGGTATCACTCTGGAGACTTAAGTGTCAATGCTTTCTTAAGTAAATGTCTGGTAGCGAGATAGTTAACGGGAGACACGCGGGAGACTTAAATGTGAACTTTTTTCTTAACTAAATGTCTGGCAACGAGATAGAGTAAACGGGAGACACGCGGGAGACTTAAGTGTAAACTATTTGTTAAGTAAATGTCGGGTAGCGAGATAGAGTAAACGGGTGACACACGGGAGACTTAAGTAAGAACTCTTTCTTAAGTAAATGTCTGGTGGTGCGATAGAGTAGACGGGAGACACAGGGGAGACTTAAGTGTAAACTATTTGTTAAGTAAATGTCGGGTAGCGAGATAGAGTAAACGGGTGACACACGGGAGACTTAAGTGTAAACTCTTTCTTTAGTAAATGTCTGGTAGCGAGATAGAGTAAACAGGAACCACACGGGAGACTTAAGTAAGAACTCTTTCTTAAGTAAATGTCTGGTGGTGCGATAGAGTAGACGGGAGACACAGGGGAGACTTAAGTGTGAACTATTTCTTAAGTAAATGTCTGGTGGTGAGAAAGAGTAGACGGGCGAAACAAAGGACACTTAAGTGTGAACTATTTCTTAAGTAATTGTCTGGTGGTGAGATAGAATAAGCGGGAGACACCAACTACAGACAGCTCAGTCGAGCAAATTAATAATTGTTACAAACAACTTACTATGGCCGTGTTTGTTGGTGTCACGGTTAGGACTTCACGCTAATAATGACATAACCTTATTCTTAAATAAGTTCGTCGTTCGCTACGGGAGAGAAAGAAAGATCTATTCCTCACCACACAGAGGCCTCCAAATTACCATGGTCCTAACGCTCCATGTGCTCTCCGCAAATGCTTGCATCGGGAGTTGTTTGTTTGTGCTAATATAGCTATAGTACAATATCCATCCGACAAGGTTAACCCGGTCAACAAAAACTTGAAGTAGTCGGATGTTTCGTCCGGAAAGGGCAAATATCGTAGCTCTGCTGTAAACAAGTACAACGCATTTACTTCAAGAACAAACATTTCCGACGAACGAGGAAGAAAAGAAAGTACAATGCCCGCACTTATCCGCAATTTCTGACATTGCTTCATCTAGTAATCTCTATGATGTTTCTCATTGTTTTAGGACCTCACCAAGCTAAAGGATTGTTTGCTTTATTACTATTAAGAAGTCTTTGTGTTCTGCTACATTCTCCAGGACATTTGCATTTATCCTTTTTTTTCAGGCCAAGCGACCCCTGTCATTATTCAACAACGCACAACAGTTTTGACAAAGATGATACGAAACAAGATGTTTGAGTCAGTGTTTGGTCACGAATACTGGTTTTATGTTAGGAACTCTTAGGCGTATCCGCCTCATCAACGGGCCTCTCATTCTTTCAGAATTGAGGCACACTGGAGGTGTGGTGTATGCCTGCCGCGATAGTAAAGTTGGAGAGTTCGAGAAGAATTGGGAGACCAAGACGGAAGATGCTAGACGGTATGGCATCATGACTAGAATACACATTTGTGTCAAAGATGATTGACAGTACACGTGACAGAAAGATGTGGACAGGCATGTTGATCAATAAACAAAATAAAAATCCAAACACACGAGTCTTGTAATAGGAGACTGCAGTGGGCAAGTGAAGTGTCAGGACCATCATATTTTGTAGGCCTGAGTGCAAGGTGGAATTAGTGGTTAGTCTCTCTCTCTCCCACAGGGAACTTCGAACACTTGTTCAACCATACTTATGCCATTGTCAGTAGTAGTGGTGATGGTCGTACGGTTCCAACTTCACAGCAATGGGTCGCCGCATAATTCCTCCGTTCCTGTGTCAGTGAACACCACACGAAATGTTCATCATTGTCCCATGTGAACTATAGAAAAAATCATCAGCCTTGACAAGATCAAACCGCCTCTGAACCAACAACAAGCCTTGATTCATTTAAATATGCAATTCATTGTCAAAACACACACACGCACACACACGCACACTCACACACACATACACACACACACACACAAACACACACAAGCAGCCAGCACACGCATCACGAGATAAGGTAAGTCGCTGTAGTGCCTACAACAAGCCGTTCGCTATTTTCTGAATCTGGATTTCACATCACAGCTAAAGTGGATCATTCATTCATTCATTCATTCGTTCATTCATTCATTCATTCATTCATTCATTCAGTAGCATGTCCTTTGCAGAACCTCGCTTCCATAACAACCTTCCGGAAAACTTCTCGATCACAAGCAATATGTCCCGCGTCCGATACATCCACCTGAAGATCATTCTTTCACGGTTGTTATGGTGTCTTGGCAAGTTTTGTGGATATACACTTAAAATATCAGAAGAAATTCATAGCAACAGCGTACCTGCTTTGGTGACCACGCCCATATTATGGACCTTAAGAATAAGAATGCAGTGTCTTGACCTTTAGGTCATCAAAACCCTGAAGATGGCTTGCATCATTATAATGAGATTGGTGGAGATACTTTCTCGAGGCCTGGCACACAAGCTGCTCTGTGTTTTTCAGATGTGAAGCTCACGATCAATCAATCTGGTGCCGTCTCCACAATTAAAGGTTGGCTGCAATGGATCCCAAAGCTCACGATATATTTGTGCATATCTAATTATAGCGCTTGTGTAATGTATGTGTAGATCCCGGGAAGGTTAACCCGGTCAACAAACGCCAGCAGAAGTCGGATGTGTCGGCCTAACGGCGCAAGAGCGCAGCTCTGCTGTAAACAGGCACAACGCAGTCACATCCGAAAAAAAAACTCCGGATGAACGAAGAAGAAGAAGAAGAAGAAGAAGAAGAAGAAGAAGAAGAAGAAGAAGAAGAAGAAGAAGAAGAAGAAGAAGAAGAAGAAGAAGAAGAAGAAGAAGAAGAAGAAGAAGAAGAAGAAGAAGAAGAAGAAGAAGAAGAAGAAGAAGAAGAAGAAGAAGAAGAAGAAGAAGAAGAAGAAGAAGAAGAAGAAGAAGAAGAAGAAGTATGTGTAGATCAATGTAGGCAGTAGAAGAGGTACATTGTCTTATTGACAGCTCGGTTGCAATATTATGTTTTCTTCTGTTTCCTTATTTCCACGGTTTATTTAAGTAACATGTGTTTTTATCGTCATCATCATCAAGTGGCCTGCCAGCTGGCTTAGGCGTTCATGTCTCTCCACAGATCTCGGTCTTTATTGATCTAGATCAACTCTGCTGACGATATTCCTCCATGCCACAGTCTCAGTCCATCCAGCATCATTTCTCATGGTCTACCTCTGCCTCCCTACCCCTTGATCTCTCCAATTACCACGATAGTCTCGAATGCCTCTTTTCTTATCACATGACCGAACAAAGCTGTTTGTCTCTTTCTTATTGTTGTATATAATGTTCCAGTTTCAATAACCTCGTTCAGACAGTCGTTGTTAGTTACTCTGGCAGTCCAAGGCAACATTCGTCTCAGGAAACACATCTCTGTTGCTTCTAACATGCTGATGATGGATTGTAATGCGAAATGGAACTAGTTTGAAGCATGTCAATGTGTACAACTATGTGAGTACTTGATTTATTTGATTTATTTGTTCAAATATTTGCGTACTTGATAAGGCTTGATTTGACTTGTTCAAGTATATTAGTACTTGATAGACTTGATTTCACTTTGACGAGTGTGTGAGTATATGATAAGACGTGATTTAACTTTTTTCAAATATGTGAGTGCTTTGTAAGATTTTATTTGACTTGTTCAAGCATGTGAGTACTTGATCCATTTGATTTGACTTGTTCAAATATTTGAGTACTTGATAAGGCTTGATTTGACTTTTTCAAATATGTGAGTGTTTTGTAAGATTTCATTTGACTTGTTCAAGCATGTGAGTACTTGATAAGACTGGATTTGACTTGGTCAAGTATGTGAGTACTATTATAAAAGCAGATGCCAGATATATTAAAGATAAATGTAGACTCGAATGGATAAGAGCGCTCGTTCTTAATCATCCGGTGTGTTGATGCCGAGGTAGCGAGTTCAACCCTACACCGGTCAGTTGGACTAAAATGTTGACTTCTCGTAATTGATTTGGAGACGTAAATTATAATTACCTCAGAAGTCGGAATGGGTTCGCCTGATGGCGATTGACACTGGTAATAGAGAAAGCTAATCCGCATGCAAAATTCAGTTCAGTACACTAGAAGTGGTAGCACTTACATGCACAATGCTTGGTTTTAAAGCGAGCGAACGCAAAAAAAAAAAAAAAAAACGCTTGTACTTGCCCTAACACCAGTAGCTTTTCACGGGATGAAGAATATTGTGTACAACATAGCCTTATAAGTCGAAGTGGGAAAGATAGTTCTTAAGGGCTCTATAGAACCAATCCTTAGTTCGGGTGTGAATCATGGGCAATCAACAGATTAATCAGATTGATGTGGAAGTTGCATGGTTTATGTTTTATAAAACAGATTTGATGAGATCACGGCGGACAGGTGAACATCATAATGTACATATTTTGAATGAAGTTAACTCACACACAAAACTGGTTACTCGTGTTATAATAAAACAATGCACATTTTGTAGTCACATTATGGTGAAGGGGTTACAGACGCAGTTCGTAATCCCGCATAACGCGTTCGAAATACAGCTGCGAGCGATTTGGCAGCAGATCGCCATGCGTTGGTTTTTTCTTATGAAAATTGTGTGAGTACTGGTCGTTCAGAAAGTAATCGCAAACTACTGAGCGTATACTTTCCAAGAAATTAGGAACAGCCAAAAATGATGGGCTTTACTGTTACGTCCTGTAAAGAATATGCAACTAACTATGAAAAGGGGAAAGATGTAGTACGAGCACACAACGGGAATGTTCGAGGGAAAATAATGCAGGGAGAGAAAAAAAGAGAAGATGCTGCTCAGCATTAGTTGTAAGAATAAAAATGCATCGTAGACTACTATACATTGGCATGGAGATTATGAGTCGACCTACTTACTGTTATTGTCATTTACCATGACGTGAAGCAGTAGCAATCATTATTACAAATCGGTAAAGACAAAGAGACATTCATATGCTGTGCTCCAACAAGGACAATCAACATCCCTACAATTCAACATTTTCTGGTTGACACTGAGAACATATTTATGTAGCCTGAGTGCAATCACATCGATTCTACTTACCCGCTCAGTTAATAATTTAATCAGTGAACGCTAATGTCAGACAGAAGATGTTGAATTCTAGGGATGCTGATTGTTCTTAAGAAATAACAGCGATATTTTTTAACCATCTGGTGTCGGTTTTGTGATACAAGACACCACGTGTCTGTGACTTCCACACAACGTGCCGTATTCCCCGCCTTGTATACTTTGCACCTGTGACCTGCTTTAAATATTCTGTTGCCCTCCGTCTCGATAAGTTTCTCCTATCTTTGCCGCAAAATAATAGATGGTGGCAGATGCGAACTGTAATAAGAAGAGAATCAGAATGGCTAAAGTTGTACTAAGGACAGACAGAAAAACGAAATACGCAGTCCCTCGGGAATTAGATAAAAACCGCAAAGTGATTAGAGAAAGTAGATGTTGACATTCGAGATTAGAGAAAGTAGACGTTGCCATTCAAGATTTCTCTGAGGAGAAACACACGTGGAAGCGCTGTGATAACTGGAAAAATTGATAGAGAAAGTTCTAAAAGAAGATAATGAAATAAATAACCAGACTGCTTGATCGCGTGAGATAATCGGGAAAAGTATACAGACCCGATCCTAGACTGATGAATGGCCCAAGCTAGATCCCGCGCTTATCGGGATGGCAATGAAGAGGTTTTTTTGTCACAGTGTCAAAGGGAAAATTATCCCTTTTAACACGTGCATTCCAACACCCACTAGGTGGGAATAAATGTCTGTATAATTAAATACATCATATTCCCTGTGATTCGCGGGACGGCCATGGTTCGCATTTCACTCGATCATAGGCCTTGGTTTTTGGAGGTGTTCCGTTTCGGTTAGTCACAGACAAAACCGCCCAAGTAGTCTCCTTTTCTAAAACCCCTTTCTCTTTTTCCCCTAACGATAATATAAAAATTTTATTTCAAATAATAGATAGCAGGGTAGTTTTAAAAGGTAATCACAAAAGGCTTAGAAAAAAAAACAAATATTAACAACTTGAAAACCAGTTTATTTTGAAAATACTTGTCCTTTTTTTCTCAACATAATTTCCCCCAACATTTATCCAAACGTTTTTTCAGTCCTCACAAACCGGCTGCATAAATGTTTGCTCCCGGGTTTTTAAACCCGTTTTCACTTCAAATTCAACTTCGGGGGCTTTTCGAAAAGTCCCCGTCAAGGGGGGTTTTCGTGTTTATGTGACAAATGTTTTTTCCGTAAAAGGTAGAAAAGTTACGAGGAAGTCAATAAAT
>JACEFZ010019360.1:0-203008 GCA_014155875.1 Cepaea nemoralis
TGATACAGTCATGATGTTTTGAAGTGTCAACTCTGGTTGTTGCCTTAGCTGCATTAATTTCTCCCATGCAACTATTTCATCATAGTACATGATTCAGTTGGGTAAGCACCCCAAAATTAAATCAGTACAAGGGTTGTCAAGTATTGCACAAGTAAAGGTACCCGAAAGAAAAGAGAATCAATACGGGCTTTTTGCCAAAGGGTAAGTCTCAATGTTACCCGAAAAGGTTCGGCATTGGACAGTGTCACCTGTGTAATCACCCGGACTCAACTAGTTCTTTCGAAGACCGATAAGGTGCTGCCGCTGTCCAGCAAACATTGACATGGTACATCATTGACATTGCATTGTGGAACATACTTGCCTCTGAGGCTAATGCTGCATTCACACTCTCAGATGAGCATGGTACTGTATGTCCACATCTAGTCTCGTCTGCATGGAATTTGTGACATCGTTCACAGCTGTCAAAGCTTATATTATCGTTAGCAGCACACACATCCTCTGCTTGGTTAGTTGGTAAGTCATTTCAATCTCACACCATTCTCACTACCACTATCTGAAGAGGTGTCAATCAACATAGCGTTGTTAGCTTTCAAACGTTGGACGGCCAAGGCACTTATTAGAATAATGGCCATAAGAGGAACAAAAAAAACATTTGATTGCACGCCTGTATGCAGATCGTTTGCTTTGCTGCTTCTTGATCACATTTTCAAGATGCGCCGGATAATTCGGCGATTTGTCGCACATAGCATAAGTCGTGTTCAGATTGTACAGTAATGCATTGGAAAACTTTTCGTCTTTCTTATCATACTTCTGAAAAGGTTTTCTGTTACCCTGATAGTTTTTGATTGGTCTTTGACAAAGGAAACTATCTCAGAGTCACTTGAGGTCTTAAAAATCTCTCTGTTAGAGAAAAATAGCTGAGCCTTTTTTTTCGAACTGCTCGATGTTCTCACTGTCCGACTGCTGCAAAAACTTAGCAAAAGGAGAGGTATAGTAGATATAACCTTGTCCATAGCTATTAGGTTTTTAATCTATCAAAGTCTTTTCCTATGTTAGCTGCTTAAAGCCATCTGTCTAGTACACTCTGTACATTAGAAACATAATCAATAAAGGTTTCACTAGGTTTAGGTTTAAATTTGAGAATTGAACCTGATACCCAGGGGCATCAAGTAAAAAGTGCTGCATAATCCTATCATGGATGTATTGATAGTTAGATCTGAGCTCAGTGGTATAGATTCTATTACTTTAAGGGGCTCACCACTTAGATTCTTCATATAAAGCATGGCCCACATTTCTATTGGAACTTGGTGATATTTAAATTGATACTCTACATTTTCTGTCCAGGCTGATATGGAGTCATCTTTACAATAAGGTTTGATAATATTTTTGTATTTGTTGAACTTATTTTCTTCTTGCTGACTTCTCAGTTTAGTGGCAGAGATCTCTGCGTGTGAGTCTACATCCATGCCTTTCATCTTTAATTGTGTCTCTGATTCTACTTGAATTTGTTTTTCTTTCATTCTTGCCATTTCATCTATCTCCTTTTGCTTTAGATCTAATTCCTTTTGTTTTAATTCTTTGTCATGTTCTAACTGTTGTTGTTTAAGTTCTAATTCTTTTTGTTTTATCTCCTTATCATGTTCTAATTCTTTATTTTTAATTTCTATTTCTTTTGTTTATTTATCTCAGCTAGTTCTTTTTGGTGTTCTCTTTCTTGTGCGCGTTCGTCCCTCTCCGCATTCTCTTTTCGTGTTTGTTCCTCTTTTGCTTCTTTAAATTTCTGATCTGCATATTGTTGTAGCTCTTTTCCTGTGTATTCTAGATCTTTACCTGCTTTTATAAATCAGATAAAGTAGCCATGCTGTTTAGTACTTTAGCTAGCGTTGATCTGGACTACTTTGTTTATTTAGCTATGTCTCTATGATGTTCTATATTGTTCCTTGTTACGGAATATTAATTTTATTTCCAGTTTATATGCTGCACAAAATGTCAATGTTGGAAATCAGAGCACAAAAATATGATATGTATCACAAGCTGAAAAAGAGAAGCACTATTAATCACAATGCATGCCAAAAATATAGGTATACTCAACTTAATGTTCCCGAGAATCAGGGAACGAAAGCTCCGTCGACACAGGTCACCTTGTTTGGTACACTGGGGTGGAGGCACGTTTCATAAGTAACACACTATATTTGGCGCACCGGTGTATGTGCACAGCTGTTGTTTGCCCTCTGATATGTAGGACAGCAGTAAACAGGCCTACTATACGATATAATTTACTCGACAACTAAGGACAATGACTTAGACAATGACAGACTCACGAACAACTAGAACATGTATTAATTAAATTAAATGTCAATGTCCTGTCTTTGTTTTAAACAGTAATTGCCTTTCGTTACTAATCTAGTTAATTTCTGTAAACGTTGTGCAGCTAAGTATCATATGCTTAGCCCCAAAAATAGTTCCATCGTGACGATAAACAAAGAGAAGATAGAACCAAAAAAAAATGAATAACTGCTTTTAAAGAAATAAAAATAATATAATAATGTGTAAATAAATAAATATATTCATTTAGTAACTCAAATAAACAAATAATAAATAATATACAGCACAGATTCAGGCGAGCCGCGCTAAGCGATCTTGTAAACACTCGACTGCTTTATGCTAATGACGGCAGAATAACTGTCTGTCAATCACTCTACGTCACCGCGCAGCGCTATTCTTAGTTTTGAAAAATCGATATTGTCGGCTGGCGATGTATTGCTCCGCCCTGAATCATGTTTGGTGCTTATTCAAGAATAAATTGGTAAATATATGAATAAATATCAGAAATAAGAATATTAATACTTACAGCTTTGACGAATACATGATTTCATTAAATAAATGTATCATAAACACAATTAAACACTATTTTTGTTACGATAGGCATATTTCTAGCTCGCAAATTCTCCTGTCTGCATAAATTATCGTTACTACAAAAATTAAACCCTAGTCTGGAGCCTTGTGGAAGAGTGGATTAGCTTGAACTTTTCGTTCAAGCTTCACTTTCTGACACCACAATTACCCTTGCCTGTCAACAACTCAACTGACAGGCATCATCGGGTACTTCTGGCACAACCAATACAAGACAACTTGCAAGTCGTGTGCGAGGAAAATAAATGGTACATTTTTATTGCCGTTGGCTCGCTACATTGAACAGTCGCTATTGAAATACACAACATAAAGCCACACAGTATTATCTATCACGAGCTGCTAACCACTAAGCTAACTTTCTACACAAATAAACACAAGAAAAACCCTATCGCTACTCTAACGAGGGGTACACTAGAGGTCCCGTCTCCCGTCTGACAATCTTGCCTTCCGCGGTCACACACCACGCGGATTGACTTTCACCTTGGTGCGTGTCGCCTCACGTCGCACGCCGATGGTAGACGTGGCCTGTTGAGTGTATACTCAACTTCTCTATGGCTACCACGAGGCGTGATGTTATTGTGATTAGAGTGTTAACTCTCTGAACACCGCCTGCGTGTCTCATGAGGGAATGGTTAACCATCTCCTATCACCTCCTCTTCCCTGCTCTTCCCTCGGGCACCCTATCCCCTCCTGGCCTCTTCAAGAATGACTGCCCTTCCTAGTGGAGGGGATGTGGTCGAGTCTTTGACACTTGCGAGCTTGTCAGCCCGCTCATTTCCTTGTACTCCCCCATGCCCTGGCACGAAGATGAAACTAATCTTTGCCCGCCGAGACCGCTCCAGAGCAGAAACCACTCTCTTCGGATCCACCCCGTCTCTATACTCTTGAGCATGCTCATTGAGTCGCTAACGACACATGTCCTAGTGTAGCCACTTTAGTAATATTTTCTAAATTGCGTTTTAATTATGCAATCTGCATAGTTGGACACCTCTTGAAACAAGAAATCCAACGGTACCTTATTCAAGTCTGTGAGTTCAATTATAAGCCGAAATATCAATGTTTGTGTGTCAGTTTATCACTTAATATCCTCAAAGAGAAAATACTCTTTTCCCATTTTGAGAAGTTGAGACCAAAACACATTCGCTAAGGGTAGATAACTGCTCTTGATATTTCCTCACTAAAGGGGGAGGGAGGGGGGAGGGGGGGGGGAAATAACTCGTGTTGTTATTTTGAGGGCCATCGTGAGAAAACAAAATTCAAATGAAAACCGTGAACTCCCTCTCCCTCCTGCCTCTTCCTCCACCTCTTTCTCATTCTTCCTCCTCCTCCTCCTTCCTCCTAAAGCCATTTTAATAATATGGTCCATTTTCCCAAACGCAAAAATTGTGCACCATGACTGTCACGTAATAATAAATATTGTAAATGATGTAATAAACCCTAAATATTTATTATGGCTTTCAACTTTTATAAAATGCCAAATCATGCACTTTAGAAATAGTAAATACCAAACCATGAGTTATTTAGTCTGCATATTTTTTAGTTGCATGTGCTTCACTGGACGTAGCAGTCAACCGCAGCATTTTTGGCTGTTCGTGACTCCTGGGTGAATATTATGTTCAGTAGTTTGCCATTGCTTTCTGAACGACCAGCACCTATATCTTTTTCGAAAAAAACCCAGAACCACTGTGTTTTGAACCCAGGTATACGGGATTACGAATTGCTCCTCTAACTACTTCGCCACAGAGAACGGTAGTCTGCATATACAAAAAAAAATTATTCTAAGTTATATTAATTGAGTAATTGTTATTAATCAACTACATTACTAAAGCCAGCTCCCTGGCGAAGAGATTACAGATGCAGTTCGTAATCCCGCATACCCGCGTTCGAAACACAACTGTGGGCGATTTAGCAGCAGATTGCTTTGCGTTGGTTTTTTTTCTAAATGGTATTGGGGGGAGGGAGGCCGGTCATTTAGAAAGCAATGACAAACTATTGAATGTAAACTTGCCAAGAGATCACAACAGCAAAATATGCTGGTGTTGACTGCGACGTACAGTAAAGGATGTGCAACTAACTAGCATTATTAAATCTTTCACTGGTTCAAATCATGTGATATTAATAAAATAGTGACACCATCTGTTCTGTTTCCTTGTCCCATCATTCATTCATTCATTCATTCATTCAGTAGCATGTCCTTTGCAGAACCTCGCTCCCATAACAACCTTCCGGAAAACCTCTCGATCATAAGCAAGCTGTCCCGCGTCCGATACACGCATCTGGAGATCACCAGCCACATCCTGCACCCATCTTCTCTTTGGCTTTCCTCTTCCTCTCTTCCCAGGCATATATCCCTCCATTATTGTTCTCTCCAAACTTTCATGGCGTTTCAAGTGACCAACATATTTAAATTGTCTTTGTTTTATCGTCTTTAATAGCCAACCTTCTTCAATATTCAGCTCTTGAAGTATGGATGCATTTGTTTTTTTCTTTACCCAAGATATTCTTAGAACTCGTCTATAACATTTATATTCAAAGGCATTTATGCGCTATTCAGCTTGTTTAGTAAGTGTCCATGTCTCACATGCGTATGTTGCAATGGGAAAGATGCATGCTCTTAAAAATCTAATTTTTGTAGTTCTGTCTGTCCCATTTCATAATTTATTCCGTGCCTTGCCCCACAGATATCAATAAATATGGTTTCTATGGGCTTTATTAATAGAGTGTTTTATGATTTACTTTAGAAGTTGGCTGCTGGGTTTAAATTAAGGCCATTTCAATTATTTCCATTTGGTCAGGTCTTGCAATAATAAATCATTACACTAATCTAGTTGGTTTGCTTTGTCGTCCCACAATAAAAATGATAGTGCCAGTGTCTATAATAAGCATGCCAAAAATGTGTGCATACATTGAAAGCTGCATATTTTACTACCATTTAAAATGTTTAATTGGGTCAGAGCATGTGTTAAAGAATAATAATGAAGTACATGTTTCTCACTTTTAATAAGAGAAACAACAGTTTATGGTATATATGTTTTTTGTTGTTACAGGAAATCACTGTCAACACCAGCATTTTACGGCTGTTGTTGATGTTCAGTAGTGTGCCATTGATTTTCTGAACGACCGGCTCCCATACCAACACGTTAAAATCCCAGTGCGACACGGCCTGCTGCCAAATCGGTCACCGCTGCGTTCTGAACGCGTGGTAAGTTGCTCTTGAATCGCGTTCGCAAGCCTTTAGGCCACAGAGATCGGCGGTATATATATATGTGTGTGTGTGTGTGTGTATATATATATATATATATATATATATATTATATATATATGTGTGTGTGGTGTATATATATATATAATATATAGATATATACTATGTGTGTATATATATATATATATATATATATATATATATATATTATATATATATATATATACACCGTATTTTATGAATCGGTTCAATTATCTCGGAACAGTCATAACATCTGATGGCAGATGCCTTGAAGAGATTAGAACAAGAATCGCCATTGCGAAAGTAGCCTTTAGCAAGATGAAAACATTCTAACCAATAAAAAGATGTCAATTGAAACGAGAAAAAGAGTGTTGAGGGGATACATAGAGCCTGTTCTTTTGTATGGATGTGAAACTTGGACAATGTGCAGTCAAGCTGAAAAACATCTGATGGCTGCAGAAATGTGGTTTCTGAGGAAAATGCAAAGAATACCATGGACAGATAGAAAAACCAATGACCAAGTACTACAAGAGACAAATGAAAATCGTAGATTGATTAGAGAAATTAGACGTAGACAGTCAAAATTTTTTGGACATGTTATGAGAAGAAATGGACTGGAGAACTTAGTGACAGCTGGCAAGATCGAAGGGAACAGACCAAGAGGAAGACCGAGAGGAAAATACCTGGATGGCTTGGCCACATGGCATGGACGAGACAGGAACACTGAGCTGATCCACGACTCTGGTGATCGAGTGAAATGGCGAATCATGACCGCCCACGCTTTCCGGCATGGCACATGATTGATTGATTGATTGATTTTATGGACTATAAGATGCTACGGACTATAAGACGCCCCTTAATTTTAATTTTTAAGCAATTTTCTAAAAAATAACATTTTTACCATTTTTATTATTAGATTGCAAAGACAGACTAACAAACAATTCTTAGTTTATAAAACCGAACTGACCTTTAAAATCCCTGAAAATCGTCATCTGAACTTTCTTCTTCTTCTTCCTCTTCATCGTCATCGTTGTCCTCTTCATATATAAGATGGTCTTCACTGCCATCGAGAGTGTTACTTATGCCGCACTTCTTGAAAGATTTAACAATAATATCTTCTCTCACTCTAGACCAGGACTGTATTATCCACTGACACACTTGTTTGATTGTAGGTTGTTTTAAAGCTCCCTTCGGCGTGAATTCATGTTGGGTTTCATCCATCATCCATTTGTTCCATTCCTCTCTCATATACACTTTAAATGGATTTATTTATCGAGACATCAAGAGGTTGCAATTGTGAAGTAAGTCCTCCAGGAATAACAGCAAGCTCTGTATTTCCCTGTCTCAATTTCTCTTTCACAGAATTTTTCAAATGACTACTAAACTGATCTAGCACAAGAAGAGAACTCTTCTTCAATAAAGCATCCTTTCCTTCTCTCCCACACTCTGTTAATCCATAATTTCATACCAGCCTCGCCCATCTATCCCTTGTCATGTACGTGAACAACACCTGTCGGTATTTCAGAAGGTTTTGGCATTGTTTTGCGCTTGAAAATGATCATTGGATTGAGTTTAGTACCGTCAGCACAACATGAAAGGACAACAGTGTAGTGAAGTTTTTCATGTCCACTTGTTTTTATAGTTACAGTTTTAGCACCTTTCATGGCAACAGTTCTGTTACTCGGCACATCAAATGTCAGAGGAGTTTCGACCATATTCGCTATTTGGCTTAGTTCCACACTGGTTTTCTTTCGATGTTGGATAATAAAGCGATGGAAAGATAATATTTTATCTTCATACTCTTGTGGCATTTTCTGAGATATTTTGGAATATGGGTATATGGCCATTTTTAAGACTGGCGGGAATTTTAAATAAAACATTTAATTTCGAGTATAAGACGCACCAGAATTTTGGAGGCAAGTTTTTGAAGAAATAAGTGCGTCTTATACTCCGTAAAATACGGTATATCTTATATATAAAATAGGATCTCCGTCTGTATGTCTGTATGTATGTCCTTTATGCGTTCGCGAACGGCCCATCCGATTGAGATGAAATTTTCTACACGCCTTCCTTTCATTCCAGTTCAGCCAACTGCGATATTTTTTAGTGTGAAATCTGCTGATTACTTAATATTATTTAATTTTTCATTTTACATTATTATTTTTAATCAGCGAGGGGACTTAACTCTAGAAATGTTATTTCAAGGGGCATAACTTTTAATAACTTTTCTGTATACCTTATAGTCATATTGTTGCGTCGTTTTCAAAGATTTATAAACTCTTTGTCTATAGTTATGTACAGGCATATGAGTTATAATAAATCATGATATAATCTTTAAGGCATTTTCAAAGTTTTCATAAAAATAATGCATAATGCATAACATTGTAACTTATCTTTTTATGCTTAAAGAAGTTAAATAATGGATGGTGTGTGGAAGGACGTTCTTTTAAGTAACTTTTTTTGTTGTTGTATGAATGAGACGCTCCCCGCCAGGAGCTGGGCGAAGCCACGCCGGGTCAGATAGATAGACAGACAGACAGACAGACAGAAAGTCGGGAACGGGAGCTCATATGACTACGTATATGAATTAAATGAGATGCTCACCACCTTTTCGCTGCAGTTATCTACAGGCATATGCGTTATAATCCTCCTCCTCCTCTCCCCTCCTCCTCCTACCCTCTTCCTCCTCCCCTCCCCCTCCTCCCTCTCCCTCCTCTTCCTCCTCCATCCTCCTCCTCCCTCTTCCTCCCTCCTCCTCCCTCGTCCTCCTCCTCCTCCTCCCTCTTCCTCCTCCTACCTCCTCGCCCTCCTACCTCCTCCGCCCTCCTCTTCCCTTCTCCTCCTCCTCCTCCATCCTCCTCCACTCCTCCCTCCCCCCTCATCCCTTTTCTTCCCTCCTCCTTCTTCTCCTCAGTCTTACTCCCTCCTCCTCCTTCTCCTCCCTCTTCCTCCTCCTCTCTAATCCTCCTCCCTTCTACCCCTCCTCCTCCCTCCTCCTCATCTCTCCTTCTCCCTTCTCCTCCTCTCACCTCCTCTCTCCTCCTCCCACCTCCCTCATCCTCCTCCCTCTACCTCCTCCCTCCTCCTCCCTCCACATCCCTCCTCCCTCTACATCCCTCCTCCTCATTCTTCCTCATCCTCCCTCCTCCTCCCATCCCTCCTCCTCCCCTCCCTCCTCCTTCTCAATCTTCCTCCTCCCTCCTCCTACCTCCCCCTTCTCCCTCCGCCTCCTCCCTCCTCCTCCCTCTCCTCCTCCCTCCTCCTCCCTCTTCCTCCTCCCTCCTCCCTCCTCCTCCTCCTGCGTTCTCCTCCTCCCTCCTTATCCCTCCTCCTTCTGCCTCCTCCTCCCTCTTCCTCCTCCCTCCTCCTCCTCCTCCCCTCCTCCCCTTCTCCTCCTCCTCCTTCCTCCTTCTCCCTCCTCCTCCTCTCTCCTCCTCCTCCCTTATCCTCCTCCCTCCTCTTCCCTCCTTCTCCCCCTCTTCCTCCTCATCCTCCTACCTCCTCCCCCTCCCTCCTCCTCCTCCCTCCTACTCCTCCCTCTTCCTCCTAATCCCGCCTCCTCCCATCCCTATTCCTCCCTACTCCTCCTGTTTCCTCCTCCTCCCTACTCCTCCTCTCTCCGCCTATCTCTTCCTCCCTCCTCCTCCTCCCTCCTTCACCTCCCTCTTCCTCCTCCCTCCTCCTCCTTCTCCTTGTTCTTCTTCTGCTGCTGCTGCCGCCGCTCCATTTACTTAAGTTAATTGTTGGGGGAAGATGTAACGATCTTTCAAGTGCTCTTTCTAATGCTTTTTGTAAGTTGGTCTTCGTTTATCTTAGGTTGTTCTAACTGCAACCAATAAATTATTAGACAGACAGACAGACAGACAGACAGACAGACAGAGAGACAGACAGTCGGGACGAAGGAACGGGAACGGGAGCTTATATGACTACTTATATGAATTAAATTAGATGCTCCCCACCGGGGGCTGGACGAAGCCGGACCGGGTCAAACAGACAGACTGACAGACAGACAGACAGTCGGGAACGGGAACTTATATGACTTCTTATATGAATTAAATGAGATGCTCCCCATAAGGGGCTGGGCGAAGCCGGGCCGGGTCAGACAGACAGACAGACAGACAGACAGACAGACAGACAGATAAACTGTCGGGGACGGGAGCTTATATGACTACTTATATGAATTAAATGAGATGCTCCCTACCAGAGACGGGGCGAAGCCGGGCCGGGTCAGCTTGTCTTATATATAAAAAAGGATGTGTGTGGGAGGGTGTGTGTTTATGTCCTTTATGCGTTCGCGAACGGTACATCCGATTGAGATGAAATTGTCTACACGCCTTCCTCTCATTCCCGCGCTGCCAACTGTGATATATTTTAAGTGTAAAATCGGCTGCTTACTTAATATTATTTAATTTTTGATTTTTCATTGTAATTTCTATATAGCAAGGGACTTTAACTCTGTAAAAGTTATTTCAAGGGGCATAACGTTTAATAACTTTTCTGTATACCTTATAGTCCATATTGTTGCATGGTTTTCAAAGATTTATAAACTCTTTGTCTATAGTTATTTACCGGCATATGAGTTATAATAAATCACGATACAATCTTTAGGGCATTTTCAAAGTTTTCATAAAAATAATGCATAATGCATAACATTGTAGCTCATCTTTTTATGCTTAAGAAGTTGTCTACAGTCATTTTGGTGATTAGAAACAGTTTTCATTAAAAATAATGGATGGTGTGTGGAAGGACATTCTTTTAAGTTACTTTTGTTGTTGTTGTATGAATGAGACGCTCCCCGCCAGGAGCTGGGCGAAGCCACGCCGGGTCAGATAGACAGACAGACAGACAGACAGATAGTCGGGAACGGGACCTTATATGACTACGTATATGAATTAAATGAGATGCTCACCACCTTTTCGCTGCAGTTATCTACAGGCATATGCGTTATAACCCTCCTCCTCCTCTCCCCTCCTCCTCCTACCCTCTTCCTCCTCCCCTTTCCCTCCTCCCTCTCCCTCCTCTTCCTCCTCCTCCATCCTCCTCCTCCCTCTTCCTCATTCCTCCTCCCTCTTCCTCCTCCTCCCTCTTCCTCCTCCTACCTCCTCGCCCTCCTACCTCATCCTAATCACTCCTCTTAATTCCTCCTCCGCCCTCCTCTTCCCTTCTCCTCCTCCTCCGTCCTCCTCCTCCCTCCTCCTCTCCTCCCCCTCATCCCTCCTCCTCCCTCCTCCTTCTCCTCCCTCTTACTCCCTCCTCCTCCTTCTCCCTCCCTCCTCCTCTCTAATCCTCCTCCCTTCTACCCCTCCTCCTCCCTCCTCCTCATCCCTCCTCCTCCCTTCTCCTCCTCCCTCCTCCTCTCTCCTCCTCCCTCCTCCCTCATCCTCCTCCCTCTACCTCATCCCTCCTCCTCCCTCCACATACCTCCTCCCTCTACATCCCTCCTCCTCCTCCTCACTCTTCCTCATCCTCCCTCCTCCTCCTCCCCTCCCTCATCCTCCCCTCCCTCCTCCTCCCTCCCTCCTCTTTCCCAATCTTCCTCCTCCCTCCTCATACCTCCTCCTTCTCCCTCCGCCTCCTCCCTCCTCCTCCTCTCCCTTTTCCTCACTCTCATTCTCCCTCCTCCTCCCTCTTCCTCCTCCCTCCTCCTCCTCTTGCGTTCTCCTCCTCTCTCCTCCTCCCTCCTCCCTCTTCCTCCTCCCTCCTCCTCCCTCCTCCTCGCTCCTCCTCCTCCCCTTCTCCTCCTCCTCCTTCCTCCTTCTCCCTCCTCCTCCTCTCTCCTCCTCCTCCCTTATCCTCCTCCCTCGTCCTCCTTCCTCTTCCCTCCTTCTCCCCCTCTTCCTCCTCCTCCTACCTCCTCCCCCTCCCTCCTACTCCTCCCTCTTCCTCCTAATCCCTCCTCCTCCCTCCTATTCCTCCCTACTCCTCCTGTCTCCTCCTCCCCCTCCTCCTCCTCTCTCCGCCTATCTCTTCCTCCCTCCTCCTCCTCCCTCCTCCACCTCCCTCTTCCTCCTCCCTCCTCCTTCTCTTTGTTCTTCTTCTGCTGCTGCTGCCGCCGCTCTATTTACTTAAGTTAATTGTTGGGGGAAGATGTAACGATCTTTCAAGTGCTCTTTCTAATGCTTTTTGTAAGTTGGTCTTCGTTTATCTAAGGTTGTTCTAACTGCAACCAATAAATTATTAGACAGACAGACAGACAGACAGAGAGACAGACAGTCGGGAACGGGAACGGGAGCTTATATGACTACTTATATGAATTAAATGAGATGCTCCCCACCGGGGGCTGGGTGAAGCCAGACCGGGTCAAACAGACAGACAGACAGACAGACAGACAGACAGTCGGGAACGGGAACTTATATGACTTCTTATATGAATTAAATGAGATGCTCCCCATAAGGAGTTGGGCGAGGCCGGGCCGGGTCAGACAGACAGACAGACAGATAGACAGACAGACAGACAGACAGACAGATAAACTGTCGGGGACGGGAGCTTATATGACTACTTATATGAATTAAATGAGATGCTCCCCACCAGAGACTGGGCGAAGCCGGGCCGGGTCAGCTAGTCCTTATATATAAAAAAGGATGTGGTGTGGGAGGGGTGTGTGTGTATGTCCTTTATGCGTTCGCGAACGGTCCATCCGATTGAGATGAAATTTTCTACACGTCCTTCCTCTCATTCCCGCGCTGCCAACTGTGATATTTTTTAGTGTAAAATCGGCTGCTTACTTAATATTATTTAATTTTCATTTTTCATTGTAATTTCTATATAGCAAGGGGACTTAACTCTGTAAAAGTTATTTCAAGGGGCATAACTTTTAATAACATTTCTGTATACCTTATAGTCATATTGTTGCATGGTTTTGGTTTTCAAAGATTTATAAACTCTTTGTCTATAGTTATTTACCGGCATATGAGTTATAATAAATAATGATACAATCTTTAAGGCATTTTCATAGTTTTCATAAAAATAATGCATAATGCATAACATTGTAACTCATCTTTTTATGCTTAAGAAGTTATCTACAGTCATGTTGTGTTATTAAAAACAGTTTTCATTAAAAATAATGGATGGTGTGTGGAAGGTCATTCTTTTAAGTTACTTTTTGTTGTTGTATGAATTTACTGAGACGCTCCCCACCAGGAGCTGGGCGAAGCCACGCCGGGTCAGATAGATAGACAGACCCACATTTTCGCTGCAGTTATCTACAGGCATATGCGTTATAATCCTCCTCCTCCTCCTCTCCCCTCCTCCTCCTCCGACCCTCTTCCTCTTCCCCTCCCCCTCCTCCCGCTCCCTCCTCCTCCTTCCTCCTCCTCCCTCTTTGTCCTCCTCCTCCCTCCTCCTCCCTCCTCCTCCTTCCTCCTCCTACCTCCTCCTCCCTCTTCCTCCTCCTACCTCCTTGCCTTCCTCCCTCCTCGCCCTCCTCCCTCTTCCTAATCACTCCTCTTACTTCGTCCTCCCTTCTCCTCCTCCCTCCTCCTACTCCCTCCTCCTACGTCCTCCCCCTCATCCCTCCTTCTCCTCCCTCCTCCTCCTACCTCTCCTTCTCCCTCCTCCTCATCCCTCCTCCTCCCTTCTCCTCCTCCCTCCTCATCCTCTCTCCTCCTCATCCTCTCTCCTCCTCCCTCCTCCTCCTCCCTCTACCTCCTCTCTCATCTACATCCCTCCTCCTCCCTCTTCCTCCTCCTCCCTCTTCCTCCTCCTCCCTCCTCCTTCTCTCTCCTCCTTATCCCTCTTCCTCCTTTCTCCTCCTTCTCCCTCCTCCTCCATCTCCCTCCTCCTCCATCTCCTCCTCACTCCTCCTCCTCCCCTCCTCCTCCTTCGTTCTTCTCCTCCCTCCTTCTCCCTCCACCTCCCTCTTCCTCCTCCCCCTCCCTCCCCTCCCCCTCCCCCCTCCTCCCTCCTCCTCCTCCTTCCTCCTCCTTCCTCCTAATTCCTCCTCCCTCCTCCTACCTCCTCCTCCTCCCTCCTCCTCCTCCTCCCTCCTATTCCTCCGTACTCCTCCTCCCTCCTCTTCCCTCCTCCTCCTCTCTCCGCCTATCTCTTCCTCTCTCCTCCTCCTCCCTCCCTTCCACCTCCCTCTTCCTCCTCCCAGCTCCTACTCCTCTTCCTTCCTACTCCCTTCTCCTCCTCTCTCCTCCTACTCCCTCCTCCTACCTTCTTCTCCTCCTACGTCCTCCCCCTCATCCCTCCTCCTTCCCCTCCTTCTTCCTTCCTACTCCTCCTACCTCCTCCCCCTCCTCCTCCCTCCTCCTCATCCCTCCTCCTCCTTTCTCCTCCTTCCTCCTCATCCTCTCTCCTCCTCCCTCCTCCTCCCTCTACCTCCTCCCTCCTCCTCCCTCGTCATCCTCTCTCCTCCTCCCTCGTCATTCCTCCACATCCCTCCTCCTACTCTCTCTTCCTCCTCCTCCATCCTCCTCCTTCCTCCTCCTCCCCCTCCTCCTTCTCCTCCCTCCTCCTCTCTCTTCCTCCTCCCTCCTTCTCCCTCCGCCTCGTCCCTCCTCCTCCCTCCGCCTCTTCCCTCCTCCTCCTCTCTCCTCTTCCTCCCCCCTCCTCCTGCATACTCTCCCCCCATACTTCTCCCTCCTCCTCCTCCTCCTTACTCCTTCCTCCTCCCTCTTCTTCCTCCCCCTCCTCCTCTTCCTCGTCCTCCCTACTCTTCCTCCTCCCCTCCTCTTCCTCCATCATCCTCCTCCCTCCTCCTCCTCCCTCCTCCCTCCTCCTCCTCTCTCCTCCTCCTAATCCCTCATCCTCCCTCCTATTCCTACCTACTCCTCCTCCTCCTTCCTCC
The DNA here is from genome assembly GCA_014155875.1 of Cepaea nemoralis. Classification (NCBI taxonomy): domain Eukaryota; kingdom Metazoa; phylum Mollusca; class Gastropoda; order Stylommatophora; family Helicidae; genus Cepaea; species Cepaea nemoralis. Next base: position 14,928 of record JACEFZ010019360.1, read on the forward strand.
TCCCTCCTCTTCACTCCTCTTCCTCTCTCCGCCTATCTCTTGCTCCCTCCTACTCCTCCCTCGACCTCCCTCTTCCTCCTCCCAGCTCCTACTCCTTTTTCTGTATACCTTACAGTCATATTGTTGCATGGTTTTCAAAGACTTATAAACTCTTTGTCTATAGTTATTTACCTGCGTATGAGTTATAATAAATCATGATACAATCTTTAGGGCATTTTCAAAGTTTTCATAAAAATAATGCATAATGCATAACATTGTAACTCATCTTTTTATGCTTAAGAAGTTATCTACAGTCATGTTGATGATTAGAAACAGTTTTCATTAAAAATAATGGATGGTGTGTGGAAGGACATTCTTTTAAGTTACTTTTTGTTGTTGTATGAATTTAATGAGACGCTCCTCGCCAGGAGCTGGGCGAAGCCACGCCGGGTCAGATAGATAGACAGACCCACCTTTTCGCTGCAGTTATCTACAAGTATATGCATTATAATCCTCCTCCTCTCCCCTCCGCCTCCTCCTCCTACCCTCTTCCTCTTCCCCTCCCCTCCTCCATCTCCCTCCTCCATCCTCCTCCTCCCTTTTTCTTCTCCTCCTCCCTCTTCCTCCCTCTTCCTCCTCCTTCCTCCTCCTCCTCCCTCTTCCTCCTCCTACCTCCTCGCCCTCCTCCCGCTCCTAATCACTCCTCTTCCATCCTCCTCCCTTCTCCTCCTACTCCCTCCTCCTCCTCCTACGTCCTCCCCCTCAGCCCTCCTCCTCCCTCCTCCTCCTTCTCCTCCCTCTTCCTCCATTCTCATCATACCTCCCCTCCTCCCCCTCCTCCTCCCCCTCCTCCTCCCTCAACCTCCTCCTCCCTCCTGCTCCTTCTTTCTCCTCCTCCTCCCTCCTCATCATCCCTCCTCCTCCTCCCCCTCCTTCTCCTCCCTCCTCCCTTCTCCTTCTCCCTCCTCCTTCTCCCTCCGCCTCCTCTCTCCTCCTCCTCTCTCCTCCTCCACTCTCCTCCTCCTTCCTCCTCCTCCCTTCCCCTCCCTCTCCCTCTTCCCTCTCCTCCTCTCTCCTCCTCCTCACCCTCCTCCTGCGTTCTTTTCCTCCCTCCTTCTCCCTCCTCCTCCACCTTCTCCTTCCTCCTCCCTCTTCCTCCTCCCTCTTCCTCTTCCTCCCTACTCCTCCTCTCTCCTCCTCTGTCCTTCTCCTCCCTCCTCCTCCCTCCTCCTCCATCTCCCTCCTCCCTCTCCTCATCCCTCCTCCTCCTCCCTCCTCCTCCTCCCACTCCTCCTCCTGCGTTCTTGTCGTCCCTCCTTCTCCCACCTCCTCCTCCTCCTTCCTCCTCCCTCTTTTTCCTCCCTCCTCCTCCCCCTCCTCCCTCTTCCTCCTCCTCCCTCTTCCTCCTCCTCCCCTCCTCCTCCTCCTCCCTCCTCCCTCATCCTCCTCCCTCCTCCTCCTTTTTCTCCCTCCTCCCTCCCTCCTCCTATTCTTCCTCTTGCGGTCTTCTCCTCCCTCCTCCTCCTTCCTCCTCCCTCTTCCTCCTCCCTCTTCCTCCTCCCTCGTTCCTCCTCCTCTTCCTCCTCCCTCCTCCTCCCCCCTTCTCCCTCCTCCTCCCTCTTCCTCCTCCTCCCTACTCCACCCGCTCCTCCTCCTCTCTCCTCCTCCTCCCTCCTCCTCCCTCCTCTCCCTCTCCTCCTCCCTCCTCCTCCTCCCTCCTCCTCCTCACCCTCCGCCTCCTGCGTTCTTCTCCTCCCTCCTTCTCCCTCCTCCTCCTCCTTCTCCTTCCTCCTCCCTGTACCTCCTCCCTCCTCCTGCCCCTCCTCCCTCTTCCTCCTCCTCCCTACTCCTCCTCCTCCCTCCTCAACCTTCCTCCTCCCTCCTCAACCTTCCTCCTCCTCCTCCCTCATCCTTCTCCCTCCTCCTCCTTCCTCCTCCCTCCTCCTCCCTCCTCCTACCTTCTCCTCCTCCTCTCTCCACCTCCTAATCCCTCGTCCTCCCTCCTATTCCTCCCTACTCCTCCTCCTCCCTCCTCTTCCCTCCTCCTCTCTCAGCCTATCTCTTCCTCCTCCCTCCTCCTCCCTCCTCCACCTCCCTCTTCCTCCTCCCAGCTCCTACTCCTCCTTTTTCTTCTTCTGCTGCTGCTGCTGCTGCTGCCGCCGCTCCATTTACCCAAGTTAATTGTTGGGGAAGATGTAAAGATCTTTCGAGTGCTCTTTCTAATGCTTTTTGTAAGTTGGTCTTCGTTTATCTAAGGTTGTTATAACTGCAACCAATAAATGATTAGACAGACAGGCAGACAGACAAACAGACAGACAGACAGAGAGAGAGGGACAGACAGACAGAGAGACAGACAGACAGACAGACAGACAGACAGACAGACAGACAGACAGATAGTCGGGAACGGGAACTTATATGACTACTTATATGAATTAAATGAGATGCTCCCCATCAGGAGTTGGGCGATGCCGGGCCGGGTCAGACAGACAGACAGACAGACAGACAGACGGGAACGGGAACGAGAACTTATATGACTACTTATATGAATTAAATTAGATGCTCCCCACCAGGGACTGGGCGAAGCCGGGCCGGGTATGCTAGTATATTAGTTTAGATTAGTTTAGTAGATGGATCAACATCACGGCACACGGGTGCAACCCATAAGTGCCCCGTTCTCCTCCTAACTTAAACCTGAGCCTGGAGAAACTCAGCTCAGTGCACGAACTCCGTAGCACCGCGAGGATCCTGAAATACTTTGGGTAGATTTTTAACTCGAAATTTTGCCCAGGCAGCGCCGTTAGGCTACTCTTTTTTCGATTTCCAACTGCCAAGGGATTTTTTACGTGCGCAACAATACACACGGGCGTCCGATCTCACTACCCAGAGACCAGGGGAAATTTATTACTAGAAGTCCACGAGAAAAAATCCGGCATCACCGGGGCCTGAACCCGGGACCTCCAGCACTCGAGGCGGACACCATACCTCGAGACCACGCAGCCCTGAGGCCCTACGGGCCCAAAACTAAAAAAAAACATCCATCGATCGGTCTAGCAGTCCTCCGAACACTAAACCGGAAAATGATTGCCGGACCGATGCAAATGAGGCTCGAAGGGATCCTTCTTTGTTGCGGTGAATTAAAATTGAAGTACCATATATATATATATATATATATATATATAATATATATATATATATATATATATATATATATATATATATATATATATATATATATATATATAATATATATATAAATATATATATACTAGCTGACCCGGCCCGGCTTCGCCCAGCCGCTGGCGGGGAGCATCTTATTTAATTCATATTCGGCCCCTGCTCCCGTTCCCGTTCCCAAAAACAATCGACCCGCGCCGGCTTCGCCCAGCTCCTGGCGGGGAGCATCTCATTTAATTCATATTCGGCCCCTGCTCCCGTTCCCCAAAAGACGACCTGCCCCGGCTTCGCACAGCCCCTTTCGGGGAGCGTCTCATGTAATTGATATTCGGCCCCTGCTCCCGTTCCCGTTCCCAAAAAAGACGACCCGGTCCGGCTTCGCCCAGTACCTGGTGTGGAGCGTCTCATTTAATTCATATTAGTAGTCATATAAGCTCCCGTTCCCGTTCCCGGAAATATTCGGCCCCTGCTCCCGTTCCCGTTCCCAAAAAGACGATCCGGCCCGGTTTCGTCCAGTCCCTGGTGTCTCATTTAATTCATAAAAGCTCCCGTTCCCGTTCCCGGAAATATGGCGAACAGATTGGAAGAGAACAATCTTCATCCCAATAACTAAATAGGACAATCTGAAACTTAGTCAATCAATCATGTGCCATGCCAGAAAGCGTGGGCGGTCATGACTCGCCATTTCACTCGATCACCAGAGTCGTGGATCAGCTCAGTGTTCCTGTCTCGTCCATGCCATGTGGCCAAGACATCCAGATAATTTCCTCTTGGTCTGTTCCCTTCGATCTTGCCAGCTGTCACTAAGTTCTCCAGTCCATTTCTTCTCATAACATGTCCAAACAATTTTGACTGTCTACGTCTAATTTCTCTGAAACTACTGAACGTAAACTTACCAAGATATCATGAAAAACCCAATAAATGCTGGGATGACTGTATAGATGTAGAAAAGAAATAAAAAGATGAGTTAGAAAATTATCACGTATTTAAAATAGGTGTATTATTTTTATGAAAACTTTAAAAATGCCTTAAAGATTGTATCATTATGTATTATAACGCATATGCCTGTAAATAACTGTAGACAAACATTTTAGAAAGCTTTGATAACAATGCAACAATTATATGTAAAATATATAGCAATGCTACTAAAAGTTATGTCCCTTGATATAACTTTTCTCAAGTTAAGTCTCCTCACTATATAAAAATTATTATTTAATAACCAAATTTAATTTTATTACGCAAATAACTGTTTGTAAACTAACAAACTATGACTGTTGGCTGCACGGGAATGATAAGAAGACGTATAGAAAATTTACCGACCGACCGAATGACCGACCGACCGACCGATCGACCGACCGGCCGACCGGCCGACCGACCGACCAACCGACCGACCGACACATACATACCATACAGCAACTGTTGGGGAGGGCTGTTGATCTTTCTCCAATCATCTAACGAATGGGTCGCTCCTTTCCTCCCAACACAATCATCCAATGAAGACGTCAGTTGTCTGACCAAATGTAACTGTGATCATGTATATTTGGCACATGCACACACAAAAGGAAGAGAGGGAGGGAGGACGTGAGAGAACCTAAATGTTATATGGGTGGATGAATGTTGACCATGGAAACACCCAACCTGAGACACTAGGAGATCAGGGCCAACTGTTCTACTTGACAGAGGGGCAAGGCAGGCTTCTGTATTCTACAAACACGCACAAGTGATGGCAGCACAAGAGTCATTGACAGGACACCATGAGTGGAAAATAGCTGGCAATACATGAATCCTATGCAGACAACAACAACAACAACAACAACAACAACAACAACAACAACAACAACAACAACAACAACAACAACAACAACAACAACAACAACAACAACAACAACAATAACAACAACAACAACAACAACAACAACAACAACAACAACACTTTATTTTCAAAGGGTTAAGAATTGGGCACGAGACAGAAAAAGAAGCTGAACGTGGAGGTCGCCTGCATTGTCAGATCAAGATGGGACCTGGTGGGGACTCACTCAACAATCTTGGATGATGGTGGAGCATATGATGCAGGAGTGTCAGATTTATGACAACTCTGCTGCCAACACAGTTCTAGCAATCTGAAGTCTCAGACAGAACAGGCAGAAAAATGATTGGATGGGGAAACAAGTAGATGCGAGGAGAGGAAACCAGCAGCAAGAGAAGTACCGGCAGCAACATCCACTTAAGTTGTCATTTGGGATGTCATCTGTTGCTAATTACACAAAGCAGTCGCGGCGATTGGGCAATCTTGAGCATAGCCTACGATGGGTGACGTTGTAATATTCTGTTATGATAATATGGCTGTGTGTCAAACGTGTGCCGCGTGGTTACACACCCGCTTCACACGCTAGTGATCCGGCTCTTGTTTCCGGATCCGGTCAGGGATATGCACTACTGACGAGCTCAAACGAGGGCGAAACTCGAGTATAGTGCTTCCATATTGACGTGGATAGGCCTTAGGCTCATACCAGAATACGATCAGCGTTGCCAGTAGTGGGTTGTGCTCAATATTTAAAATTGAAATCCCGAAATAACCAAATTAATCAATTTGATTATTGCTCATTGGATTTAGGAGGCCTGGTGTTCCTTACCAGTGATAAGTCCTGATCGTTTCGGGTCCACATCGATTGACGGACGTCAGTCGCGGCGATTGGGAAATCTTGAGCATAGCCTACGATGGGTGACGTTGTAATATTCTGTTATGATAATTTGGCTGTGTGTCCAACGTGTGCCGCGTGGTTACACACCCGCTTCACACGCTAGTGATCCGGGGCTTGTTTCCGGATCCGGTCAGGGATATGCACTACTGACGAGCTCAAACGAGGGCGAAACTCGAGTATAGTTGAAGTTGCTTGGTTTTGTCATACATGAATCACTGAGGGACTGAAGATTTATTCTTCAGGCATTGGCCAAATCAATGAAGTCAAGTTTAAACATATCAGTAGTACATTTAAATAACAATAAAGAAGGGATCTCAATAGTAATCCAATTTTATTTTTAAAGTAGCATATCCTTTACATTACGTTGCAGTCAACACGACACGCGGGAGTCTCTGTGGCGAAGTGGTCAAGCCATTTGACTCGTGCTCCGAAGGTTGTGGGTGTCAGGGTCTTGCATTCAGCAAGTACTCAGGCTCGTGTTCTTTGACAAGTGCGATACAAAACACAGTCACAGAATAACTTAACGTGACACGCTACAACTACAATTCAAAACACTTTATTCACACTGCTCACTCATCACAATCATTACATGCATCGTGCATTTACAATAATATAATCAATAGATCTACAAATGCAATACAACTTACAGTCCTACAACCCAGGTGCACAGTCTCCTAATATTCACACAGGCTTTCTATCTATTCACGTTCAAACACACAATTCGCACAAGCTCCATTCAAACCGTCTGTCCAGTGCCACAGTCCCCAGCCGTCTGTCGCTAACTCGCCGTGAGTTTCCGCTTAGCGGGATTGTGTCCCAGCGTGGACTTCATGTCCCACGCTTGCACTAACTGACCATCGCTGGCACAGCGTGGTTAGCGTCGTTCACTGTTGGGCCGTACTTGCCAGGCTCCGTCGAAGACGACGCGGTTGAACTGGCGGGGAGATTATGACATTCTCCCGCTCTCCTGTTCATGAAAGGGGAACCCTTTCATGTAAATTATATACATTATATTCAACTTGTCAGAATCGACCCGTTGTTAGTCATCTGACATAATACCTTGGTTTATATTGAAATATGTAGGTAATTGTAAGTTATATACTCTCATTGTTCAATGTGCTATGAAGCAACACACTTCAAGTACCATCCCTTAGATGGATTCTTACCTCAGCTGTAATTTGACACAGCTAGTCCGGTAGCTATCAGCGAAACACGCAACTACCTCTCAACCAATAAACAAAAATACTAAAAACGTCAGGTCAAGCCGTGAGCATCTCCCTATAAGATGACTCCAACATTCGACCCCCAACCTCCTTTAGTCGGAGAGTCTCATGTAGGTCTACAGCTTTGGCAATTATCTCCATGCATAATTGACGTCATCTTGACGTGTTACAAATCAGGCAACATGATGATGGTTTTTATACATTACACATTATCAACAATTTCAATTGTCTCCCTTGATTGTAATCAAAATATGTGGGAGGTAATTTTAACTTGCTTTCAAACAAAATAAATTACATTAGTAAATTAATTTCTTAGTGTCATAATTTGATACTTATTGACAAAAGTGAACTAATGTTCCCTGTTGTGAACAAGTAAATCAATTTATGATTCTGAGATTACATCTATAAAAATCCTCACATACAATTCGTATATGGAAACTTTCCACTCACAAAGATTATATCAAGTGTCACTTCTTTGTGAGTACTAACATATAGTCTGCTATCTTTCAAATTAATATTCATAAATACCGGAAGTACACAGCTGTTGTGTCCAGTTGTAGATAACACAATGTTTTTCGTCCGAAAGAAATGGAGTACACAGTTCGTAACACAGCTGTTGGATTAGTTCTTTCCTTCACAGTATGGATTAACTATTTTGTTCAACGTGTGGCCTAAAATGTTCTTGTGGAGTTTAAATGTCACAGTTCCTCTCGCACAGATTAAAATAAATAGGAACACTCTGCTTCGCAGGTACCACGGATCTTTGATCAGTTCAGGTGAAGTAAGTCACGTTTGAAATCACGTAGCACTGTTCGTAACAATGTTTATGTATAATTAAAATACTATACCCTTTCTACCACATACTACTCAAGTATTCATCACAATTATTCTAATAATTATAAAATACACAAGATATATACAGTGGGACCATGTCCCTATCACACTTTTACACAGCGTAACTGTAATGATTACATTATGGGCTGTGTTGCTGAGCGCTTTATTAGTTTGCAGATAGCTCATTTGTCTGCAGTGTGCGCTCAGGCACTATTTGGCTGTTGGGTGTGTCACACGGACATCTAGAGAGAAGGTCAGCAATCGAATTCTGTGTGCCACGTATATGCCTGACTTCAAAGCTGAAATCTTGAAGTAAAAGTGACCATCTTGCCACTCTGTGGTTGGTAGGTGTTCCTGTTGTGATAATCGTCAGCGGACTATTGTCAGTCTCAACTATAAAATGCCTGCCAAGGAGAAATCGGGATAGTTTTCTTACCGAAAATACAAGAGCGAGGGCCTCAATTTCAGGCGTAGACCAATGCCTCTCCCTTGGTTTCAATTTGCGGCTTACGTAGTATACAGGATGTAAAATCTGGTCGTATTCCTGGAGTAGTACTGCCCCAATCGCTACGGAGCTCGCGTCCGTTCTCAATCTGAAAATGACATTCAAATTCGGCAATTTAAGGATCGGATTACTGGAAAAATAAGATAACACTTTATCAAATGCAGGTCTTAAGCATTCGCTGTGTACAATTTTGTTTGGTTTGTCCTTTGTTAGTAGGATTAGTGAAACATTCGGTCAATATAGTAAAATTTGGTATAATATGTCTGTAATAATTCAAAAGACCTAAGACACTTCGCAACTCTTTCTTTGTTGTCGGAAGTGACAACTTCAGAATTCTTGACACGATGGTTATCGTCAGTTGCTACAAAGCCATTGGAAATCTTATAGCCCAAAAATGATATTTCTTGTAGGCTATGTCGACTTTTGATGGTTTGACTGTCAGTCCGTGCTGTCTGATGCGGTAAAATGTCAACCGTAATGTTGTTATATGGTCTGTCATATTACTTGTGTGAATGCAAATGTCGTCCATGTAGGAAATGATATTGGGGATGTCTGTCAGAAGAAGTCTCGTCATCCGTACAAAAGTTGCTGGGGCATTAACTAACCCGAATGGAAGCTTGCACCATTCGTATAGTCCCCAGGTTGTGGCAAATGCTGTCAGATGTATGCTGTCAGGGTGTACCGGTATTTGCCAATAACCTTTTGTCATGTCCAGTTTCGTAAAGTAACGTGAGTCTGTCAGTTCCGTCAGTATGTCTTCACAGTTGCTCATTGGTTCTAAATCCAACTGTGTGATGTTGTTTAATTTACGATAGTCAACACAGAGTCTTATCGTGTCGTCCTTCTTTGTCACAATCACGATCGGTGAACAAAAATGAGATTGTGACCGTCTAATGATGGTGTTCTTCTCTAAGTCTACAATTTCTTGATGAAGTTTGTCCTTGTAATGTCTCCCCGGGAAGGTTAACCCGGTCAACAAATGCCTGCAGAAGTCGGATGTGTCGGCCTAACGGCGCAAGAACGCAGCTCTGCTGTAAACAGGCACAACGCAATCACATCCGAAAAAAAACTCCGGATGAACGAAGAAGAAGAAGAAGAAGAAGAGTATCGTCTGCATTTTATGGGTGTGTCAGATGTTAGAATAATGTGGTGATGCACTAAGTCTGTCTGTCCTGGATGATTGGAAAAAATGCTGCTGTATTCCTGTATCAGTTGTCTGCAACTGTCAGTCTCTGTCGGGGTCAGTTTAGGATTTATTCTGATGTCTTGCAGATTGTTTGTCGTGCCCAGTGATGGGGTCGGTATTTCGTCGGTATCGTCGTCGTCTGGGTGGTCCACTATCGTCGTGCTTGCTGCTGCTTCGTCTTGGTCCTCTTCTCTGTTGTAGTATGGTTTAAACATGTTTATGTGAAATATTTTATGTTTGTCCTGATTGCAATCTCATAGTCTACAGATGAGATCTGTCTTAGAACTTTGAAAGGTCCCTGCCATGAGTCTGTCAGTAGATGTCTGTCGCTTGGCAATAGAAGGAGTACGTCCTGTCCAGGTGTCAATGTTATTGTCCTGTTTCCTCTGTTTGCGTACTGTCGGTAAATAGCACCTGATTGTTTCAGTGCTTCTTTAGCTAACACACAAGATTTCATTATCCTATCACGCAATGATGTTACATGTTCATATGATGATACTGGTTTATGTACAGTTACACTTTCAGTTAACATAGAATGGTACATAGATAATGGGCCGCGTGGTTTGGCTCCATACACAAGTTCAAATGATGAGAAACCGGTACTGGAATGAGGTACTTCACGATATGCAAATAGTATGGCAGGTAAATAAGTATCCCAGTCTTCAGGGTGTTCCTGGGTAACTTTTGATAACATATGCTTAAGATCGCCGTTAATCTTCTCTATAAATCGCATTGAGTGCGGGTGGTACGGGCTGTTAAAGCACTGCTGTAAGAAATGGTGTGTAAATATGTGCCCATGCAAGTGGGTATTTCTCGATGTTACCTGAGAAAGTTCTGCATGTAACATGTTTGCCTGTATAATCTGATGGTAAAATAAAGTCTCTCTTTAACCCAATAAGAGTACATCCACTATCCCGTAAAACGGTGGCAGCTCTGCCATTAACAAATCCATTGTGGATGTTTAGTTTACCTTTGCTGTTAATTACCAAATTGGATTCTTCACTGGTAATAGGTACTGAGTGGCCGCATGTTAATAGGCCATCCTCATGAAAACGATCACAGATGGTACATTTATCAAGATGAAACATGTCAATGGATTGTGCTGAAGTAACAGGATGATCTTCTACCTGTTCCTCATCTGAGGAAGAGCTATCATACAAGGCTGCATTGGCCTTTCTGGTCATTTGTTTGCCTTTACATGAGTGACGCCACTTGCCATAAGCTTTGCAAAGGAAGCATTTGTTAGTCGTTTATAGCTCTTTCTTTCCTTATCTTGCTTATCTATATAGTTTTGCAAGTATGTAAGGTACCCTAGGGTGTTTATCACACATCTCATTTTGATTGTGTGGAAGATGACAATATCTGCATTGGTAATACTTCTCAGCAGATTGTTTAAATGGTTTTGGTTTATTGTAGGGCTCTGACTTCATTCTGTCATAGTTAGCAGCTGCTACAAAATCTATGTCAGTCACACCACTAGTAAAGCACTGTTTGTTGGCTGTAAAATAAGCCGAACCACGTTTCTCAATCTGTTGTACACTCTCACACTCGCATTCTTGTAAAAGTTTCGAAAATGGTGGAGGAAGAGATGTAATAATTTTATCTCTCAAAATAAGGCCTTTCAATTTCTCAAAATTGTTGTTTACTTTGGCTGCTGACAGCCACTTACTAAAAATATCCTGTACTACTGAGATGTAGTCAGAGAACGTTTGTGTTGGTTTAGGAGATACTTTGCTAAACTGTTCCCTGTAGCCTGCTTCATCTAACAGGAAATGTGACATAATTTTGGACTTAATATATTGATAATCTTTCCTAAGATCTTTGGGAATGGTCTCTATCACTTTAAGAGGTTTCCCGGAAAGACTTCTCATATATATAATGTTCCATTCAGTTTCTGGGATCTTGTAATGGTCCATGATGGTTTTAAAATTTTGGGTGAAGGCTGCAATGCAGTCACCCGTGGTGAAATTTTTCACGATCCCTTGGTACATTTCGTACTGATTTTCTTTTTCTAGTCTTTCTGACTTTTAAGACTCTTTGTCTGTTAATGTTTCAGCTTCCAGCTGTTTAATTTTTAATTGCGTTTCGAGTTTTCCCTCTTACTTTAGGCTAGAATCTCAGCTTTTCTTACTTCGGCATTGGCCGTTAATTCAGCCTGTTTCAAAGCAGTATCTGCTTCTGCTTGTTTAGTTTTGGCAGCCAACTCAGCCTGTTTCAAAGCAGTATCTGATCTTCTAGTCTCGGCCTCTAATTCTGCCTTTTTCAACTCTCTTTCCACAGCTCTATCTTCACGTTGGACATGCCCTGCAAGTTTTGCCTCACTCCATTTTGTCAACTCATCACCAGATAACTTCATTTTCAAACCAGATTCGATGAAATCATTCAATGTAGACATGATGAAATATGTCAGATACATTGAATACATACAAAGTTAAATATGGTGTTAGTAAATCAAATACAATAATTTGTACAATATTTCTATGATACAGCTCGTGCTTAGACTTGCATATAAAAGTGTATAAGAAAAAATGGATAATACTCAAGTGATCCTGGAGAACTGTATCAGATAATGACTGCTTGATTTTTCCTGCCCGGAAAATAATGGACTTTACTAGCCAACGGTTTCGGATGTCACAAAATCCTGTTGCTTTTTGGAAGAAGAGAAATTAGGACATGTACGTTTATGTGGTGTATGCGATGTCAACTAAGTTTTTGTGGGTTTGTATGTGCTGTCAAGTATGTTTGTTAGTCGTATTGTCGTCCGTTCAACACAATCAACAACTTACTTTCTATGATGCTTTCTTTCACAAAAACTTTTCGCTTACACTTACGTTCACTCCTATTTACAACTATTTTCAAGATGGACTACTGCATTCACGTTCACATCTATCGTTCAACTACAATAAGTACGAGCAACCTACGTTCACACTTCTGGTTTAAAAAAAATCCAACAAGGACGAGCAACCCACGTTCACACCTGTCAGGGTCTTGCATTCAGCAAGTACTCAGGCTCGTGTTCTTTGACAAGTGCGATACAAAACACAGTCACAGAATAACTTAACGTGACACGCTACAACTACAATTCCAAACACTTTATTCACACTGCTCACTCATCACAATCATTACATGCATCGTGCAGTTACAATAATATAATCAATAGATCTACAAATGCAATACAACTTACAGTCCTACAACCCAGGCGCACAGTCTCCTAATATTCACACAGGCTTTCTATCTATTCGCGTTCAAACACACAATTCGCACAAGCTCCATTCAAACCGTCTGTCCAGTGCCACAGTCCCCAGCCGTCGGTCGCTAACTCGCCGTGAGTTTCCGCTTAGCGGGATTGTGTCCTAGCGTGGACTTCATGTCCCACGCTTGCACTAACTGACCATCGCTGGCACAGCGTGGTTAGCGTCGTTCACTGTTGGGCCGTACTTGCCAGGCTCCGTCGAAGACGACGCGGTTGAACTGGCGGGGAGATTATGACAGTGGGTTCGATTCTGGGCCGGGCTTTTCGGTTTACGAGTTAAATGTTTCGGAGACACCTGTGGGTCGTCGCTAAAAGCTACGGAGTTCGTGCTGTGTGCGACGCTTTCCGTGCTGCGGAAAGAGACCGAGCCATATGGGATAAAACCCGGTGCAATGAATTCGACCCTGTCGACTTTTAAGCGACTTTTTTCAACACGACAATTATTGGACGCCAATATTGCATACGTGATTTCTAGTAGTGAAGCTGACGACGAGGAGGAAACTAACGTAGCCTACATCACGAAATATCCCAACGACACACGTGAAATTTGTAGAAAATTTCATGAGGACAGCAACCTTGCGTGTGGCCACAGTTTGCCCATATAGGAAGCGAATTCCGTTAGCATCCAGAATGGCACCTTACAAATTCACAAAGCATGAGTTAATGGAACGCCATCTACATGCGTAAGAAATACAGGCGCCTCCATAATAGGGGCAGACCAAAGACTGGTGAAAAAAGAAGTTTATACAGGCAGGAACGTTACTTGTAGAACGTTTGGTGTGACATTAGAGAAATACAGAATCGCGTGGGTCCAAATAAGATGTCCATATTATGAAGGGAAAACATGTGCGGCAGTACTACGGAACCCATGTGCAGGTACTATGAATGCAAACTTACCAAACGCAAGAGACTTCACCAACGAAGAGGCACAAAGATGGAAAAGTAAATGTCGGCCGGTGAACGCGGTCACCAGAGGGCAGAGCAGAAGAGACAAAGAAGAATAAAATGAGGCCACACCACAGGTTACCCCAACGGAAACTAGATTAATCCCAGAGACACAGACAGAAGACATTAATAAACAACAGGACGACACGTCATTACGCACTTACTTCCAATATATGGATCATCCACAAAAGAAAGCCAAGGGAAGTAAGAAGAAAAGAGTTCACATAAATCTGGTAAAACATGTTGCTGAGAGACAGACAGAACATTGATACAGGAACAATCAATAATCACAACTACGTCACAATGTTCAATAATCAAAGTAAAACAAGAAAATACAGTCAAGAAACATATTAAGATGCTAGGAATCAATAAAACATATGACAACCCAATAATCCAAACAAATCTAAAACAACCATATAACAATACAATAAAGTTAAAATTAATACCACAAAATGCTAAAGTAAAGAATGTTGACGAAATAAAAATAAACATACTATGGCATTTTCCTTACAGGGTTAAAAACTTAATCATTGCTCAATTGGTAATACTCATCAGCCTAATAATTACCCTTGTTATTAAAACTTATTACTGTTCATATAAACTTAAAGAATCAGATAATGCATCATATTATAAGTACAGCGACAATACCTGCTGCATCTATGACCTTCTACTTTATCTATATATATATAAAAGAGACTGTATGTATGTCCGTTCTTCATGCGTTTGCGAACGGCCCATCCGATTGAGATGAAATTTTCTACACGTTTTCTTTTCATTCCTGTGCAACTTTCTGTCATAGTTATTTAGTTTTTTTTCGGCTACTTACTTACTAAAATTTAATATTTCATGTTTCATTAAAATTTCTATATAGCAAGGGGACTTAACTCTAGAAAAGTTATTTCAAGGGGCATAACTTTTAATAACATTTCTATATACTTTATAGTCATATTGTTGCATCGTTTTCAAAGATTTATAAACTCTTTGTCTATAGTTATTTACAGGCATATGAGTTATAATAAATAATGATATAATCTTTAAGGCATTTTCAAAGTTTTCATAAAAATAATGCATAATGCATAACATTGTAACTCATCTTTTTATGCTTAAAGAAGTTATCTGCAGTCATGTAGGTGATTAAAAACAGTTTTCATTAAAAATAATGGATGGTGTGTGGAAGGACATTCTTTTAAGTTACTGTGCGCCAGGAGCTGGGCGAAGCCACGCCGGGTCAGATAGATAGACAGACAGACAGACAGATAGTAGGGGACGGGAGCTTATATGACTACTTATATGAATTAAATGAGATGCTCCCCACCAGGGACTGGGTGAAGCCGGGCCGGCTCAGACAGACAGATAGGCAGACAGACAGACAGACAGACAGATGGTCGGGAACGGGAGCTTATATGACTACGTATATGAATTAAATGAGATGTTCCCCACCAGGGATTGGGTGAAGCCGGGTCAGACAGACAGACAGATAGACAGACAGACAGACAGATAGTCGGGAACGGGAGCTTATATGACTACTTATATGAATTAAATATTGTAGGGACTGGGTGAAGCCGGGCCGGGTCAGCCAGACAGACAGACAGACAGACAGACAGACAGACAAACAAACAAGCAGACAGACAGACAGACAGACTGATAGATAGATCCCCTCCAGGGACTGGGCGAAGCCGGGCCGGGTCAGCTAGTCTATATATATATATAATGCAATGTATGTCTGTCTGTATGTATGTTATTTATGCGTTAGCGAATGGTCCATCCGATTGAGATGAAATTTTCTACACATGTTCTTCTCATTCCGGTGCTGCCAACTGGCATAGCTTGTTAGCTTATAAACAGTTATTTACGTAATAAAATTTAATTTTGTAATTTATATATAGCGAGGGGACTTAACTTAAGAAAGGTTATATAAAGGGACATAACTTTGCTATATATGTAATTAAAATAATTGTCGCATATTTCTCAAATAGGTGGACCTTTTCTCTACAGTTATCTACAGGCATATGCGTTATAATATATAATGATAAAATCTTTAAGACATTTTCAAAGTTTTCATAAAAATAATGCATCTATTTAAATAGTGAAAATTTTCTAACTCATCTTGTTATTTTTCTTCAACAGCACATAAATTTTTTTTTTTTAACATTCTCATATGTATGGCGCGTTACACCCACGCTGGGTATGTATGATGCCCATGTTAAACATTGCCTCAACGAGTTACTTTTCATGCGTTTTAATGCTTATTGTTCTTTTGTTGTCAAAGAATTGCTTCAAAAGAAATGTTGAATGAAATAATGTATGAGATGAAACAGAGAAGAAGGGCAGAATGTAGAACGGGCCTGCGTGCCCAATTGTTAAACCTTTGAAAATAAAGATTTTCGTTCGTTTTAAAAAAAGTAATTTTTTGTGAGAGATAGTTAGTTGCATACCTTTGCAGTACTTGCAGTCAACCCACCGCCCACCATTTATTGTCTGTTCGTGATATCTTGGTAAGTTTACTTTATATAGATCTCTTCCAATCATATTTTCTACTATCAATCTATCTATTCTTCTAATCCACCAATATTTTTAACGGGAACGGGCCGAACATAGACAGACAGACAGACAGACAGACAGACAGGCAGACAGACAGACAGACAGAGATCGATCGATCGATCGATCGATCGATCGATAGATAGATAGAAAGATAGATAGATAGATAGATAGATAGATAGATAGATAGATAGATAGATAGATAGATAGATAGATAGATAGATAGATAGATAGATAGATAGATAGATAGATAGATAGATAGAAAATCAAATCAAATCAACTCAAATCAAACCAACTTTATTAGGGTCACAAATTGGGCGCGCAGGCCCGTCTTACATTCGGCCCTTCCAGTCACTCGTCTTTCGTTCATCAAGAGCATTATACATTTACATAGGAAGAAAAATAAACATTGTGAAATGAATGTTGTAAACATAAACAAGGCAAATTACCATGTTATGAGGCCCATCTCCCATGTACCCATACATCACCCCACCCACACACACAACCCCGCCTACCCACACACACGCACACCAAGGGTACACATACATACCCCACCAACCGACCCATCCCCCTCCCGCACATCCCCCACCCACACTCCCCTCACCTGTTCCCCCAACCAAAACACACTCGCCACCCACAAACATTCCCCCACCAACCCACATATCCCACGCCCACCCACATACACATCATAACCCACACATCCTCTCCCCATCCACACCTCAAACCACCCATCCCCCAGCCACTACATTGACCACATATTTCCCACCCACGCACACAATCCCCCCTCCCCACACACACACATCTCCCTAACCACCCATACATCCCCAATCCACTTACACACACACCCCACCACCCACACATACATCCTCCACCCACCCATACATGCCTTAACCAAATCCCCCACTACACAATCCCCCACCCGCACATCACATACATCCCCTACTACGCAATATTCCCAACCCACGCACCGCACACACACATATCCCTCACCAACACATCCCACACTCACATACCACCACACATCCCCACCTACACACCACACACATATCCCCACCTACATACCACACAATATTCCCACCACACCTACACAGATACCCTTACCCATCCACCCCACATACCCCCACCCACACACCACACAAATCCCCATCCACACACACATACCTCACCCACACAATATCCCTAACCAACACACCACACACCTCTCCCCACCCACACACGTATTCCCTACCCGTCCACCAACACACACTCACTCACGCACACATCCTCCACTACGCACCCACGCACCCCACCCACCCACCCCAACCAAACATCTCTCGATCACAATACCCCTACCCACACTTATCCTCCACCCACTCACGCATCCCACCCCGACACATGCACATCCCTCACCCACCTACACATCCCTAAGCCACTAACACACCCCCACCCACACATTCCCCATCCACGCACACATCTTCCATCCACGCACACATCTCCCACCCACACACGCCCACATATTTCCCCCAACCATCACACATCCCCTACTCACCCACACATATACCCCACCCATACACACATTCCCCGCACCCATACACATATACTCACCCATACCACCACACCCCCACCCACACACCATGCACACATCCCCCACCAACACACCGCACACATATCTCAAACCCACACACCATACACTTCTTCCCACCCGCCCTTTCATCCCCAATCCACCCAACACAATCCCCTACCCACACAACCCCGCCACCCACACATACTTCCTCAAACCACCCACACATCTCCATTCACATAACCACACACACCCCACACCCATCCCATACACATATCCTCCACCCATACACACATCCCCCACACCCATCCCCCACACCCCTACTTTCACCCCCACACATCCATCCACGCATCCCACCAACACCCACAAAAACCCACACACCCCAACCCATCCAAACACATACCCCCACCCACACATATCATCCCACTCACACACATCCTCCACACACACTCACACCTCCTCACATCTAGACACATACAAAATGTCTCACGTTAACATTGAAACTAGTATGAACAAACTCCCACACTTTACTCACACACATACACTGACAATTGTCATGAGCAGTCTCATAAAAATGTTAAACATGGAGAAAAATGTGTACATAAAAAGTATGTGACGTAAACATAGTGATGCTCCCACACACAGAGATACACACAGAGAAGGCAGGCACACACACACACACACACACACACACACACACACACACACACACACACACACACACACACACACACACACATTCACTCTCATTCTCACTCATTCTGTCTTTCATTCACACTCACTGACTCTCTCACTCAAACTACAGAAATGTAAATAAGTTTATATTACACATGATAAAATCAAATGGTATTTAAATGATAATATGACAGATGAGAATACACAAACATACGGATTCGCGTGTTACATAACATGCGTGCTACATGACATGCATCTGATCAGCTCTCTCTCTCTCTCTCTCTCTCTCTCTCTCTCTCTCTCTCTCTCTCTCTCTCTCTCTCCTCTCTCTCTCTCTCTCTCTCTCTCTCTCTCTCTCTCTCTCTCTCTCTCTCTCTCTGTATTCTTTCATATACACACACTCACACGTATGCGCGCGCTCACACACACACACACACACACACTAACACATCAACTCTCGCACTGTCTCACTCTCACACACAATCCTTCACACACACACACACACACACTCACTCTCTCAATCACATTCTCTCACACATATACATACGCATGCACGCACGCACGCACACACTCCCTCACTCACTCTCACACATACACGTACGAATGCATGCACTGACACATTCCCCTACCATTTATCGCTCAATCACTCTCTCCACACACACGCACGCACACACACATTCACTCTCTCACTCTCTCTGACACCCACACTCTCTCTCTCTCTCTCTCTCTCTCTCGCTCCCACACGCACGCACATATAAAGTGAACAATTATAGTTAAACAATTATAATGAACGATTATAATGAACAATTATAATGAACAATTAGATAGATACATACAGATAGATAGATAGATAGATAGAAAGATAGATAGATAGATAGATAGACAGACCGACAGACAGACAGACAGACAGACAGACAGACAGACAGACAGACAGACAGACAGACAGATAGATAGATAGATAGATAGATAGATAGATAGATAGATAGATAGATAGATAGAAAGATAGATAGATAGATAGATAGATAGATAGATAGATAGATAGATAGATAGATAGATAGATAGATAGATAGATAGATAGATAGATAGATAGATAGATAGATAGATAGATAGAACGAACAAACTTTATTTTAAAAGGGTAACAAATTGGGCACGCAGGCCCGTCTTACATTCGGCCCTTTCGATCACTCATCTTTCATTCATCAAATGTGCATGTTACATTTACATAGGGAAAAAAAACATTGTCAAATGGATTTTGTAAGCATAAACAATGCATATTACGCATGGTACATTCACATGGGGAAAAAAAACATTGTCAAATGAAAGTTGTAAACATAAACAGTGCATATTGCAATGTTGTGAGACACATCCCCCATCCACCCTCACACCCCGCAGCCACCCACACATCCCCAGCCACCCACATCCCCCACCCACCACACCCCACCCACCCACACATACCTCCACGCACTCACACAGACTCAGGCAAACATACATGCCGCCACAAACCCACTGATCCCCCACCCACACACATTTCCCAACCCACACATACATCCCCCACCCATCCCATAACCGACACGCACACACCCACCCACATATTCTCCACCACCCACCTACACACCCGCAACCACCCAGAAAAACACACATCACAAAACCACACACACATACCCCGTCAACCCACACATCCCGCACCTATCCACACATACATCCCGCACCCTCACAATTTTCCTCACCCACCCACACACACATCAGCCAACCTACACCCACTCACCCACCCAATATCCGCCACCTCTCAACTACACATCCCCACCTATACACACATCCCCACCCACAAACACATCTCCCCACCTGCCCACACATATCCCCCACCCATAAACACCCAAAAACACACACCTCCCACCCACACACACCCACCACCCACATATACCCCACCCACACACATCCGCCGCTCACAGCACATCTTCCCACAAACACACACATCCCCCAACCATACACTCATCTCTCACACACATCCACCCACTCACGTACTCATCCATCAACCACTCACACCCACACATCACCCACCCGCCCATCAACACATGCATCTCTCATCTACCCTCCCACCCACACACACCCCAACCACCCAGCCAAACACACATCCCCCATCCTCACATACATCCGTCATCCACCTGCACATCCCACACCTCCCCACCTCTCACACATCTCCCCTCCACACAAAACTCCACCCATAAACACATTCCCTCCCACACACACATCCCCACATGCATTCCTCATACACATCCCCGCCCACACATCTCTCACCCACATCAACACATCTCTCCACCCACCCACACATCCCCCAACCTACAAACATCCTCACCACCCACACATACATCCTCCACCCACTCACACTTACCCCATCCACACTCACCACACTCCCACCCACACAGACATATCCCATTCACAGACACCCCCCCACACCCATTACACACTAATCCCCCAACCCACACAATCTTCCTACACACCCATTCACCCACCCAAATACACATTTCCCTACCCACACCCCCCAACCCACCAACACCCACATACTTCCAATAAATCCTCCCAAATATCCCCTCACCCACACACATCCTCACACACACATACATCCCCCAACCGACTACACATCCCTTCACCCATCCACACATCACCATCATCACCCATACACATCCCCCACATACACCCCTCCACACATACATTCCCCACACCCCCACACACATCCCTCACATACACACCCACACAAACATCCTCACATCTACACACATACATAGATCACTGAAACTAATAAGAACAAACTCCCACACTTTACACACAGTTGAGACACTGATGATTGTCGATGAGCATTCTCGCAAAAATTGTAAGAAGTGGAGAAAAAATTGTACATATACATTGTGTAGCGTAAAAAAATTAGTGATGCAATTCAACTCTCTCTCTCTCTCTCTCTCTCTCTCTCTCTCTCTCTCTCTCTCTCTCTCTCTCTCTCTCTCTCTCTCTCTCTCTCTCTCTCTCTCTCCTCCTCCCACTCACTAACTCTCTCACTCACATCACAGTAATGTTATATTATACATGATAAAATCAAGTGGCATACAAAATGATAATATGAAAGATGAGAATACAGAGAAAAAAAATGGAATGGCACGTTACAGGACAATCAAGTGGCATACAAAATGATACCTCGTAATATGAAAGATGAGAATGCATACAAAATATGGAATAGTATGTTACATGACATGCGTGCGCTCAACTCTCTCTCTCTCTCTCTCTCTCTCTCTCTCTCTCTCTCTCTCTCTCTCTCTCTCTCTCTCTCTCTCCATCTCTCTCTCTTGTTTTTTTACATACACACACTATCACACTCATTCTCTCTCTCTCTCTCTCTCTCTCTCTCTCTCTCACACACACACACACACACACACACACACACACACACACACATTCATTCACTAACTCTCCCACTCACTCTACAGTAATTTACATGTGTTATTTTTATGCATGTTAAAATCAAGTGGCATTCAAAGTGATAATATAAAAATGAGAATACACAAAAAATATGGAACAGCATGTTAGGTGACATGCGTGCGCTCAACTCTCTCTCTCTCTCCCTCCCTCCCTCTCTCTCTCTCTCTCTCTCTCTCTCTCTTCTCTCTCACACACACGTACATACACACACACGTCCACACACACAACATACACACGCAAATACACACATATAAACACGCACATAAACACACCTATACACATCCACATACTTGCGCACACGTACTCACATAAAACACAAATACATACTCCCTCGCATACACTGCATGCATGCACACTTACACACACAAACATATACACATACATATACGAGCACACACACATACACACACACACACACACACACACACACACACACACACACACACACACACATATATATATATATATATATATATATATATATACACGCACATACAAATAAACACATATAAAAACACATGAACGCACACCTTAACACACGTACAGACACACACACAGAGACGCACACACAGATACACACATGTGCACGCATACTCACAAATTCTCTTTCACTCACTCATGCTCCCTTACTCACTCACTCACTCACTCACTGACTCTCTAACTCACACTCACTCACTCACTTTCTCATTCTATCACACAGACAGGCAGACACACAACACACCCACTCTCTCAGATTCACTCATTCTCTCACTCAATCTCTCACACACACTCACTCACTTTTACACTCACTCAGGCACACGCGCATGCATACTCTCTCACTCTCTCTCTGTCTCATACTAATTCTTCCACTCACACTCTTTCTCACTCACTCTCTCACCCACTCTCTCGCTCATACACATACAGTGAAGAATAATAGTGAAAAAATGAAAGTGAAAAAATGATACCAGTAGGTGACTTATGGAGGAATATAGTCGGTATGAAGTAAGTATTGAAAGAGTTTTCGGTTGAATGTGTAGGGACTCATTGGAGTTTTCAGATCTGGTAGAAGGCTATTCCACAAGTGAGCACCAGAATATGCGAAACAAGTTTTGTATAAGTCCAATCTAGGCTTAGGAACCTGTAATAAATTTAAGCGCTTACTGTTCATTGCATTAGATTGAATTAACGGTAGAAGATACTCTGGGGTATTTTAAGATATAATTTTATTCACTAATTTGGCTTTGTTAAAAAGGAAGCGCTTTTTGAAGTGGTAGAAGTCTTAGATGGCTGTATAATTTATTATTTTCAACGTGCTGTATGCTAGAAACTAGACGTATAGCGCGGTTTGGAAGCGAACACAATCGTTTCATATTAGATTTAGGGCAACCATCACAGACTGTGGAACAATAATCGAGAGGTGATTGGATATAGGATGCATAGAATATTTTTCTCGTGCTTTCATCCAAAAAGTGCAGAATTTTAGCAAGTTGGTAAACTTTTTATGCTATTCTCTTGGTAAGGACGGGAACATGAGAGCTCCAGTTTTAATGTCTGTCAAGTAAAAGACCTAATGTTTTATGTTTATTTACATTAATTAAAGGTTTTTTATAGGTAATTATAGAGGGGTAGGTAGGTAGGCAGGCAGTCAGGCAGGCAGGCAGGCAGATAGATAGATAAATAGACAGATCCCCGCCAGGGACTGGGCGAAGCCGGGCCGGGTTAGCTAGTATATATATATATATATATATATATATATATATATATATATATATATATATATATATATATATATATACACACACACACGAGAATGTTTATTTGTTTGTTTGTTTGTCCTTTATGCGTTCCCGAACAGTCCATCCGATTGAGATGACATTTTGTACAGATGTTGTTCTCACTCCCGCGGATCCAACTGAAATAGTTAGTTAGTTTAAAATCAAGTTTTAATTTTTATTTAATTTTCTATTTTTATTTACATTTGTGTGTGTGTCCTTTATGCGTTCCCGAATGGTCCATCCGATTGAGATAAAATTTTGTACAGATGTTCTCACTCCCGCGGATCCAACTGATATAGTTAGTTAGTTTAAAATCAATTTTTAAGAAAGGCATTACGAGCTTCAGAAACAGACGAGCAAAGGGAACGGGAACGGGAGCATCAGAAACAGACCGGGAACGGGAATGGGAACGGGAGCATCAGAAACAGACGAGCATCGGGAACAGCAACGGGAGCAGGGGCCGAACGCGTACTCTGTACGCTTAGAGAAATGTATTTGAATGTATAATGACTACTTATATGAATTCAATGAGACCCTCCCCGCCAGGTGCCTGGCGTCACCGGGCCGGGTCAGGTAGTTATCAATAAATATCTGACATGGTAAATTGGTTTTCTTATCCAAAAAGAAATCAGATGAAGTAGAAATATAAAACAAACAAAATAAAAAATCAAATGAAGTAGAAGTAGAAAACCAAAACAAATCAAAGAACAAAAAGAAATAAGATGAAGTAGAAGTAGAAAAAAAATCAAATGAAGTGATTGATTGATTGATTGATTTAGGAACCGACATCACAGCATTCGGGGCATTCCCATAAGCGCTCCGTCCCCATCCTCAGCAGCCAGTGAAGAGTTCCAACACTAATACTACCAGTAGCAATCTGATTATATGTCCCTCTCGCCTTTCCTCTGAGCGTTGATCGTCGGCCAGATCCCCTTGTCACCCCTCGCTGTCTCATTCTTGCCAGACCATGGTAATCCATTTGCTCCTCCGAGGTGTACACATGCTCCCACAAGGCCGCAACAACATCTGCTTTGTCATGCATCAATTATCACCAAGTTTTGCCGAGCCAGCCAATCTGTCCGCCTGTTCATTCCCCAGCACACCAGCATGCCCCGGAGAAAAGATCCAGACGATGCTTGTCACCCGTGACTTGCGAAGCGAAGCAAGCCACTCTGCACGAAGCTTGCCTGTCGTCACCCTACCCAGCATGCTTTCTGAGTCAGTTACAATCACGATGTGTGTGTGTGTGTGTGTGTGTGTGTGTGTGTGTGTGTGTGTGTGTATCGTATTCTCCATCCAGCGGAAAGCTGCACTGACTGCCTCCACCTCCATTCTTAAGCTAGATGTTGTGGTATCATATGCCAGGCTCTCCTGCACCAAACGTCGACCATTAGCTTTTGCTAAGAACCCCCAGGCACTTCTCCTACCTCTCACCACCGACCCATCTGTGTAGATAATCACGTCACCTGAGCGCGCATTATCCTGAATTAGTTGCTGGATTTCCACTTCCGTGGCCCCTGCTGGCCACTCCCTGAACAAATCAAATGAAGTAGAAGTAGAAAGCCAAAAAATAGAAACAGCAAAAAACAAACACAAAGCAGATGAAGTAGAAGTAGAACACACAAAGAAAATCGGATGAAGTAGAAGTAGACAACACAAAAATGTTTAAAAAAAAATAAAATCAGATAAAGTAGAAGTAGAAAACAAAGAAATCAGATGAAGAAGAAAAAAAAAAGGGAAATCAAATTAACTTGAAGTAGAAAACAAACAATCAGATGAAGTAGAAGTAGGAAAAAAAAAAGAAAAACACAAAAGAAATCAGATGAAGTGGAAGTAGAAGACCCAAAACAAGCAAAAAGCATAAATTAATCCATCCATCATGTGCCATGCCGGTGGGCGGTCATGTTCTGCCATTTCACTCGATCACCAGAGTCGTGGATCAGTTCCGTTTTTCTGTCTCGACCATGCCACAAGGCCAAGTCATCCAGGTACTTGCCTCTAGGTCTTCCCCTTGGTCTGTTCCCCTCGATCTTACCAGTTGTCACCAAGTTCTCCAAATTATTTCTTCTCATAACATGCCCAAAAAATTGTGACTGTCTACGTCTAATGTCTCTAATCAGTTTACGATCTTCATTTGTTTCTTGAAGGACTTTTTCATTGGTCTTTCTGGCTGTCCATGGTATTCTTTGCATTTTCCTCAGAAACCACATTTCTACAGCCATCAGATGTTTTTCAGCCCGACTGCTCATTGTCCAAGCTTCACATCCATATAAAAGTACAGGTTCTATGTAGCATTTCAACACTCTTTTTCTCGTTTCAGTTGACATCTTTTTATTGGTCAGTACGTTGTTCATCTTGCTAAAGGCTACTTTTGCCATGGCGATTCTTGTTCTAATCTCTTCAAGGCATCTCCCATCAGATGTTGTTACTGTTCCGAGATAATTGTACCTATTCACTTGTTGAAGAATATTCCCATTTACTTGTATATTACATTGTGGTATTTCGTTCTTCCTAGTGACGACCATAATCTGTGTCTTTTTACAATTTAATTCTAACCCTAGTTGTTCACTGTGTGTAACAACCGCATCTACTAAATTTTGCAGGTCTTGTACATTGTCTGCAATGAAGACTGTATCATCTGCATATCTAATGTTATTGATGCATCGTCCCCCAATGTTAATTCCTTCCATATCTTCAATATTTCTGAAATTACTTTCACTGTACAGGGAAAACAGATCTGGAGACATTACACATCCCTGTCTCACACCTCTCTTAATAGGCTGATATTGGCTTACTTCATTATCAACTCTTATGGCAGCTTGTTGTTTCCAATACATAAATTAATCAGATGAAGTAAAAGTAGAAAAAAAATCAGATGAAGTAGAAGAAAAAAAAAACAACAACAAAATTTAAAACAAACAAACAAACAAACAAACAAACTAACAATCAAACAAACAAACAAACAAACAAACAAACAAAAGGAAGTCAGATGAACTAGAAGTAGAAAACAAAAAATCAGATGAAGTAGTTGTAGAAATTAAAAAAGCAAAAACCAAAAAGAAGTCAGATGAAGTAAAAGTAGAAAACAAAAAAAGCAAAAACAAACAAAGAAACAAACAAACAAACAAACAAATATAAGATGAAGTAAAAGTAGAAAACCAA
The DNA here is from genome assembly GCA_014155875.1 of Cepaea nemoralis. NCBI lineage: Eukaryota > Metazoa > Mollusca > Gastropoda > Stylommatophora > Helicidae > Cepaea > Cepaea nemoralis. The sequence continues at coordinate 41,866 of JACEFZ010019360.1, forward strand.
AAACAAAGCAACGAACAAATAGAAATCAAATAAAGAAGAAGAAGTAAAAAAAACAAAACAACAAAATCAACAAAAATGTTCCAGGTCCATGGCAGTTTTCATAGGAATCTGATGCTGTCATTAACCACCAGATCTTTGCCTAGTGGTGGATAGTAGACTGGATATTTAGCCTTCTTGGACAAGGGTGAAAAATAGGAAGGAAGTTCCATATCCACATTGCACAAGAAAAAAAAATAATCCTTCAGTAGTTTTAACATTGTACAGCTATAAGTCTGATTGTTATGAGGCCTTATGCAAAATTTCTAACATGGGAAACCTACCTACAACAGAACATCTTAGTGTGAGTGGATTCTCATGTATAGGATGGATTCATTGGAATACAGGAAATCTACCTACAACAGAACATCTTAGTATGAGTGGATTCTGGTATATAGGCTGAATCCATTGGAATACAGGAAATCTATCTACAGCAGAACATCTTAGTATGAGTGGATTATGGTATATAGGCTGAATCCATTGGAATACAGGAAATCTACCTACAACATAACATCTTAGTATGAGTGGATTATGGTATATAGGCTGAATACATTGGAATACAGGAAATCTACCTACAACATAACATCTTAGTATGAGTGGATTCTGGTATATAGGCTGAATCCATTGGAATACAGGAAATCTACCTACAACATAACATCTTATAGTATGTCCACATTTGTTTGCCTTCATTCACGATCAATTATTTTGAAAACTGTCTGTTAAATCGTTATGAAATTTTTCCAGCCGTCTTATATTTACCCCCACCCAAAGAATATGTCTTTGATAGGTCCAAAAACAACTTAAATCATTGAAAGCGGCGACATTCCTTTGATGTTTTGCTTAACAACTAGTGATTTCTCGCTAACAAAGTTATTTTTACGGTAATGTGAGACCTGCCAATTCTGATGACACACAAAGGCGTATCCGGATTCGTATGGGAGTGGGTGCAATGAAAGAACTAGCTTAAAATCGACAGGGTCGGCTGCTTTGCACCGGGTTTTTATCCCATATGGCTCAGTTTCTTTCCGCAGCGCGGAAAGCGTCGCACAAAGCACGAACTTCCGTAGCTCCAGCGACGACCCTCGGGAGTCTCCGAAAAAATGCACTAGTGAAATGAAGGACGCGGCCCGGAATCGAACATACAACCTTCGGAGCCCGAGTCAGACGGCTTGACACTTCACCACGGAGAATCCCGAGAGGGGTGCAATGTGTAATATTAATAAAGACAGAGCATTTACAGAGGCACGGGGTAAATAATTTGTAAATTAACAGGAAAGTAGAAGGAATATATTTCTTACCTTATTTTTCATTTCCTTCTTGTTTCTTCAGCTGTTGCTGATGCTGTAATGTTTAGGGCCTGCAATTCGTCTGAATAGTTGGAGCAAAATATCCCAGTAAGTGTGTACGTAGATTAAGGTCTGCGATCTGCTCAGACCTTAACCTGTGTCGGACGATTCCAGTATGTTGATGATTGCTCTCGGTTGCATAAAATTCAATCCATCCTTTCTCCAATAGTCCTCTTCCTCTTTCAACACATGGTCCTGACGTTTTTTCCAGTAACTTTTATCAATATTTAATAGCGCGGAGAGACAGACAGACAGACAGCCAGACGGACGGACAGACAGACAGACAGACAGACAGACAGACAGACAGACAGAAAGGTTGGTAGGTAAGTAGGTAGGTAGGTAGGCAGAAAGATAGGTGGGTGGGTGGGTGGGCGGGTGGATGGCTGGCTGGCAGGCAGGCAGATAGATAGATAGATAGATAGATAGACAGATAGATAGATAGATAGATATTTAGATAGATAGATAGATAAATAGATAGATAGATAGATAGATAGATAGATAGATAGATAGATAGATAGATAGATAGATAGATAGATAGATAGATAGATAGATAGATAGAACATACTTTATTTTCAAAGGGTAACAAATTGGGCACGCAGGCCCGTCTTACATTCGGCCCTTCCAATCACTCATCTTTCTTTCATCAACAGTGCATAGGAAAAAACCATTGTCACGTGAATTTTGTAAACATAAACAATGCATATTACTATGTTATGAGACACATCCACCACCCACCCACACATCCCCCATTCACTCCAACTCCCCCACCCAACCACACACACATACAATACATTCCCCCACCCATCTACCACATCCCTACACCTACACATCTCCCCGCCCACACACACCTCTCACCCACCACACATCCCATCCACCCACACCCCAAGCACACATACATTCAATAACCCACACATCCCCCACCTACACACATCTCCCCACCCACTCACATATCCTCTACCCGTCCCATTTCCCACCAACAATCACTCATCCAATATCCTCCTCCACCCACACACCTCCAACCACTCAACCAAACACATATTCCTCAGCCACACACACATCTCCCCGTCAACTCACATATTCCGCACCTACCCACACACAAATTCCGCACTCACCAACATAATCTCCCATCTCCCCCAGCCCACTCACAGATCCCGAGCCCACACCTGCAAACATCCCCCACCATCTCCTAACCTGCACACACTCACCCACCCACATATCCTCTACCCACCCACACATCCTCTACCCACCCATCCCCCAACCAACATCCCTTAACCACACACCCTTACTCATATACAATCACCCACCCACACATCCTCTACCCAACCACACATCCTCCACCCAACCACACATCCTCCATCCACCCATTCCCCCAGCCACACATCCCTTAACCACACACCCCTACCCATATACACACTACATCCCCACCCACGCACAATCTCCCCACCCATACAAACATCCCTCACACACATCCCCACCCACCAACACATTCCCCATTCACAAACACACACCTCCCATCCACCCAACCACACATCCTCCATCCACCCATTCCCCCAGCCACACATCCCTTAACCACACACCCCTACCCATATACACACACATCCCCACCCACGCACAATCTCCCCACCCATACAAACATCCCTCACACACATCCCCACCCACCAACACATTCCCCATTCACAAACACACACCTCCCATCCACGCACACACAGCCCATACATTCATCCCCTCACACATCCCTAGACACACGTACTTATCCCTCAACCACTAACACCCACACATCCCTTACCCACTCATCAACACACACATCTCCTATCTACCCACCCACACTCACACATCCTAACCACCCATCCCCCTACCTCACACACATCCTTCACCCACCCACAAACCCAACCACACCTGCACCCACCCACACAAACATCATTTATCCACACCAGCTCCCCTCCCACACAATACCACACCCACACACATCCCAAAGACACATCCCTCACCCACACACACATCTATCCACACATCTCTTACCCATCCACACATCCCCCAACTACAATCACCCTCACTACCCACACATACATCCTCCATCCAGCCACACACACCCCCACCCAGCCAGACATATCCCCCACCCACACACACATCTCCAAATCCATCACCCACACCCATCACGCACCCTCCCCCAACCCACACACATCCCCCACACACATTCACCCACACATCTCTCACCCACACACACTCCCCACCCATCCTCCCAAACATCCCACACCCATACACATCCCTCACCCACACACACATCCCCAAACCCACAACCACCCCCACCTGCACACATCTGCCACCCACCACATATCTCCCCACCCACACATATACCCCCACCCATCCCATAACCCACCATCAATCATCCACCAACATAACCTCCTCCACCCACTCACCCACAACCACCTAGACAAACACACATCCCCACCCAAAAACACATCTCCCCATACACCCATACATCTCGCACGCACCCACACACAAATCCCCCACCCACCCACACAAACCACCCCGCCCACCCACACATCCTGAGCCCACCCACACACATCACGAATCCACCCACACACACATCCCCCGATCCCCCCAACCTACTATTATGATCAAACTCCCACACTTTACACACACATACAGTGACGATTGTCGTGAGCATTGTCGTAAAATTGTAAAGAAAATGGAGAAAAATTGTACATATACATTTTGTAACTTAAAAATTAGTGATGCAATTCAACTCTCTCTCTCTCTCTCTCTCTCTCTCTCTCTCTCTCTCTCTCTCTCTCTCTCTCTCTCTCTCTCTCTCTCTCTCTCTCTCTCTCTCTCACACACACACACACACACACACACACACTCACTAACGCTCTCACTCACATTACAGTAATGTTATATTATACATGATAAAATCAAGTGTCATACATACAAAATGATAATGTGAAAGATGAAAATACATAAAAAATATGGAATGGCATGTTACAGGACATGCGAGCACTGAATTCTCTCTCTCTCTCTCTCTCTCTCTCTCTCTCTCTCTCTCTCTCTCTCTCTCTCTCTCTCTCTCTCTCTCTTACACAGGCACACACACATTGCCCCCCCTCCCCCACACACACACACACACATATCCCTCACATACACACCCATACATACATCCTCACATCTAGACAAATACATGATGCCTCACATGATAACTGAAACTAATAAGAACAAACTCCCACACTTTACACACAATTGAGACACTGACGATTGTCGTGAGAATTCTCGCAATTGCAAGAAGTGGAGGAAAAATTGTACATATACATTATGTAGCGTAAAAATTAGTGATGCAATTCAACTCTCTTTTTTTTCTCTCCCTCTCTCTCTCTCTCTCTCTCTCTCTCTCTCTCTCTCTCTCTCTTGCGCGCTCTCTCTCTCTCTCTTGCGCTCTCTCTCTCTCTCTCTCTCTCTCTCTCTCTCTATCTATCTCTCTCTCTCACTAACTCTCTCACTCACATCACAGTAATGTTGTATTATACATGATAAAATCAAGTGGCATACAAAATGATAAGATGAGAATTAAAAAAAAAATATGGAATGGCATGTTACAGGACAATCAGGTGGCATTAAACGATACCTCGTAATATGAAAGATGAGAATACATAAAAAAATATGGAATAGCATGTTACATGACATGCGTGGGCTCAACTCTCTCTCTCTCACTCTCTCTCTCTCTCTCTTTACATACACACACTCTCACACTCATTCACTCTCTCTCTCTCTCTCTCTCTCTCTCTCTCTCTCTCTCTCACTTACACTCACTAACTCTCTCACTTGCTTTACAGTAATTTACATGAATTCATTTTATGCATGTTAAAATCAAGTGCATCAAATTGATAATATGAAAAAAAAATGAGAATACACAAAACATATGGATCAGCATGTTAGATGACATGCGTGCGCTCAACTAACTCTCTCTCTCTCTCTCTCTCTCTCTCTCTCTCTCTCTCTCTCTCTCTCTCTCTCTCTCTCTCTCTCTCTCTCTCACACACACACACACACACATGTACATACACACACCCACACACATCATACCCACGCAATACACACACCTGCACACATCCATATACTTACTCACACGTACTCACATAACACCCGAATATACACTCCCTCGCATACACTGCATGCATGCACACTTACACATACAAAGATATACAATACATATACGAGCGCACACACACACACACTCATCCATACACACATACACACACGCACATGCATATAAACGCATATAAACACATGAACGCACACCTTAACACACGTACAGACATATACACAGAGTCACACACAGATACACACATGTACACACATATACACCCATCCAGACATGCACACATACATCACACTTTCTCATGCACTCTCTCATTCAGCCACGCTCTCTCTCTCTCTCTTTTACACACTCACTCGCTCTCACACTCACTCATTCGCGCACATACACGCATACCCACAAATTCTCTCTCACTCACTCACGCTCCCTTACTCACTCATTTACTCGATGACTCTCTAACTCACACTCACTCACTAACTTTCACACTCTATCACACAGACAGGCAAACACACAACACACCCACTCTCTCAGATTCACTCATTCTCTAACTAAATCTCTCACACATATGTCCACACACTCACTCACTTTTACACTCACTCAGGCACACGCGCATGCATACTCTCTTACTCTCACTCATACTAATTCTTCCACTCACACTCTTTCTCACTCACTCTCTCACCCACTGTCTCGTTCACACACATACAGTGAAGAATGATAGTGGAAAAATGATACTAGTAGGTGACTTATGGAGGCATATAGTCGGTATGAAGTAAGTATTGAAAGAGTTCTCGGTTGAATGTGTAGGGACTCATTGGTGTTTTCAGTTCTGGTGGAAGGCTATTCCACAAGTGAGCACCAGAATATGCGAAACAAGTTTTGTATAAGTCCAATCTAGGCTTAGGAAGCTGTAATAAATTTAAGCGCTTACTGTTCATTGCATTAGATTGAATTAACGGTAGAAGATACTCTGGGGTATTTTCAGATATAATTTTATTCACTAATTTGGCTTTGTTAAAAAGGAAGCGCTTTTGAAGTGGTAGAAGTCTTAGATGGCTGTATAATTTATTACTTTCAACGTGCTTTATGCTAGAAACTAGACGTATAGCGCGGTTTTGAAGCGAACACAATCGTTTCATATTAGATTTAGGGCAGCCATCCCAGACTGTGGAACAATAATCGAGAGGTGATTGGATATAGGATGCATAGAATATTTTACGTGTGCTTTCATCCAAAAAGTGTTGAATTTTAGCAAGTTGGTAAACTTTTTGTGCTATTCTCTTGGTAAGGGCGTGAACATGAGGGCTCCAGTTTAAATGTCTGTCAATTAAAAGACCTAATGTTTTATGTTCATTTACATTAATTATAGGTAACGTGTCCACGTGGAGCTCGAGCGGTGTCCCAGTTATGGCTAGGGTCTGTAGTTTTTGTCTGGTCGTTATTAGCATGGATTTGGTTTTGTCGATGTTAATTAACATGCGATTTTCATTGCTCCATCTACTAAGGTTGTCAAGATCGTTTTGTAAAGAGCTCTCTAAGTCACAAAGGCTCTCTTGACTTGTGTAAATAGTGCAGTCGTCCGCAAATAGATCACACGAAGTATTGAGGTATAAAGGAAGATCGTTAATATACACTGCAAAAAGCAGCGGACCTAGTATTGAGCCCTGAGGCACCCCAAAATTAAGTTGTGTGGGTCTTGATAGACAGTTATTGAAGGACACTACTTGTTGTCTGTCTGATAAAAATGACGTAATTAGGTTCACCATATTGGTGCTAGTCTTCATGTGTTTTAATTTTCTAATTAAAATATCATGATCTACCATATCAAAGGCCTTTTTAAAGTCTACAAATACTGCTCCACAAATGTTGCCATTGTTGATACAAAGATGCCAGTTATCGGTCATTTTTGTAAGGGCACTATGGCAAGAATATTTAGGTCGAAACCCAGATTGACTGTCAATTATTAGATCGTTGTTAATTAAATGATGTAGTGTTATTTTATGCATGTGTTTTTCTAATGGCTTTGAAAGCGACGATAGTAAGGAAATAGGTCTATAATTACCCAAGACGCTAATATCAGTTGAGCCATTTTTAAGTAGAGGATACACTTTAGCAACTTTAAAGGCAGATGGAAAGTAGTTTTTGGATAGGCACTGGTTATATATGAACGTTAAGGACTCACTAATAATAGGTGCAGCACACCGAAGAATTCTATTACTGATACCATCTAGGCCTTCTGTATTTGTTGCTTTGAGATTCGAGAGATATTTATATACTTCTGCAACAGACATCAAGGGAATCTCAGGGGGAATATTTCTAGAGCACTTCCTTTCACAGAATGATGACAGTGAACTTAAATTACATACTGAGTCTGGTATTGAGGACTTTAGATTCTCTATTTCTGATTGAAAGAAGTAACTGAAATCCTCGCATGTTATAGAGTTTGGTATTGCTGACTCTGAAGCGTGTTTCTTGTTGGTTAGCGAGTTAATAGCCTTCCATATATTTGTATTATTTGATTTATCTACAATCAAATTTTTGAAATGATCTTTCTTTATCCTACGAATTTCATATTTAACTTTATTTCTTAGTCTGCGGTAATTGATAAAATCTTTATTTTTGTGTGCTGTATCTCGTTCTCTCATGATTTCGAGAACTTCGCTAGTGACCCACGGGGACTTATGTTGATTCTTGACTCGAACTTCTTTGACTGGCACATGTTTATCAAATACATTGTAGACTGTCTTTGTCCAGTAAGCTAGTGCATCATCCGGATCAGGAAGTTGGTAAACATGTTCAAGGGCTGCATTTTTTAAGTCTTCTAAAAATAAATTTTGGTTGAGAGCTTTAAAGTTTCTAAATTTTATGCTTAAATGTTTATTTTTAGGAGTTTTGAACCCAATTTTCGACCATGTACAACATATTGGGTAATGGTCACTAACTGCACGAACAGGAACGGAACATTCGGTAATATTAACTGGACAAGTAACATATATGTGATCAATTATAGTTGAGGAGGTGTCTGTAACTCTTGTGGGACGATTTATTAGTTGTTTGAAATTGTAAGATAGAATGATATCTTCCCATGTCTGGTTGGATTTAGTAATATCTATGTTAAAGTCACCTAATATCATGACTTCTCTACCTGCTGTAAACACCCTATCCATCATTGTAGTGAAACAGTCATACCAACTATACCCAGCACAGGGATTTCGATATAGGTATCCAATGAGAAACGGTTGCTGGCTGACTGGCTTCACCTCTAACCAAACACATTCTATCTCTTCTATCTCGAGATCACTTCTACGGGAACAGTTGAGAGAATTTGAAATGTATACAGCAATACCTGTCTCTAATTTTTGATTTGCGTCTCTTCGAATTACTTTAAACCCCTTAAGAGAGATTTCAGAGTCGGTTATTTTGTCGTTGAGACGACTTTCTGTGATTCCAAACACATGGAACTGTTTGCACAGTATTACTGAAAGCTCAGGTAATTTATTGAGCAAATGATAGATGTTGAGATGGCCTATATGTAGACCATCTTTGTTGAGCCACTGATCGTGATTGGCGAACATTACACAATGAAAAGATGATGTCGCTTGTGGTAGAAAAATTTCAGAGGTTTTGAAACTTTATTTAGTGGTAGTTACGACTATTAGAGGGGATAGGAAAATGTCTGTGATGGAGTGACATCATTAAAGCTTGGTGCAGGGCTGCAGGATTGTATTGCATTAGCTGTTGAAGTTGACAATTCCACTGATAAGAGTGTGGATTACCGTCCAACGAGGGACCACTGCTATGAGAGCTACTGGAAGTGCCTACATTGGAAGCAGGCATCGGGGGCACCGCAACATTGTTTATCGGTGTCCCCTTTGACATGCTAGGTGGAGACTGTTTTATGGGCAAGGGAGGAAACAATGCACCATAGTTAGCAACATTGGGATTGGAGCCTGGGTCGCTATTTACAGCCTTGTATTCCTGGGGAATAGGCAAGGGTGGTGTGGGCAGAGGTTGAGTGTTTTCTGAACACTGAGAGATGGCTACAGCCGGAGGTGAAGATCGGTTTACTCCTGTAACTGAAACTGGTTCTAATTGTTGTGTACGTTCAGGATATTTTATGTTCTTCGCTAGTATGCTAGTTCCTAGTTTTGAACAATGTAGTTGATCCTTATATAGTTTTTTCTTGGGAGCCCCGGACGGCGATGTGAAATACGGGGTATTATTAATGAAAGCATTGTTAGTTTCTTGACAAAATTTATGTAGAGTCAGATTGCCAGCATCGGCAGTGCGGCGCTGGAATCCATAACATGGCGGGATGATTGATGAAAAGAAAATAGATGCTTTAGGAAATTTCTTGCGCAACAACACCTCCAATGTAGCGAGTTGTGAGGTGCTTATGATGTGATTGTTCATAATATTGTTGACACCGATATGGACTGTTGTTCTTCTAATTCTATCATTCACCTTGAATTTCCGCAGTGTAGAGGTCAGTCTGTCAATGTCAGCTCCTGGTAGCGGGTAGATCGAGGTAGTTTCGCTGTCAGAAGATGACATGCGGTCACTATAGATTCCCTTGAGCAGAGAGTCTCCAATGACGACATGAGTTGCACTGTCATCCATTGTTATTTCACGCTGTTGACGCGCCCGTTTGATTTCTTGCCACTGATCGCTGTCATCTTTCATGCGTTCTTGTTTATTATAGTCGTTGCTTGTTTGGGCTGGTTGTTGATGCTCAGTAGTGGTAGTGGCTGAGCTCTTTAACTTCTCGTCTGCTGCTGGAGAGTCTACACTTGAGGCCTGGGACCTATTGCTGACACGCACATCAATGGGGTAGATGGATGGTGCGCGTTCTACAGGTTTAGTAGTGTTGCAGCCTGTGGAAACTAACTGTATGTCATTTTGCGACGAATATCCACTGGTCATACACACCTCTGCAGCACTATGAATACTTTCTGTTTGTGCACTTTTGTCAAATGACTGTGCACTCTTTAGTTTTAAGGCATGGATTGTTGTTTTAAAGGTGTCCTTCTCTTCTTTAAGGAGGCGGATTTCTTTTTGAAGGCGAGCGTTTTCTTCTTTAAACACGGCAATGATATTAGTTGTGTTGTTATAAATAAAGTCTTTTAGCCTGTCCTCCAAAGCCTGGATGAGTTCACGACAGGCGTTGTGGTTGTGTGGTTCGGCTGAGGAAAGAGTGACTAAAGATGATGTGTTAGTCTCATCAGATTGGGCTACTGAACTGTGATGTTCGTCCAGCTTGAGCTTGGGATCAGTGTCTGCAGATTCACTAGACCACACGTGTGAAGTTGGCGTTGAAGAAATCCGACGTTTGGGTGGCGTGCTCGTCAAACTTTTCCCCATCTTGTCTTTGTTTGTATTTTCATGGCGCTTGGATAAAGTAGAGTTCCGTAAGTTGGACGCCATATTAGTAATGTATGAGGCTCCAACAGGCCGGGAGTACACACAAGTTCGCCGCCTTTCGGTAACGCGTGCTTGGCGACTAACCACGCGCTAGTCCCACATGGTTAAATCACACGTTGACGTTAATCGATAATTGGTAGTTTTTAAAACTGAACGTTCTTACCTTACATTTCACAAAGAAATCAGCATTTCACTAAATAATAGTCACATAAACTTAATATATTAATTAGTATTAGATCCAGTTTTAGAAAAACACAATGATATACACAGCATCTCGATTGAAATAGGCAAAACTTTGTTAAATTATATAAACATTGGGAGAGCTTGTGAAATCACGTCCGCTGGTAGCCGGAAGAGATAGATAGATGGATGGATGGATGGATGGGATAGATAGATAGTTAGATAGATAGATAAGATAGATAGATAGATAGATAGATAGATAGATAGATAGATAGATAGATAGATAGATAGATAGATAGATAGATAGATAGATAGATAGATAGATAGATAGATAGATAGATCCCCGCCAGGAGCCGGGCCGAGCCAGCTAGTTTATTTATATAATCACGTTTCATGAAAGAACCCACAGTGTGACGACACCTCTGAACTACCCCATATAAATTCCCTCAGTCTGCCAAAAGAGAAAACCGCGCAGAAAAATTTCAAAAACAGCGGGGGTGTGTCTTGTTGTAGCGGTAATACTCTTAAAATGAAGGAATGAATGCGGGGGCAATAAAATATATACCACATATAAACAAAAATTGAAATCTGCTGTACAATCTCCAGAACAAAAATGTTTTTGTTGGGTTGACATAATTATAAGGTTATATGCTAAATTTCATCATTTTCCCTCAGTTGGTTACTGAGATATTGAATGTTATATTGAGGCAACAAAAAAAACACACACACTATAGTATGAGTGGATTATGGTATATAGGCTGAATACATTGGGATACAGGAAATCTACCTACAACAGAACATCTAGTATGAGTGGATTCTGGTATATAGGCTGGATCCACGGAATACAGGAAATCTACTTTTAAAAGAGGTTAAAAGGTAAGAGGACTGACATCAGTGCAGCAGGATTGATCTTATCTAGCTCTGTCTCTCGCCAGGATGACACTCAGAAGACAATCTCAGAAAACAATGCACTAGAGAACTGAAGAGTGTAGTCCAAAAATAAACCTACGACCTTTTTAGTAAGGAGCGACCGCTTATCACCTTTATCAAATAGACAACCTTCCACAATCAACATAAAATCTGAAGTATGAATGGATTCTTTCATACATGCTGGCTCTATATTCACTGGCACCTTTCCGTCTTGACAGACGATAGTGTGGTACATTGTGCTTCAAGGCATAATAACTACAACTCATGGCGGTGGCGAATATGGCTGATTAGGCCAATTCGTGCTGTAAATGTTCGTCCACAGTGGATGCATGTGAAAACATGGTCATTTCCACCATCATATACAATCTTACGTCTCTCACGCTCTGTGTGTGCTTTATCTGCAATCGTTTTCTCCTTTGTCTTTATTCCATTTCTGATAGTATAGTTGCCCCCCCCCCCCCCCCAACAACACGTTCAGCGACGACTTGCTCCCAATGTGCATTATAATTGCCTGTATCAGTCATGTCCCGCTTACACACATCTTTGTATTCTAGTAGAGGCCGACCCTGAGATCTCCTACACATATGTAAATCACCAAAAATAATGTCCTTTGGTATTCTACCATCATCCATCCTTCTAACATGTCCTATTGTAACAGAAGTAGAGTAGTAGGTGGGAAAAGGCTACGGCACGATTGAGCATCGGGGGAGAATGGGAAGAGAGATGCTCAAGTCGTGACGTAGTTGGTTGTCAGGGGGCAGTCAAGATCAGGGCCTGGAACTGGAAGGACGCCATGTTTATAGAGCTTGTCATCAAAGTGTGAATAAACCTTATTTATATGAAACCAACAGTCTTGCTTAGTCCTTCACACTGTTATAGGACTAGTTTTGGAGCCCACGGACTCAGGATTCGAGCCTGGTACAACGCGGAGTCTCAAAATGCTGTCTACTAAGTAACAACGCGAAGTCTCAAAATGATGTCTACTGAATAAGATCGCGGAGTCTCAAAATGATGTCTACTGAATAAGATCGCGGAGTCTAAAAACGATGTCTACTATAAAATACATCGAAGTAGCTCAAGATCCTTGGTTCGTTTATGTCGATCGCCAGAGACAGAATTTCAGCACGGTTTTAAACAAGTATTGAACATAACAAAGCGCAGTTGGAAAAATGGCCAATAAATTATCTGTGAGAAGTACAGCAACCAAAAGCCCGGCCAGGGGTGGTTGTCTGTAAGTCTTTTTCAAGACTTGATATCGAAATTTAATTGGCGTCAGAAAAAGGCTGAAGACCAACTTGCCAATAACAGGTTGTAGCGCCTGCGATTGTCATCAAACCGGCGAGCATCAACTGTAACCACCATCCTGACGGCTCCTCTGGTCCATTCATCTACCGAACGTGTCAGGAGTGTGCTGAAGCGCAAGTCAGATAATCAGTATCTCGAGCGAGCAGGAGTGTGATGAGGGTCGACCCAGTTTAATCGTGTCTTAAGCGAGCAAGAGTTTGGTTGAAGGGCAATCCAGTCTGATCGTTATTTCAGGTGAGCAAGAACTTTTCAATAGCACAATCAAGTTCAGCCTCAATGTTAATAGGTTTTGCTCTGAACGCTAACAACTGAGTCGTCATAGAAAAAAGACAATCAAGACAGCAAATAAATACCTCGTTACTTTATCGATTGGGCCATGTTTTGTTGACGAGTCAGACTATCTCAGGGCTCTACTACAAATGAGAGCCGCTCGCTAATCCTTTTGGGCTCTGTTACGTATGAGTCGTTCTCAAGACGTCGATTTGATGTACTCCATCTCAGAAGGGACCCAACCAAGGGTTGAAGTAATGTACTGAGGCATCCCAGGAAGAGAACCTACCTTAGAAGAAGGAACGAACTACCTGAAGTGCGCGATTGGTTTCAACTGATACAGCGTGGAATTTAACCTGACGGTGAACCTAGGAGAATAAGTCTTGCTTGGATCGGGAAACAAGAGTAGGGTAATTTGTAAACTAGTAACTGATTGAACTGTTCTTACGCTATAAGTGATTTGTATTTCTTAAATTAGTAAATTACAAATGTGAAGTTGTTTGCTTGGTCTGTATAATAATATTTCAGCATGGCGGAACAAGACACCTTAGCACAAGTTTTGACGGGGGTAGGAACAGCAGTAGGTAGACTTAATATGGTTATTAAACAACAGGGAATGGCAACTGAAATTGTTAAGTTTAGTGGACAGGCCAGAGAGTTCAAGAAGTGGATAACTTCCATAGAAAAATATGCGTATTTGGTCTCGGCAACAGATGAAGAGACAATGAGACTGGCTTATCAGGCGGCAACAGAACCGGTTTCGGATCATATAAGAAGAAAGTTAGAGGCTAGAGTAGATGAGACATGGGAACAATTTAAAGAGGACCTAGCAAGGAAGTACGCAGAAATAACGGATCCACAACATGCCTTTTCGGTGTTGAGACAGGCTAAACAAAACAACGGAGAGACGGTACAATTGTTCAGCGATAGGTTGATTAACCTGGCTGAAGAGGCATTCTTAGGACAGAATGTACGAGGAGAAGAGGTGGAGAGGATGTTAGTCGGGATTTTTGTAGATGGCATAAAATCCGATGGTTTGAAGTTTAAGCTGATGAGGGAAAACCCTGAGAGGTTATCACAAGCGGTAGATATCGCGGTACAAGAAGAAAATTTGAGACGTAGATTTAGATTGAGAACAGGACGAGAAATAGGAGTTAGTCGAGAAGACAGGATTGAGGAGCCTATGGAAATAGGACAAACAAGGTTCGGATGGAATAGGAGAGGAGGTATACAGACGTTACAAGGTAGAAATAGAAGTGATTATGATGAAAGAAGAAATATGAGATACCCTACAAGTGAGACAGTAGGCAACACAAATAACACAAATATTGTCTGTTGGTTTTGTGGTCAACGCGGACATATGTTCTCGTTTTTGTGAATAACAGGCGTCGTCCAGTCGGATACACAAGGTAGAAGTGGCAATAGCAGATTGAATAGGAATGTGGAAGATAGACACAGGAATTTTACAGGTACAAGAACACAGGAAAACCGGCGCCCTACCTATTAAAAAGGACCTGTGATAGGAGGGTAAATAATAAGGTCCCAAGGTTTAAAGAGTATGTTAATAACAGAAATAGGGGGACGAATAGAGAATGCTCACAAGTAGATGAAGTCAAACAGTTTACAGTGAAGACAACGGATAATAGTTCGTGTATAATAGAAAAAGGAAAATATAGAGTTCGTACATTAATTGATTCAGGAGCTCAGGTTAGTGTAATTAAAGAAAGTTTTTTATATAAAATAATGAGAAATTGTAGAATATTTAAGAGTCATAATAATCTTCACTCTGTTACAGGACAGAATTTACAATTAATTGGACAAACAATGATCAATTTTAAATTAGGAGGGATCAACGTAAGACATCTTTTTCATGTAGTGAAAGATTTAAATAGAAACATGCTGATAGGAAGAGATTTTTTAATAAAAAATGGAATAATACTTTTCTTTGATTTACATAAATTAAAATTCAGGGACGTCTATGTAGATATGGAAGAAGACATGCATATATCAGCACTAGTTAGAGTTAAAATGTCCACGACGTTAAAACCACAGTCGGTAATTTGATACAAGCAAAGCTGAAGAGAAACCCATATTATGTGGAAGGAGACACAGTCAGAATCACTGAGTTGCAAGAGGAAGTAATTGATGAGCCTGGTTTGGAAGTTCCGGATGGAATAATAGCGTTGGATAAACACTTAACCTTTCCAGTGATGATTATCAACAACACAGGTAGAGAAATCAAATTATACAGAGGATGTGTGATAGCCAAACTAGATCATAACATTAGTGACATATTGGCAACGGATAGAGTAGAAAGGTCGGGAACAAGTTATTCAGAAACTTCTAGTGAAAGAGTTAATAACAGACGCGGACGCGGAAGAAGAGGGAACGTGCGAATGGATGAATTGATCCATCCATCCAGAAGAAATACAGCCCAAATACATTCACTAGACAAAATGACAAGGGAACAAGAATTGTTGGCACAGTTAAAAGCTCCGCCAGAAAATAAGGAAGTATTAGAACAACTTATAAGGCAAAATCAAGATGTATTTGCAATTAATGATTTGGAATTGGGAAAGACACAAACAGTTACAATGGAAATAGATACGGGAGACCATCCACCAATTAGTTTAAAACCATATAGAACTCCATTGAGAAATAGAGAAATTGTGGAAAAGGCAATAGAAGATATGTTGAAAGCAGGAATAATAACAAGATCGAAGTCAGAATGGTCATCTCCGGTCGTCATCGTAGCCAAACCTGATGGTTCGAGTCGTTTCTGTTGCGATTACAGGGCGTTGAACAAAATCACTAAGAATGTAGCGTACCCACTACCAGTAATTGATGATATTTTGGGGCTGCTTAATGGTTCTACATTCTTCACGACGTTAGACGCAAGGTCAGGATTCTGGTGTATACCTATGTCGAGGGATGCTCAAAAGAAGAGTGCTTTCTGTACTCATATGGGTTCTTACGAATTCTTACGAATGCCTTTTGGGGTCAAAACGGCGCCGTCTCACTACATGCTCTTAATAAATGAAGTGTTAGAAGGTATGCAAAGGTTTGCATTAGCCTATATAGACGATATTCTAATTTTTACGAAAGGAGATGTGAATGATCATTTAAGACATATTAGATTAGTATTCGATAGATTAAGAGTACATGACGTTAAATTAAAGCTTAGTAAGTGCCAGTTTTTAAAGACAGAAACAAAATATTTGGGTTATATTATAAATAGAGACGGTATTAAACCAGACCAGGACAAGATAAAGGTTATTAAAGAGTTACCTCCTCCAACTAACGTAAAGGAAGTGCGTGCGTTTATAGGAACTTGTGCGTATTAAAACTATTATAGGCGGTTTGTCCCAGCGTTTTCAAAGATAGCAGAACCTATTACAAATTTAACAGGTAAATACGCTAGATTTAAGTGGGATGATGAATGTCAAAAAGCGTTCGAATATTTAAAAAACAGCTTAACACTGGTACCACTATTGACGCATCCAGACTTGAATAAACAGTTAATACTGTACACAGATGCTTCAGACAATGCAATAGGAGCATGTTTGGTTCAACCATATGAAGGAAAAGAGTCTGGAATACCAGGGGTTAAAAATGAAAGGCCAATTTACTTCTTGTCTCACAAACTTAGCAAATCACAAAGAAAATGGACGACTATTGAAAAAGAAGCATATGCTATTCATTATGCTCTTCAGAAACTAAATTACTACTTACATAACGCAAATTTTGTTATTAGAACTGACCATATGCCTTTAAAGTCTTTTTTAGAAGCTCCAGTGCAGAACAGGAAAATACAGATCTGGGCATTGAATCTACAGGGATACAACACGAAAATCGAATACATTCCAGGTAGGATTAACACATGCGCTGATTTATTGTCTAGGATTCCGTACCCACAGTCATCAGGAGACACAGAAGATGAAGCTGAACCAGAGATAGATGACCGAAACTTGCAAGTAAATATTTTAGATTCTGCCATAATAAATAGAGAAGAATTTGAGAGTTTACCATCGGATCAAGAGTCTGAACATAGAGCAGAAGACCCACATTTAGCACAATTTAATATGAAAGAAGAACAAGATTTGGATCCGAAAGTCTTACAAATAAAAGCAAAATTAAGAGAAACGGAAGAGAACAAATATAAGAAGAATTATTTGGTTTTACAAGAGGATGGACAGTTATACTATATGTGTGAAAGGAACGAACAGCTAAGGAAATATATTCCAAAACATTTGGAAAATGAAGTTTTAAAAGCATATCACAATGAGAATGGACATCTCGGTCGTGATAAATTGGTGAAAGCACTTACGAGCAAATATTATTGACCAAACTTGTTTAAATCTGCTTGCAAATATGTAGATACGTGTGAAAAATGCAGGTTAAGGAATATGAAAACAATTAAGTGTCCCTTACAAGATACAGATATTCCTCAGTTCCCAATGCAAAAGATTAGTTTAGATATATCGGGTCCTCACCCTAGAACATTGTCAGGAAACGTATATTTAATTCATATAGTAGACGTCTACAGTCTTTGGCCGGAAGTTTATGCAATCCCAGATAAGAGCGCAGATACTGTTATTAATATTTTTTTTACAAGAGTTCGTACCAAGATTTAGTTGCCCACAAAGTATACTTACGGATAATGGTAGGGAATTTGTAAATAAAAAATTCGAAAAGTTATTAAAAGATTTGAACATAAAACATATAAAGACCTCATATTATAGACCTTCTTCAAATGCTAGGAACGAGCGTCAACATAGGACATTGTATGATATTATAGCAAAGATTGTTGATGAACATGAAAAAGATTGGGATCTATTCTTAGGACCTGCCCTTAGCGCTATTCGCACAAATCAAAATGAGAGCACGGGGTTTTCACCATTCTATTTAATACACGGGAGAGAACCAATACTACCTATAGATAATCTATTAAAACCAAGACGGAAATATATGGGGGAAGACTTTCAAGAGACAATAATACAAGAAATGCATAAAGCACACGTAAGATTAAAGAATAATATAATTAAAGCTAGGGAAAAACAGAAAAAGTACAAAAATGTAAATACAAAATTACAGGAGTTTAAAGTAGGTGATAGAGTTTATTACAAGAAGCATAGAAGAAATTCTAAGTTTGATGCTCGTTGGATCCCAGGTTATTACGTTTTGGAAAAACTAGGTAATGTATCGTATACTATCAAGAACCAGGTCACAGGACATGTGGCAAGGGCACACGTTGAACACTTAAGAAGAGACGAGGATGAGGTGGAAAATAATAATTATAATAATAATTATTATTCAGACACAAGATATTTAGATGAACAAGTCGTCAGAAGAGCTACAGTAACCTCAACTTTTAGAAAAGATCCAGCACAAAATCAGTTACTAGCAACTCCAGATTACGAAGATACTCAAGAACAGACGATACCGAAAACAATAGAAGAAGAAAATGTGAATGAAAGTCATTATGATAGTATGGAAGAGGAAATAGGTGCTCCATTTAAGAATACTAGACTGTCGCGAGATTGCCATGAGTTAAACAGATAAATTTACCGACGTTTGCTGGGCGTATATTTTCTAGGCCCACAACAGTCGTACTAACAGAGTAAACACAGCTGCACAGGTTACATCAGGTCAGCCCATATACACATTTGGTGGTGAGTGAAAAGGAATGGATACACCGCGTTGGCAGTTTGTAAACATTTAGAATTACATAGCCTTGCCCGGCGCAGTAGATGGAACAGCCCTGTCTATCACTTATACTGCCGGACATCAGACGGAAATGGCTGCTGGGATTGTCACCACTGAACAGAAGATTGACAGTTTGTCAACAGTCAGAGACAAACCGGAATTGGCAGCGAGAGACAGGAAAACAGTGCATCTGTCAATTCTTGGTTTCCGGCACATCGAGAAGTTGACGGGGTTATTTGCAACTCTTTGTTGGAAGTAGACATAAACTTGCTGGCTTGTTTTGAAAATCTTAACAATTACTGACAACTTTGACAGGACTAAAGCCAGGAAAATAGATTCTTGCAAATGGCTGATATGTCCAAATAACACCTGTGTGGGGGCGAAAAGGATAACGTCACGTGGACAACTTTGGTAGTTTGCCATATAAACTCGAGTTGAGATCAACTAGGGTGGACTTGAATAATGCTCTAGTCAGAGTGCAGGCACTGCAGTGCCTAGTGGAAATAATATCTACCGTGTGTTAATTAGTGACTTAATTTTACACGTGCCTATATGGCAGATGTAGATATGATTTATAGGACTGCAGTAGTGCCATTTAAGGTATAACTTATTATAATATATTCGTTATAATTACTTTAGGCAGTAGCCTTGTTAAACTATAGTGTGATGATTAGCACTGTTAGTGGAAACTAGCTAGAGTAGGGAAGTGATACTTGGCTCTGTTAGCTAGAATAGATTAGTGAAGTGTTGATAAGCTTTACTAGTTGAGTAATGAAGGATAATTGGGATCTTCCCGTAGGTGTCCCTGGTGGGCGGGGTTCCGCATTCTGTTTGCTGATATTTTTTCTTTGTCATAGCCTGATTCGACTCTAGGTGGGTAGCTAATCTGCTCTATGACTAAGTCTAGTTAGCTAAAGATCATTAAGCAAGGTGATAGGCTTACACTCAGCCGAAAGGATCAGTGACTAGTACTATCACCAGATGTGTTGTTTCTATCCTAGGTTCCCTACCAGATCCAAGGAAACTCTACAAGTTTTGGGAAAGAATTAAAAAACCCATTCTGAAGAACACCAGTTCAACAATCAATAAAGTTGCATACAGAAACGTAACTTACGCTAGAAGGAAGTTGATTCACCAAAGATAGTGATGATTACTGATGCACCACACAGCATCAGACAGTAGTAACTAAATGAGAACAGTCTAATAGTTACCTAGTGTTATATAATCTCGTGTAATAGAACACAAGACATTATACTTGAGGCTAGATAGACACGAGTGAGGATCCAGTACAGTAACAATTAACATTAATGACTGTGTACACACTACAAAGGACTTGTGCAGTTTGTTAGGAACATTAGGAACGGACATTGTGTAGAGTGCAACCGGTCCCTGATTAACTCTTAATACCACCGGTGTCTATTTCGGATGTTCATGAAATTGGATTACCAGAGGTCTACAGAGGCAAAGCATTATCCGGCAAGATGGTTCCGGCAACGGGTGAGACGTACTTGTTCTGACGTAACGTGCTGTGGTCTATCTTTGCTGTGATCAGCTGACTGAGTTGATGTCTGAGAGACAGAGTCTACACACTTTATAGAACACGTCACACATTTTCTTCACATACACGTCTCATATACGTTACACTTTTATTTTAATAAATTACTCTTTATTAATTTCTAGAAGCAAGAGTTGTTGAGTATGTTGCGTTGGGGAAGTATGAGAAGGGGGCATAGTACGACAGTGTGAGAGTGATAGGAAAAGGTGTCCATAGGCTGATGGAGTGTGTTGGACGGAAGCTGGTGGATTCTCCAGAATATTGAGGGGAAAAAAAATAATATTATAATGTGGGTGTCGGATCTCCTCACTCCAGGGACGACACTTTAAAGGAGGACACGACATTATTGGGGGCTCGTAAACGTGATATTTGGACAGTGGGATCTCTCGTAAACGTGATCTTTGGACAGCGGGATCTCTCGTAAACGTGATCTTTGGACAGCGGGATCTCTCGTAAACGTGATCTTTGGACAGCGGGATCTCCCGTAAACGGAATCCTTGGACAGCGAGATCTCCTGCAAGCAGGAACCTTTGACAGTGGGATCTTCTGACAACGGGGTCTTTTGACACGGGATCCTTAGTTATAAGAGGGAGATATCATTTTGGAGAATCCAGCTAGAGTGAATGTGGATAGGGGTTAGGACTAATATCTTACCTGTTCACACTTCACACGTCTGCATAGGTCTGTGGTCCTGATTCTACTCTTGTCACTGAGTGAATGTACTGTGTGTGGTAATATCTAGATTTATAGTACTTGTTCATATATCGGTATAGTAATTTGCAGTTATATTGTACTAGACCTGCTAGCTTACCTCTCTGTATAATGGCCACCCCTAAACTTAGCACGTTAGAATTAAAGGCAAGGGGGGAAGAAATGGGATTGGCTGGGTCTTCTCTAACGGATTACATACAGGAAGTGGAGAGAGAGTATCGTCAAGCAGAAAGGGAATGAGCGAAAGGCCGAGCTGGAATTGAGAAGGATGGAGCTGAGCAAGCAGCTAGGAAATTGGAAGCTGAGCAAGCAGCTAGGAAATTTGAAGCTGAGCAAGCAGCTAGGAAATTAGAAGCTGAACAGGAAGCACAGAAAAGGGAGCACGAGTACCGGATGAGGGAACTCGAGTTGAAGAGTCAATCTAATGGAGAAACTGAGGGAGCAGTTGGAGGTTCCTCCATCCCAGGATCAACACCAGTAGGTGGACATGGGTACCATGCTATGAAGTTTCCTTTAGCGGTCTACGAGGAGGACAAAGAGAAGATTGACCAATACCTTCAACGCTTCGAGGCTATGTCAGTTGCTATGGGTCTGGAGCGTAACAAATGGAATCTTAAGCTATCCCAGGGATTACGCGGGACGGGATACGAGGTTTATACTCGCCTGCCACCAGGACATGAGAACAATTATGATGAGTTAAAGACGGCTCTGCTGAAACGATTCGAGGTTACGTCACATACCTACCGGAAAAAATTTCGAGCAGCGAAACGAGAACCGGGAGAGTTGTTTGCCGCCTACAGTTTGCGTCTTAAATCTTATCTCCATAAGTGGATGGATTTGGCTGGGTTCGCACATGACTATGAGAGTCTGGAAGAGCTCATGGTGGTCGACCAGCTGAAGAAGCAAATGTCTAAACCTCTCAGGACGTTCCTGGGAGAACAAGGAGCGGAACGTATTGACCTCGTGAATAAATTAGCAGAACGGTTCGTCGAGGTACATGGGGAGGCAGGGGAGAACCTTTCCACCAACACCAAAAGTCAAGAGAAACATGACAAGAAGAAAGCCAAAAACTCAGGAACAAAAAAGTGGGAACCTTATGTGCAAAAATCAGAGGATAATTCAGAGAAGAAGAAGGAGGGAAGCAAGAGCACTTCAAGCTCTACACCTAAACGACCGTGGTCGGAGAAGTGGTGTTCAATTTGTAAGTCACCCTCTCACAATACGAGGGACTGCAAATCGAAGGCTAAGAACCCTCACTTTGCAGCATGTCAAGTGACTTCCAAGGAGGTTGTCACGGAAAATGCCAAGGTCAACAAGGAAGCTCGCCACCAGGAGAGCTCATTCAAGTCCGACAATAGAAAATCTAGGACAGGGAAATGGTGCAACCAATGTCAGTCAAACACGCACAATGCTATTGACTGCAGGGGAAAGTCAGGAGACACTCAATTCGTCGTGTGCTCAGGGAAACCTAAGGTGGAGCCCACCGAACAGGTCGAGGCCGAGGAAGAGACTCCAGACCAGGAAAAACCACCTGTAGTGGAATTGGTAGAGGTTAACGGTCGTCAAGTGGAGTGTTTATACGACACAGGACTGGACGGGGAGGCCGTGATTTCTGCGGATCTGGTACATCCAGAACAATTCACAGGTGAAACATTGGATATACAGCCTGCACAGAAGAGTGCTGTAACCATGAAGTTGCCCATTGCTAATGTGGAGATTCGGTCAAGGTACGTCACCGGCACCATCAAGGCCGCTGTATTGACCGATCCCATTTTTCCAGTCATCCTAGGTTGCCGGTATGTCTTTCTGGGAATGCCCAGGGAGCCAATTCATATGGGAGCAATGCAGACTCGCTCTCAGACGAAAACGGAAGAGGCAGACGCAATTGTGACTAACCCAATGCCGGGGGAGCTACGAACTGCCCAGAGTGAGGATGATACTTTACGTCCTTGCTACAAAAAGCTGCAGAAAAGTGCTGATCCACCAGGACGGGGGCAGTACTACATGAAGAATAGGATACTCTACAGGAGAGCAGGAAGGGGAGACAACCTATACGGTCAGTTGGTCGTCCCGAAAGCTCATCGGTCCCAGATTCTTCATATGGGGCATACCATCTCCTTTAGTGGACACATGGGTATTGCCGCCACCATGCAGCGGATTTCCTGCCACTACTATTGGCCGGGAATGACAGATGATGTGCGTCGGTATGTGAAGTCATGCCCTGAGTGCCAGAGGGTGGCACCGAAACACTGGACAGCACCGGTGATGTTGGGTGAGATGCCCATCATGAACTCTCCTTTCGAGAGGGTAGCCATCGATATCGTGGGTCCACTTCCCAGGACTAGGAAGAGGAACATGTATATACTCACAATGGTGGATTGCTGTACAATGTGGGGTGAGGCTATACCGTTGACCACGATTGACTCGAAAAGAGTGGCGGACGCACTGATGGAGGCCTTTACCAGATTAGGCTTTCCGGATCAAATTCTGACGGACAATGGATCTCAGTTTTGTGGAAAACTCATGGAGGAGGTATTTAGGGTGTTTCACTCTAACCACATACATACCAGCCCTTACCACCCTCAAGCCAATGGACAAGTAGAGCGTTTCAACGGCACGTTGATGACAATGCTCAGGAAACTAGCGCAGGAAAAACCTGATAGGTGGGATGAATATATCCCAGCAGCACTCTTTGCCTATCGGGAAGTTCCTCATGGCTCAACAGGACTACCACCCGCTACGTTGCTGTTTGGTCGTCCAATCAAAGGACCGTTGGAAGCCATGTTGAGGAGTTGGACTGAAGAGGGGACGTCAGAAGAAGTGATCTCATCCTATCAATACGTGGAGGAACTGAAAGAAAAACTCCACAAGGGATGGACTCTGGCAAATCAAAACTTGAAAAAGGCCAGGAAAAGACATGCGGCTTACTACAACCGTAGGTCTAAAGAAAGATCTCTAGAGGTAGGAGATAAAGTCTTGTTGTTACTCCCAACGGGAAACAACAAACTGGAGATAGGTTGGCAAGGACCATTTCCCGTGGAAAGGGTAATATCCAGAACCAACTATCAGATCCGGATCCGGGGAAAGTCGAAGATTTTCCATATCAATCTCTTGCGGAAATACGAAGAGAGACCCGGAGACAAGGCAGCTCACCTCATGGCAATGGCAGTTGCAGTGGAGACAGAAGTGGGAACCAGCGAGGGCAGGGAATATCCCTTAGTACACCAGGAAACCTATAGGGATGTGCAAGTGAACCCTGATCTGACCTCCCAGGAGAGGGAAAGGATAACCCAGGTTCTCAAGTCTCATAAGGAGATACTGACTGATAAACCAGGACGAACGAGGTTGGTGGAGTTCGAGATGACTTTGACCACACAGGAGCCTGTTCGCCAAAAGGTTTACCCAGTGCCATTCTCTAAAGAAAAGGCCCTGGAGGAGGAAATAAAAAAACTGCTGGAGGATGACGTGATTGCACCATCCACATCCCCATACAATGCGGGGGTAGTTTTGTTACGCAAACCAAGTGGAGAACACAGGTTGTGTATAGATTACCGACTGCTGAACAGTCATACACAGTTTCAGGTGGAACCTTTGCCGAATCCAACTCAGTTATTCGCTAGGCTCCATAAGGCTCGGTACTTTTCAAAGGTGGATCTGAGTCGGGGGTACTATCAGATACCAGTCAAACCGGAGATTCGACCACTGTTAGCTTTCAGTACACCCAGTGGACACTACGAATTCAAGGTCATGCCCTTTGGACTCAGCAATGCACCTAGTGTGTTTACACGCATGATGAGGACTTTACTAGATCCGTTACAGGATCCGTCCATCATCTCATTCATGGATGATATTCTGATTTCCAGTGACAGCTTGGATGACCACTTACAATCCTTGGAGAGAGTGTTTAATAGACTCAAGGAAGCAGGGCTTACTGCTCGTCCAACCAAGTGCATGATTGGTTACCAGACTCTGGAATTTCTAGGTCACACCATCACTCCAGGACACATTGTTCCAGAAGAGAAGAACCTGGAGAAAATCAGAAATGCACCAAGGCCAAAAACGAAGAAGGATGTGCGATCTTTTCTCTCGTTGTGTGGGTTCTACCACAAATTTATCCCACATTTCACTGAACTGGGAGCTCCGTTGACGGAAACCTTGAAAAAGGGATTCCCGGATCAAATCATTTGGACACCAGAATGTGAGAATGCCTATAGTCAGTTAAAGGAGGCCTTGGTCAGCAAACCTGTATTACAGCTCCCTGACCTTTCCAAACCATTTGTGTTGAGAACGGATGCAAGTGCGATTGGAATTGGAGCCGCTTTGTTACAGGAAGGAAAAGACGATGCTTCGGTTTTGAAACCTGTGGCATACGCAAGTAAGAAACTTCTACAGGCGGAGAGGAATTATTCAACCGTCGAGAGAGAATGCTTGTCCCTCGTATGGGCAGTGCAAAAATTTCAGCCATATTTGTATGGAGTTAAGTTTCGGGTCCAGTCAGATCATCAGCCCCTGATGTTCCTGGCTACTTCTCAGAAGCTCAACGCACGTTTGATGCGGTGGTCGTTGTTACTTCAACCGTATAATTTCACAGTAGAGTACATTCCTGGGAAGGAGAATGTTGGAGCGGATTTCTTGTCAAGACACCCAGCTCCTGAAGAAGAGGAATGAATTATCTGGATTTAACTCATGGTGGAGGAGAGTGAGAGGGACTACTCTCTTAAGAGGGGGCCTATGTCGCGAGATTGCCATGAGTTAAACAGATAAATTTACCGACGTTTGCTGGGCGTATATTTTCTAGGCCCACAACAGTCGTACTAACAGAGTAAACACAGCTGCACAGGTTACATCAGGTCAGCCCATATACACATTTGGTGGTGAGTGAAAAGGAATGGATACACCGCGTTGGCAGTTTGTAAACATTTAGAATTACATAGCCTTGCCCGGCGCAGTAGATGGAACAGCCCTGTCTGTCACTTATACTGCCGGACATCAGACGGAAATGGCTGCTGGGATTGTCACCACTGAACAGAAGATTGACAGTTTGTCAACAGTCAGAGACAAACCGGAATTGGCAGCGAGAGACAGGAAAACAGTGCATCTGTCAATTCTTGGTTTCCGGCACATCGAGAAGTTGACGGGGTTATTTGCAACTCTTTGTTGGAAGTAGACATAAACTTGCTGGCTTGTTTTGAAAATCTTAACAATTACTGACAACTTTGACAGGACTAAAGCCAGGAAAATAGATTCTTGCAAATGGCTGATATGTCCAAATAACACCTGTGTGGGGGCGAAAAGGATAACGTCACGTGGACAACTTTGGTAGTTTGCCATATAAACTCGAGTTGGGATCAACTAGGGTGGACTTGAATAATGCTCTAGTCAGGAGTGCAGGGCACTGCAGTGCCTAGTGGAAATAATATCTACCGTGTGTTAATTAGTGACTTAATTTTACACGTGCCTATATGGCAGATGTAGATATGATTTATAGGACTGCAGTAGTGCCATTTAAGGTATAACTTATTATAATATATTCGTTATAATTACTTTAGGCAGTAGCCTTGTTAAACTATAGTGTGATGATTAGCACTGTTAGTGGAAACTAGCTAGAGTAGGGAAGTGATACTTGGCTCTGTTAGCTAGAATAGATTAGTGAAGTGTTGATAAGCTTTACTAGTTGAGTAATGAAGGATAATTGGGATCTTCCCGTAGGTGTCCCTGGTGGGCGGGGTTCCGCATTCTGTTTGCTGATATTTTTTCTTTGTCATAGCCTGATTCGACTCTAGGTGGGTAGCTAATCTGCTCTATGACTAAGTCTAGTTAGCTAAAGATCATTAAGCAAGGTGATAGGCTTACACTCAGCCAAAAGGATCAGTGACTAGTACTATCACCAGATGTGTTGTTTCTATCCTAGGTTCCCTACCAGATCCAAGGAAACTCTACAAGTTTTGGGAAAGAATTAAAAAACCCATTCTGAAGAACACCAGTTCAACAATCAATAAAGTTGCATACAGAAACGTAACTTACGCTAGAAGGAAGTTGATTCACCAAAGATAGTGATGATTACTGATGCACCACACAGCATCAGACAGTAGTAACTAAATGAGAACAGTCTAATAGTTACCTAGTGTTATATAATCTCGTGTAATAGAACACAAGACATTATACTTGAGGCTAGATAGACACGAGTGAGGATCCAGTACAGTAACAATTAACATTAATGACTGTGTACACACTACAAAGGACTTGTGCAGTTTGTTTAGGAACATTAGGAACGGACATTGTGTAGAGTGCAACCGGTCCCTGATTAACTCTTAATACCACCGGTGTCTATTTCGGATGTTCATGAAATTGGATTACCAGAGGTCTACAGAGGCAAAGCATTATCCGGCAAGATGGTTCCGGCAACGGGTGAGACGTACTTGTTCTGACGTAACGTGCTGTGGTCTATCTTTGCTGTGATCAGCTGACTGAGTTGATGTCTGAGAGACAGAGTCTACACACTTTATAGAACACGTCACACATTTTCTTCGCATACACGTCTCATACACGTTACACTTTTATTTTAATAAATTACTCTTTATTAATTTCTAGAAGCAAGAGTTGTTGAGTATGTTGCGTTGGGGAAGTATGAGAAGGGGGCATAGTACGACAGTGTGAGAGTGATAGGAAAAGGTGTCCATAGGCTGATGGAGTGTGTTGGACGGAAGCTGGTGGATTCTCCAGAATATTGAGGAGAAAAAAAAATAATATTATAATGTGGGTGTCGGATCTCCTCACTCCAGGGACGACACTTTAAAGGAGGACACGACATAGACAAGCAACGAAAAGAAGAATGGATAAACAAAGAGATAGAGAAGTGAAAAGACAGAGGAGAATTAGAGATTATTCAACAAGCGGTGAAGATATGCCTCTACTAGAAAGGTCCTTAAGAAATAATGATAGACAAATTAGATGGGATATTGAACAGAAGAGATTAGCGGCTGCTAACGAGAGACATACAGACGAAGAAGAAGAAATGGATGAAAAGTCAGAATCAATTAGTAGTATGGAAGAAACTAATAAGTTGTACGAAGAAGAGGATATTGATGTAGAGTTAGCACTTATTCAAAGAAACTTGGAGTTGTTGAAGAAGTGGAAACGAAGGAGATAGATAGATAGAGAGTACTGCAGATGGCAAGTTATAAGTTTCAGGATTTAGAAGTGAAAGTGATGTTTGAAGAAGTATACGAAACGGTGGAAATGGAAAAGGATTTTATGGATACTTTTTGTAAGTGGTCTTGAGGAGTAGTTAAGCAGTGAGATAGAGGTAGGTTTGAGAGAGGCATGTATATATATATATTTTATATCTGTGATAGAATTGCTGGTGGAATTTATGTTTCTACTTCTTGACTTTTCGTAGATTGGATGAATTAGGTATTGGTACAATAGGTGGATGTACTCTATAGCAAATAGACAAGTTTTTTTATTGGTGATAGAAATGCCGTGTTTAACGGTAATAATTAAGTAGTTATAGTGATGGTTAGTTCAAGGGAAATAATTGGCAGGCCGAGCCACAGGTTAATTGATAAGTAGAGGATGGTTGGTACGTTGAGTTGACATTGGAATAGTCGCCACATTAGGAATAGTGATAAAATGAGTTGACCTGTAGTTGACAGTGATTATTTAAGATGATATTCCGGATGTTATGAAGTATTAGGAGTTAAGCTAGAAAAAGATAGAAAGTTATGAGGGGAGAGAATAAATGGTACGGTCATTGTTGATTATTGAATTTTTTGTGTAGAGAGAACAGATATTGTTCTAAGTTAAGAAATTAGTCTGTAGTTAACAGATATACATACGTGGCAGTGAAGTATTTTGTTTTCTCGGTCATAGAAATACTGGAGTGACTTGTATAAATAGATATGTGGTAAGGGAGGCCAATGTTGGTGGGCCACTGTACGTAGTAATTTTAAGGGAGTTATATTTTTTTTTGAAAATCGTGTTTTATTCACTCTGAGTTTCATGAGTCATGAGTCATAAATAATATGTTTTTTTTGCTTGAGTTGGTACTGTAAAACGATGGCTATTATTTGTTTGTTTTATTGAGTCCGAGTTGCAATGCCTCATATATAATGTGTTTTTTTGCTTGATTTGGTCTTGTAAAATGTTGTTTGATAAATTGATTTAGAATAGGATTATTGTGTTCCAAATAGTTTGAGTACAAACTATTGGTCCGTAAAAGAGACCAATGGTGATAGGTAGTGATAGAATGTTTTATTCTGATTTGATAAAATGCATGTTATGTCATTTTAAAATGTGTTTTCTTTGTATAATTTGGGGGAATGACGTCTGGTTTTGATTTTATTTCGTTTAAATTAGTGGTTTTGTATATTAAGTTACATTGTTAATGAATAGGTTAAAAATTTGGTTAAGTAGGTTTGATTTTCAAATAAATGGGGCTTTGTTTAAGGCCTTGCGTTCAGAAAAGAGTTAATAAAACTACTGGGGGATAATATAGAGAAATATTCTCTTTGTGAATATTAAGTTGCTTGAAGAGGTTCTTATAGATGTGAACTGTTAGTAAAATAGGAGTAGCGTTATATGAAGATATAAGGTTGGAGGAAGACTGTGAATGGCAGCATATAAGTGGGGATATATATATAAAGCAGGTCATGGGATGTATGGGGGCAAGATATAGGTGCTGTGAAAAACCAGCGTGAATTATATTAAAAAGTGTTCATGGAATATGAACATTGGCAATGGGCTCGTGAGATATCGGAAAAATAGACAAGATTGTGGATAGCAATATAAGTGTTGTGAAAACTTATGTCAAATTTATTTATAGAGAACAAAGATCTATTTCGTAAGATGTATTTAAAAAAAATTGTTTTACAAAAATTTTTTTTATTGGCAAGGGAGGTAAATGTGAGTGTGTTAACTATTCATTACTGCGTGTAAATGTGGTCATGTTGACTATTCATTCTTTATACTTCTCACTCGGTGCGCACCGTTTCTTTACTTTGTCTAACTACATTGTTTCTGTCCATCGTGTGTTGTGGAAGAGTGAGGAATTTATAAGGTCAAAGGTATGATAACAATTTTACGAGCTGTTCTTATGATATGTATATTTTATACAGGAACAATAAGGAGCCAAGAACGAGCCAGAAATATATGACTATATAGTGGTTGACTAGATAGCACGGGAAAGAGTTAAAGAATAGAATATTTACTTAAGTTGGAGTTGGTTTGGGGAAGATTAGAGGAACTGTGAGAGGTAAGGAAAAAGAGGGAATAGAGTAAGGGGATTAGGAGTAAAGATTTTTTCCTTTACAAGAAAAATTCTTTAATTAACATGGGGAGGTGTAACAGAAGTAGAGTAGTAGGTGGGAAAAGGCTACGGCACGATTGAGCATCGGGGGAGAATGGGAAGAGAGATGCTCAAGTCGTGACGTAGTTGGTTGTCAGGGGGCAGTCAAGATCAGGGCCTGGAACTGGAAGGACGCCATGTTTATAGAGTTTGTCATCAAAGTGTGAATAAACGTTATTTATATGAAACCAACAGTCTTGCTTAGTCCTTCACACTGTTATACTATCCATCTAAGTCTACGAAGACTGAGCATGGAACACACCGTCACAAAAACTGATCTTTCCAATAGTTCAGTATTTGTGATTTTGTCTTGCCTCCTAAAACCAAGTATTCTACGCAGACGCCGCATATGAAAGTTGTTTAAACGTTTCTCTTGGTGTGAGTAAGTTGACCAGGTTTCATGATACACACAAACATCGTGATTGTAACTGACTCAGAAAGCATGCTGAGGAAGGTGAGGACAGGCAAGCTTCGGGCAGAGTGGCTTGCTTCGCTTTGGAGGCACGGGTGGAAAGCATCGCCTAGATCTTTTCTCCGGGGCATGCCGGTGTTCTGGGGAATGAACCGGCGGATAGATTGGCTGGCTCTGCAAAATTTGGTGGAGTATTGATGCATTACAAGACAGGCGTGGTTACGTCCTTGTGGGAGCATGTGTACACTTCGGAGGAGCAAATGGATCACCATGGTCTGGCAAGAATGAGATAGCGAGGAGTGACGTGGGTATTTGGCCGACGCTCGACGCTCAGAGGAAAGGCGAGACGGACATATAATCAGATTGCTACTAGTACTATTGGTGTTGGAACTCTTCGCTGGCTGCTGAGGATGGGGACGGAGCGCTTATGGGAATGCCCCGACTGCTGTGATGTCGGTTCCTAAATCAATCATTCAATCAAGCAAAGAAGAGTACTAAGGACACAGGCTTGGTAGACAAGGACTTGTTTTGGCATTAAGCTTCCTGTTCTCCTAGACTCTATTTGCTAACATGTTTATTGTTGCAGCTGCCTTACCAATCCTGGGCGCAGCTCTTCCTCACTTTAATCCAATTCATCGCGCAAGTAATTCTTCAACAACACCAATTCTGATGTTAATTTCCTGATCTAGGGATAATTTGCTAATTACCTGTGATCCTAGATATGCAAAATGGTCTACTGTCTCCAGTTCGACGTCGTCAGTGAAGATTGATGGGACCCCATGTGCACCTTGTGACATAATCTGTGTCTTCTTTTTGGTAATTGTTAAAATCAAATTGAGTAAGAGCATTGGAGAATGCAGATAGTAGATGTTATAATTCTTCCTCAGAGTGGGTCGTAATTGCAGCATAATCTGCAAAACGCAACTCTATGATTAGTAACTCTCTAAAGTACTGGAGAGTTTTGGTCATAGACCATAACTTTAGGAAGGGAAAATCCCAACTACACCTCTACGTGGTAGAGGATGGAAACACACCACGGTGTGGCTAACACAGTTCTGGGGACCGAGTATCCACCGGAATGGAATAAGTGGACAACTCTGCAGCTGAGCAGAGCAAGGCACTCACTTGTCCTGACAGTCGGAAACGGCTGTCAAAGGCAAATTTAAAAGACCACCAGTAGAATGTGGAAGGCAAGGGGAAACCACCACATTATCTTCCCAAGATTTCATGGCGACACAGATTTCAGAAATAGTGAACGACGTTAATGTATGTCTTAGGACATCCTCGTCCGGTAGGGACAGTCAGGAGCCACAGGTGACACCAGACCGTCATCCAGCTACTGATGGCAAAACTAAAACTATAACTAAACTAAATAAATTTATAGTAGGAACATGGCATTTTAGGACATTAAATGAGCTTGGAAAGTTAAACAATGTTCTAAGAGAAATGGAAACCATGAAAATGAATATACTAGGCATAAGTGAGATGAGGTGGAAGGGATCTGGCAAATTTATAACCGGCAAACACACAATAATTTATTCTGGAGGGGACACATTAAAAAGGTATAGGAATAATATTTGATGAAAAAAAAACAGCCAAATCTATGATTGGTTACTGGTGTATTTCAGATAGAGTTATAATGGTCAAAATCAAAGGCAAACCAATATATATATATATATATATATATATATATATATATATATATATATATATATATATATATATATATATATATATATATATATATAAATATTATACAAGTATTTGCACCAACAACAAGCAGTAGTGATGAAGGAATACAAGACTTTTACGATGAAGTAGAAATGGCAATAGCTCAAAATGGATCACAAGAAATAAAAATAATACTGGGAGATTTTAATGCAAAAGTAGGAAAGGGAAAAATAGAGGATATAGTGGGGGAATTACGGTTTAGGTACAAGAAATGAAAGAGGAGAGAAACTAATAGAATGGGCAAATATTAATGATAAGATAATATGAAACACATGGTTTAAACACCATAAAAAACGACTATACACAAGGAAAAGCCCTGATATGAAAATACACAACCAAATTGACCACACACTTATTAATAACAGATTTATAAATGCATTAATTAATGTAAAGACAATGCCTGGTGCTGAAGGTAATAGTGATCATGTACCACTATGTGGACAAATAAAAGTAAGATTAAAGAGAGTGAAAAATATGGTTAAGAACTTGAGACTTAATAAAGAGTTCTGAAAGTAGATAAAGAAATTCAAGAACAATACAGAGTGACAGTGAAAAATGGTACAATGCAACAGCTAAACTATAGAGTATAAATGAACAATGGGAAATGTTAAGGTACTCCATTCATCAAACTAGCAAAGAAATATTACCTTAGAGAAGACAAAAAGCAAAGAAAAATGGATGAATGAGAAAATCAGCGTGTTGGGGAATAGAGACAGGTCATAGACTGGACAACTGATATGCCATAGACAGGACAATAGAGATATAATAGACAGGACAGAGACGGGATAACAAGACCCAGCTATAACTAGGACATAAACACGACACAGGGACATAGAGACAGGACTACGTCCCTGACAGACACTCAATCTTGCACTGAAAGATCTGGCACAACAAGACCGGACAGCAGTACGGCGAGACAACTGATACAGCCCGACTATCCCGGGACACACGGGGTCAAGCACCACGTGATTAGGAGGCCGAACGTCAGAAGGCCTCAGACTGGGACTGGACACGTTAGAGGGAAGACGCATGTGTTTGAGAAGCAAACTAGCAAAGAAATATTACCTTAGAGAAGACAAAAAGCAAAGAAAAATGGATGAATGAGAAAATCAGCGTGTTGGGGAATAGAGACAGGTCATAGACTGGACAACTGATATGCCATAGACAGGACAATAGAGATATAATAGACAGGACAGAGACGGGATAACAAGACCCAGCTATAACTAGGACATAAACACGACACAGGGACATAGAGACAGGACTACGTCCCTGACAGACACTCAATCTTGCACTGAAAGATCTGGCACAACAAGACCGGACAGCAGTACGGCGAGACAACTGATACAGCCCGACTATCCCGGGACACACGGGGTCAAGCACCACGTGATTAGGAGGCCGAACGTCAGAAGGCCTCAGACTGGGACTGGACACGTTAGAGGGAAGACGCATGTGTTTGAGAAGCTAGTGTATTGATTGCGGGTGTGAGAGCTAGCCTTGCCGAGCTAAGATAGCGAGTACTGAGTGCGGGGTTTTGTGATTGCATGACTGATATAGCTGAGTGTTAATTGACATTAATGTATATGATGTGATAATTAACTGCCATGTGTGCGGGAATTGTTGTACAATGCATGCATCTTGTTGATATTGCTGTTCTGCATAAATAAATAGGATTAACCCACATGCGACGTTTGATATCTATGAATGCATGTGAAGAAACTCACTGTAGCGTGTAGAATGATGAACGAAGGATGCCTGTGTTTTTCTGAGACGCTGACAAGAATAAAAATGACAAACAAGAGTATGCTAAGATAAATAAAGAAATATGAGATAAATGTTTGAAGGCAAAAGAAAGTTGGTTAAACGAGCAATGCAAAAAATTGAATTAAATTCCATTAAAGATCAAACAAGTATGCACAGACAAATCAGTGAGCTCACAGGAAGAAAAATAAGAATAAATACAGGGTGTTTGAAATAAAAAACAGGAAAGATATTATTGGAGGAAGGTGCTATAATGAAGAGATTGAATGAGTATATAAGAAAAATGTATAATGGAGAAAGGGAAGAATTAACAGAAGAAAGTTACTTAGAAGGGCCACCTATTCTAAAAGAAGAAGTCACTGACGCTATGAAACATACGAAGAAGGAAAAACAGCTGGGCCAGATGAAATCACAGTAGAAGAATGAGAAGTATTGGGAGAATTTGGGGTAGATATATTAACCAAAATGCTGAATGATATTTACAACAGTGGATATTTACCGAGCGATATGCTGAAATCTGTATTTATAGCAATACCAAAGAGACCAGGAGCAATTGAATGCGAAGATTTTCGTACAATTAACCTCATAAACCATGTCACTAAGCTTCTACTCAGAATTATAATGAGAAGAACAAAAAATAAAATAAAAAAGAAATATAAAAGAAAGAAAAATGGAAATTAGTGAAGAACAGTATGGTTTTATGGAAGGAAAGGGTACAATATAAGGGTACTATATATATATATATATATATATATATATATATATATATATATATATATATTATATATATATATATATATATATATGGCAACACATGATCTCTATATTTTAGCCCAGGCTTGTGCTATGGAGAGCAATGTGAACGGACATTTACAGCGCGAATTGGCCTTATCAGTCACATTCGCTACCGCCATACGTAAAAGTTATTATGCCTTTTTGAAGCACAAACTATCGTCTGTCAAGTCTGCAAGGTGCCAATGAATATTATATATATATATATATATATATATATATATATATATATATATATATATATATATATATATATATATATATATATATATATATATATATATATATATATATGTATGTATGTATATATATATTGTAACGGAGTCTGAACAGAACTGAAGGTACTGATATATGAAGTCAAAGCTCCGGACAAAGTGTAAACATCTTTATTTAATCCAAGTATAAATGTGTAGAATCAAACAGAACCACATCCTCCTAGAATACAGGCTGAGTTGGGACTCTTTATGTTTACCCTTGACGTCACGCGTGAGCGTCCCTAACAACTCGTTCAATAGTGCTCACGCGTGCCATCATTTATCACGTATTCATTTCCCAAACCCTTTTCTATTTCACCCTAACTATCTCCCAAGCTACTAACAGAGATGGTGCTCTGTTACAATCCTCTCTTTCCTCAACAAGACTTTTTCTTAAGAAAAGTCTGAATCCCTAACCTAATTAATATCTTAACCCCAACATTATCTCTCCCCCTCTTAACCAATAAACTTCCTTTCTATTCCCTTAAGTCCAATTCTCCACCCGTCTCCTATATCTTATAGCATTAATACTTCTTCTTCGTCGTTAAGTAACACAAGCATCATCCACATAAGTATCACACATATAAATTCACATAACCAACATACTTAACCCATAACCTCTAAATTCACAGGCAAAAAAATCCAAGTAACACATAACCTAGGACTTTTTATAAGCCCCTACAATTTCTTATCACCAGAGTCTTCCTGACTCTTACTATCTTCATAAATTTCATAAATTGCTACCCTATCATTGCTTAACTTCTACTGAGATCCATAGCCATCCACTACCACCAAACACAACTCAACTTTACTCAACCACTCATGGGTCTGTCTTATAACTATCTGCCCTATCACTACTTAAGCCTTAAAAACTTCTTCTTCTTCTCCACAAGCAATCCGCCTAAATCCTCAACTCAAAAATTTCCAACTTGAATCGACTTTTAATAAGTCGCTACGATTTCTCTTCAAATATAACCTACTCAACTACTCATGTTTCTTATAGCCTAGACCTCAAAACCTCTATCAATTACTGTGCACTTATACTTCTTCTTCGTCTTATTTTCACCAACACTACTGCAGCATTACAATTCAACTAATCATGAAACCACTCATACTATACACGATTGTAAGACAAAGAATCGGTGCGCACCGGAGAATAAATAAGAACCAGAACTCTTCCTCACAAAACCATACTCACACTTACCCTCCTATGTTGTAACGAGACATTATGCAATAAAGTCTAAAACAAATGCAACCTACTACTTTTACCAACTTTCTTCTCATATCTCCGTAACTCACTTAATTTAATCTTTGACTAAAACTATCATCGATGTCTAGCTCATCATGGCTCTGAACTATCTCTCTCTAATGCCGTTATCCACAGCAATCCAGCAAATCCTCAACCTCCCCTAAACGTCTATTTATTACAGACACCAGCAACTTCGAAATGTCAACCATAAAACTCAACATTATAAACATAAATATTCACGTAATCTAATCTCTGATCATTACATACACCATCCATTTACTTAATCATGACCACGCAAAATCTCAGCAACCCAACAATATTATCAATGTCCATTTCTTATGGGCATTACACCTAAAACTTCCACTTTCAATTTATGCCGTTATCAACAGCAACAAAATACCGCCACTGAACTCATGTCTGTGACCTTCTAACCCATCACTGCTTGCAATCAACTTAATTTTTTGTTCTCAGTCCATATATCACGGACCCTCAAAACTTACTTCCCTTTATAAACCTTCCACTGGTTTAATCTACAGGACTAAAACATGGCATTCAATTCATGTTTTACTATTTGTCTTCACGCTGTCTGGCGCAGCACGTTACCCACTTCTACTTCTTCTACAATCCAGCAATCTCGTGTCGCTTATTAAATTTCCATTACATCATGGCACTAAATCCATGTTCACTTCCGACCACATCTTCTGAACGTAACCCTGGATTCAAAATTCCCAAGGACTCTATTAACTAGTTTCTGTTTTAAAACTTCACCCAATTAAACGTCAAAAGAAAAAAACAATTTTACTGAAAAGTAATTATTTTTAAGAATGGTCAACAGCAACTCAATTTTGCAAAGTAATATGCTAATGTTCAAACAAGGCAAACTTAAATAACGGCATAACTCATGAATAATCGAAGATACAATCAGAACAGAACAATATCCCCCCCCTTGATATTTAAATATGTTTTCATATATCCCCACAAAATGAAACAAGCATCAACTTAATCAGCATAGAAAATTACTTAGTGCTATATAACAACACCAGTATCTTTTACGAACTGGTGTTATACACATAAAAGACTGAAAACACAACAATCCTATTCTAATAATCAAATGGCAATCATTTTACAGGAGCAAATCAAGTAAAGAAAAATAATATAACATACCATTCATGATACATATTAAATTAAAACCAATTGCTTATAGTAGCTAAACAACATTGGTCAAGTTATGTCTATCCCGCTACTCTTACAACATTTAAAAAAAAACTCAATGCTAGGCTAATTATTACCCTGCATTAATATATTTATCTCTGTTACCTACAGACTATATTCTCATCATAACTCAGAACAATATTTGTTCTCCTCAACCAAAAGTCATTAATCAACAAATGACCGTACTTTTTCTGGAAGTCAAACATTGATTATCTCCCCTCGCAACTTTCCATCTTTTACAAACTAACTCCTAACACATCACAATATTTGCAATATAAACCTAAACAACTGCTGTAAACCACAGCTCAAATCACTTCACCTAGTACTAGTGTGGCGGCTATCCCAATGTACTACCAGTCATCTATCTACTAATAGAACCCGTGGCTCGGCACACTAGTTGTTTTCCCTGGATTTGTACCAAGAATTATTATAACTTTTTAAATATTACCGGTTACTATGGTATCTCCACAATGCTACAACTACCAAAACATTTGTCTATTTACTATAGACCTCACCAATACATCTATCTACTACATTTGTCAATAACTAATTCTAATTTTAAGTCTCTCGTCTACCCGACGCAACTAACCAACGTATCAGTACTTTCCAACATCTCACCACAACAACTCTAAGCTATCTTCAACTCTCTCCTAGCGTTCTCACACCGTGATGATAGTCAAACGAGTCACACTTACCGGAACACATTCTATAGTGCTCTATTTCTAATACTCCGACGTTCATTTAGCTAATCACATTCTCTCCTTCTCTTGCTTACTCCTATTTATCGGGACTCTTTCAGAAACAGTAAGCAACACCACACATGACTAACGACAAACCTCACTCCGATTGGGCAAACCATCTTCTCTCATTTCTCTGTATCAGGCATTCTTGCTTCGACATGTCTCTATCAACAATACTAAATCTGTTGTATGAAACGTCATTCAAAATGTTAACTCTCTTTCTGTCAGCCTGTCATAAAATTTTCATTAATTCTGTCCAACAGAATCTCCAGTATCTCTTACTTTCATGTTGGTACCGTCCCTATGTGAGGCTGTGACAGGAGTCCCCCTCCCTCTGCTTTGATGGGTTCTTATATGGTAATTAGTTCTGTACTAATTCTGTCACAGGATCACATAAAGTCGGTGTTTGTAGTTTGGTGGATAGTAACTTGGCAACTGACATATCTGCATCACCAACTCATGTATTCTCCCATACACCACTTTAAGATGATTGCTGAAGAGGTTTCTCTCTTCTATGTCCTTAAACATGCTTATCTGACCGAAGTTCTGTGACGTTTCCCAGTTGTTTTTACAACCGCGCCCTTCTTAAGTATCCATATGATACCAAGATATTAAAACTCTGTGTAAGAGAGTTCTAACAAGACAAATGTCTTGGCTATTTAAGTACACCTGCACATCTTGTCTCGTGTGTGTATTTCGATACATTTTTACTTCCGTATGTTGTATAATGCTGAATATGTAGTTTTGCTGTTGTTTTATCACATCTGACTACGTGTTCCTGTTGGCTTGTTCGTGTATTGACTGATATGTTGCAGTTTCTAATAAAGTGAATGTATTTTAATTGTTAGTGTTCAGTTTTGAGTTTGTATAAAGTGTGTGCTCACAGTGTGGTTTATCTCCAAGCGTCACGAGTTGGGATATCCGTTGTCATGAATTACCCCAATGTGTGTAATGCATGATCGGGCATTCCAAGCAGTGGTGCTTATATGTAGTGTGTTAAATACTAAACATGTATTAACAATTAGATAGGTAATACATTTTTACATGAAAGACGCAGACAAATTAAAATAAATACGTTTTGCGTACAATTTTTCCGCTCAGTATATCGCTCTCTCATTTAATTCATTCACTCTGTCATTCATCCATCTTTCATACAAAATAGTATTTTGTTAAAATATATAAATAAAGTTGAGGTAAGTATTATTGCCCTTAGAAAAATGGCTTAGGCGATAAGTTCCCTTTAAGGTAACAAGTACTTTTTGTATGTGTACTCAAAAAATGGTTTATAATTTAAATGGAAAAAATTGTATAGGAAAATATTTCACCTATGAGTGGAAATACTTGTAATAATATGGTAGAAAATATACAAGTTATAGGTTGACATATTTTATATACATAATTAAATACAAGTGTAATAGATATTAACTAATAAATAACTAATTAACTAACTAACTAACTAAATCCATCGACGATGTGTGTGTTGTCCTCCTGTTGTCCATGTGTCGTGCCATCAACGTTAACAGTTAATATAGCTGCCCCTTGCATGTTGTAATCGATGTAGTTCTATTTCGGCTGTTTGCGAAGTTTCTTAGCCATAGCGAGTATGCAATGTTCTTAATCTTTACAGATGAATGTCAGTTCACTGGTTTAAATCATTTCACAGATCTTATATATCGCTCGGATTGTTTTTAACACCTTGGCACTTGGTAAAATAGGGTTCTCAAAGTGTCATGTTCGTGGGTGTCATATGTAACCTATACACTTGGGCGTTGTTACTTCTGAATGAAAGTTCTCTAGTAGGTGTAGATGTCAACAACCCATGTGTCAGGCATCATCGGATTACTTCTCCCACACCACACAAGAAACTTGCAAGTCGTGTGAGAGGAAATGAATGATACATTTTATTGCCGTTGGCTCTTTACATGTACATAACAGTCGCTATCAAACCACACACAAAGCCACAGAATTGCCTATCACTAGTTTCCTAAACCCTATTGCTAATCTCTATCTACTTGGCTACACAAAACTCCTATCAACACTAAACGATGTGCTCGCTACAAAGTCAGTCCCCAGTCTGACTTTCCTACTCGCGTCGCTACACAGCACGCGGAAGGACCTTGATGCGTCCTTCGGCTTTTTGCGTGCCGTTACACTTAGCACGCTTATATTAGCTGTCTCCTAGTTGAGTGGCAATCGTGGCTATCACGTAGGCGTGATTCTGTCGTGACCAGAGTGCTAACTATCTGGTCGACGTCT
Organism: Cepaea nemoralis; assembly: GCA_014155875.1. Taxonomy (NCBI): domain Eukaryota; kingdom Metazoa; phylum Mollusca; class Gastropoda; order Stylommatophora; family Helicidae; genus Cepaea; species Cepaea nemoralis. The sequence goes on from JACEFZ010019360.1 coordinate 83,163, forward strand.
CCGTGTCTCATGAGAGAACTAGTTAATAGTCCCCCATTCTATCACCTACCCTGCCCTTATATCGGGGCACTGTATTACCTCTAATCTACTTGAGGTTGACCACTCTTCCCGGTAGTCTTCTATCTTGAGGCAGACCTCCGGCCTCTATGTTTCAGTCTTTGACACACACCCTCCCCTCCTGTGTTGCGTCATCAACTTTGACTCCTTGGTTGTGACGCAAGAGGTTTCTAAGAAATTAGTGTATCTAATTTTTTTCTCAAAGACTGTAGATAACCTGGCTTTGGGTAACTCAATAGACTTCTACTGACTATTGTCACAATGTAGTATCACTTTACTTGGCTACTGGCAATCGCCACAAACTTGTCTGGTTGGCGTGAGCCCTCTTCTCATCGCAATATTATATTAATTAGAGGTATGTCTGAACCGGACCGTTGTCTTATAAGACCTGCCCTCAAATAGTAAATTAACTTACTACCCATACAAAGTTGACTTTCTTAGGGTCAACACATGAATTGCTTCATGTCCCCCATATAATATTAAACAACCATTACCCAAGCTGTGTGGGACAGGCTTTACCTATCTCGCTTCCGCGTGTAAAGTTATCTTTCACTGTTAAGTTAGTGTTTCGTTGTCTATTATGTCCCCTGACCCGGAGTTATCTCCCTTTGATCTACAAAAAATGTATGCAATTTATATGTTTGTTTTCCTGGATGTTTGCGTGTTTGGATCTAACTAATAGTATAATCTAACTTCTAACATGTGTATCTATCTATCATGTGTATGTAAGTTAGTTTTCAAGTGCCATAATTCGGTTAAATGTGGCCACAAACAAGTGTATAACACTAATTCGTGACCACGTTTCCGTCTTATGAGACTTAAAATACTTTCTCTAAGATCTACACTAAACTACACACAACACATTCAAGACAGCACATTTTCAACATTGAAAGCAAACACTTGACGCAGACAAAAAATAAAAAGTCGCGTTGAGCGGCAGAAAAAATCCGCTGACCGATCTCACTCTCTCTTGTATAATTTACATTCGCTCTCACTTTCACACTTCTGTCACACATCTTTTACCCTCCCAATTATTTAAAAACCTTGGAGTGACACTGTACAAGTTTGGCTCAGTTTGACAAAGTTGAGCTCAATGACTGTGCGTAAATTGCTGCACGAGTCATGTATTTACAACATATTTACATGTAAGAGAAAGGGTTGATGGTTTGTACCCTTGGTCTTATTAACCACTATATTCTACTGAAATAATACTCTAAATACTGACATACTAATACTAGTTCTATAAATATGTATTTAATGTGTTAACTATTTTAATCTATTTTGCCACATTAATCCTAAGATACGCTTACATTAATCCTAATATTTATCTAATTTAAGGGATGTAATCTAATTATTTAAAATGGAATTGATGTGAGATGAGTTATGTACCTTTCTGAAATGGGTAATCTGAAATGTAATAAAATTATAACTAATGTTTTTAGATGCAAAAAAAATATATGACTGATATTCTTATCTAAATGGTGTAAATGATGTATGTTTAATTGTATAATATTTTTATCCTATTACGGTGTAAACTAATCATAATACTAACTGATCACGTTTGTTAAATGGAATGGTTCATTAAGATGGAATGAACTCAAATGAAATGAAACAAAGTGGAATGTAATAAACTAAATGGTACTATTCCTATCTAAACTACTATCTATTCTACTTTTAAGGTAAGTAAGTGGGTAAGATAATGATTTATGTAAACTACTAAAAAAAAATGAAAACTATTATATTGTCTAAATCTAAATGTAATTTAAAGTGATCTAATCTACCTATAATTTATCACTATATTAAAACGTTATAATACATATCACAATAAGTATTTATATACATGGTATTTAAATACCTCAGGTTAGTCGTTGCCCTAATGTTCAGAAATTGCTTTCATTGGCATACTATATAATCACACTTGTCCTGGGTATATTAAATACATTACACAGTCATACTTGTGTCCTATGGGTATTGCACCTGTAGAGTTCGCCTGTGTTGTAGACCAGTATTTTCGTGTCTGTATTTATGTACTGTTCTGACACTGTTTTTCTCTGCTTAACACAAATGATTCACCGGAACACATATGGAGCTTAGTAAGTAATGAGCTGTCCCAGTTCACACGGTGATATATTTGTTTTCGGAGCACAGTTCTTCTTTTGATGTCTACGGACACATGATAGTTCACTGTTCTTAGTACATAGTTCAGCACATAATGTCTATGTATTCGTAAAATATTTCACATAGAATATTATAATGTACTAATTTAACATCTATTACTCTACACTCTTATCTGGAATCTCCGGTATTTCTACCTCAGATGGTCGACTAAGGGTATCAGCCAGAATGTTGTCCTTACCCTTAATATGCTCTATACTAAAAGTATAGTTTTGTAGTATTAGCGACCACCTGTATATACGGTCATTCCGATGCACACCACTTTGTATGACCGTGATTGGGGAGTTGTCAGTCTGGACAACGAAGTGAACACCCGCTAGAAATCGATGGAGCTTCCTCACCGCATAGATGACGCTTAGGGCTTCCAACTCTGATATGGAATATCTGGACTCAGCAGGTGTGATCTTACGGCTCACGTAGCAAATCGGATGGAAGTTGCCATATAAAATTGGCCTAGTACTGCAGCGATGGAGATTCTGCTGGCATCTGTCCTAAGATAATAAACGAGCCTAGGATTAGGCAAGCGGAGGATTGGTACATTACTAAACAGGATTTTCAATTTTGACAATGCAGAAATTAATAATGCATCTTTGACATCTAATTTTACAGATGCTTTTAAAACATTGGAAAATACACTTGTAATTTCCGCTAAATTTGGTATGAATTTGCTATAGTAATTTACTAACCCCAAAAGGCTTCTGACCTGCTTCTTTGTGGTAGGCATGGTCAGGTTCATAATTTTGGTAATAATTCTATTGTCAGTCTTAAGTTGACCTTGTGAAATGACATGACCCAAAAAATCAATTTCTTTTAGGCCCAATTCAACTTTGCTCGGTTTGACAGTGAGACCGAAGAGTCGCAACCTATCGAAGACATGTCTTAGTTTCAGTAAGTGTGTTGTCCAGTCATCAGTATGGACACATATATCATCTATATAAGTCACTGTATTCGTCACTCCATGCAGTAGATCTCTAGTTAAGCGTACGAAAGTGGCAGGAGCATTTCGAAGTCCGAAAGGAAGAAAACGCCACTCGTAAAGTCCTAAAGGTGTTGAAAAAGCAGTAAGATGAATGGATTGAGTCTGCATAGGGACCTGCCAATATCCCTTAGTAAGATCTAATTTAGAAAAGACTTTGGAGGTGGACATGTCAAGGAATAAGATCTTCGCAGGAAGGAATTGGTTCTGCGTCGATCTTAGTGACGTTGTTGAGCTTTCGATAGTCCACACACAGACGAATTGTGGAGTCTTTTTTCTTAACTAGGACGATTGGAAAGGAGTACTCAGATGTAGATTTCTGGATGATCCCACTAGCTTCTAAGTTAAGAATTTCCTTATTTAGATTTTCTCTATAGCTGAGTGGGATAGAGTACGGCCTGCATTTGATAGGCTTAGAGTCCGAAAGAAGAATGGAGTGCTCGATTCTGTCCGTCCTACCTGGAATGTCAGAAAATATGTCTTTATATTCCGTCACTAATTCTAATAATTGTCGTCGTTGACCGTCTGTTAGTCCCTGTTCTATCCGTATGCTATCCATTGTCGCAGTCTTGTCTACAATGGGAACAGGTAGTTCCATTCCGTCGTCGTCTACCTGATTCAGTACGGTAGTGGTGCTAAGTGCGTATTCTGTATTCTCATTAAGTGTATGCATCTCGTCGGATTTGCCAGTCTCGCTAACTAGTGTAGTTGCGTTGTGTACGTCTGTCGTCTCATCACTAGGTGTGGGTGCACTTTGTTCGTCTGTCTCTACTTCTGTCTCTTGTCGTGAAAAGTAAGGTTTCAACATGTTGACATGGAATATCTTTAAGTGTCCGTTTATCGATATTTCATAGTCAACATCTGAAAGTTTTTGTATCACCTTGAAAGGCCCTTGCCATGAAGTTACCAATTTTATTATGCTTGTCTGGTAGTAGCACCATTACGTCTTGATCAGTTTCAAGTATTATGGGTCTAGCACTTTTGTTAGGACTGTGATGTTTGAGGATATCTGCACTGTTCACTGGAGTGAAACCATTCTTCTCCTCCCAGGACAGATATTTCTTCATCTGTACAGTGCCTTAGCTGGGGTAGACACCCAAGAATTAAATCAGTACAAGGGTTGTCTAGTATTGCACAAGTAAAGGTACCAGAAAGGAACGGGGTGTTTATACGGGCTCTTGCCAGAGGATAGGTTTCTATATTACCAGAAAAAGTCCGGCATTTTACAGAGTCACCAGTATAATCCTTTGGATTAACAAGTTCCTTTTTCACACCAATAATAGAGCTCCCACTGTCAAGCAAACATCGGCATGGCTTCTCATTGACCATTGCAGAGTGAAACAATAGATTGCCTCTGGAGGCTATAACTGCATTTGCATTCTCTACAGGAGGATGTTACAATATGCCCACATGTAAGTTTGCCGTCTGCATGAAATTGGTGACATTGGTCACAATTGTCAAAGCTTCAATACATCATTCACACAACACACATCTTCAGATTGCTTAACAGGTAATTACATTTTCAACTTCACACTCAGTCTCACTACCACTATCAGAAGATGTATCAATCAAAATAGCATTGTTGGCTTTCATACGTTGGCGGCCCAGGCACTTATTTGAATAATGGCCGTAGCTGGAACAGAAAGAAGCATTTGATTGCACGCCTGTATGCAGATCTTTTGTTTTGTTGCTTCTTAATAACATTTTCAAGATGTGCCGGATAGTTAGGCGATTTGTCACACATAGAATAAGTGTCATGCAAAAGTTGACAGTAGATACATTTTGACACTTTCTTATCTTTCTTGTCGATTTTCTGAAAGGGTGTTCTATTACTCTGATAGTTTTTACTTTGGTCTTTCACAAAAGAAACTACTTCAGAGTCATTTGAAGTCTTAAAAATATCTCTATTTGAAGAAAAATATGCAGAGCCATTCTTTTCAAACTGTTCTATGTTCTCAATGTCTGACTGCTGCAGGAATTTAGCAAAAGGAGATGGTATAGTGGATATAACTTTATCCATGGCTATTAAATTTTTAAGTCTGTCAAAGTCTTTTCCTATGTTAGCTGCTTTAAGCCACCTATCTAGTACACTTTGAACATTTGAGACGTAATCAATGAAAGTCTCACTAGGTTTAGGTTTTAAATTTGAGAACTGAACCTGATACCCAGGGGCATCAAGTAAAAAGTGTTGCATTATCCTATCATGGATGTACTGATAGTTAGATCTAAGATCAGTTGGTATTGATTCTATCACTTTAAGGGGCTCACCACTCAGGTTCTTCATATAAATCATAGCCCACATCTCTATTGGAACTTGGTGATATTTAAACTGATACTCGACATTTTCTGTCCAGGCTGATATGGAATCTTCTTTACAATATGGTTTGATAATGTTTTTGTATTTATTGAACTTATTTTCTTCTTGTTGACTTTTTAGGTTAGTGGCAGAGATCTCTGCGTGTGAGTCTACATCCATCCCTTTCATCTTTAACTGTGTCTCTGATTCTACTTGAATTTGATTTTCCTTAACTCTTGCCATTTCATCTATCTCTTTTTGCTTTAGATCTAATTCCTTTTGTTTAATTTCCTTATCTTGTTCTAACTGTTTTAGCTTAATCTCCTTATCATGTTCTAACTGTTGTTGCTTAATTTCATTATCATGTTCTAACTGCTTCTGTTTTAATTCTAATTCTCTTTGCTTAATCTGTTTATCATCTTCTAGCTGTTTTTGTCTTGTTATCTCAGCTAGTTCTGCAATCTCCTTTTGGTGTTGTCTTTCTCGTGCCCGTTCGTCTCTCTCCGCATCTTCTTTTCGTACACGTTCAGCTGTCTCAGCATCTTTTGCTTCTTTAAATTTCTGATCAGCATATTGTTGTAGCTCTTTACCTGTGTATTGTAAATCTTTACCGGCTTTTATAAAATCAGTTAAAGTCGCCATGTTATTTGGTAATTGGCTAGCGTTGACTCGCACTGAGCTCTTTAATCACTTATGTATCTTTAATATGTTATGTGTCTTATTATCTGAGCACTATAACTTGTATTCTTTGTTTATAACCTGGAAAATTTTATCCTGAAAAACCAGAGCACAAAAATCTGCTAATGCATCACAAGCTGAAAAAGAGATGCACTATTAATCACATTGCATGCCAAATATATTGAGTATACTCAACTTAATGTTCCCGAGAATCAGGAACACCAATCCGGCAACACAGGTCACCTTGTTTGGCACTTCGGCATACACACGAGTTTTCTAATCAGCTGTTGTTCACCCTGGTTCACAGAGCAGCAACAATTAACAAATAGTAAACGACATATAATATTCTCGACAATTTGTTACAATCACAATGACATGCCCACGGACAAACAGAATATAATTTAATTAATATTTAATGTCAATGTCCTTTCTTCGTTCTAATGTTATATGCCTTTCGTTACTAACCTAGTTTAATCTATGGAAGTGTTGTGCAGACCAAGTCTAATTTGCATGGCCAAAAGTAGTGCCATCGTGACGGTAAACAAATAGAAAAAGTACGAAAAAAAATTCAATAACTGCTTTCAAATAAATAAAAATATATTAATAATGTTTAAATAAATAAATATATTCAATTACTAACTTAAATAAACAAATAATAGTTAATATAAAGCACAGATTCAGGCGGGCAGCAGCTTGACGATTTGTAAACAATCAGATGCTGAATGCGAATGGCGTAGAACAACTGCTTGTCAATCGTCTTACGTCAGAGGCGCAGCGCTATTTTTAGCTTGCAAAAATCGATAATGTCGGCCGCATGTGTATCGCTCCGCCATGAATCATATTTGGTAATTATTCATAAACAAATAGGTAAATACATAAATAAATGGAAGAAAATAATAATATCAATACTTACAACTTTGAAGAATACATAATTATAAGTACACGATAGTTTAATAAACACAAATAAACATTATTTTGTCACGATAGGCACAGCTTCGCTCGCAACTTGTTCTAGTCTGCACACGTCATCAGTCACTGACACAAATTAAACCTAGTAATTCACTATTTGTAACCTTAGTCTAGAGCCGTGGGTGAGTGTATTAGCTTAAACTTTCGTCCAAGCCACACTTCTGACACCACATTAATCCTTGCCTGTCAACAACCCATGTGTCAGACATCATCGGATTACTTCTCCCACACCACACAAGAAACTTGCAAGTCGTGTGAGAGGAAATGAATGATACATTTTATTGCCGTTGGCTCTTTACATGTACATAACAGTCGCTATCAAACCACACACAAAGCCACAGAATTGCCTATCACTAGTTTCCTAAACCCTATTGCTAATCTCTATCTACTTGGCTACACAAAACTCCTATCAACACTAAACGATGTGCTCGCTACAAAGTCAGTCCCCAGTCTGACTTTCCTACTCGCGTGGCTACACAGCACGCGGAAGGACCTTGATGCGTCCTTCGGCTTTTTGCGTGCCGTTACACTTAGCACGCTTATATTAGCTGTCTCCTATTGAGTGGCAATCGTGGCTATCACGTAGGCGTGATTCTGTCGTGACCAGAGTGTTCACTATCTGGTCGACGTCTCCGTGTCTCATGGGAGAACTAGTTAATAGTCCCCCATTCTATCACCTACCCTGCCCTTACATCGGGGCACTGTATTACCTCTAATCTACTTGAGGTTGACCACTCTTCCCGGTGGTCTTCTATCTTGAGGCAGACCTCCGGCCTCTATGTTTCAGTCTTTGACAGTAGAGGTACACTGTTGTATGCAACAGACTAACATATCACAGATTATTGTATGGCGAATAATTAATGTGCCTAGTGTCGTCTGCTGGTGCATTAGTTTGCCGTGATAAAAAGTCAGCAATAATGTTATCAGTGCCCTTGATATGGCGGATTTCAAAGTCGAAATCTTGAAGAAGAAGACACCATCTTTGCAAACGATGGTTCTTTGGTTCACCTTGCTTAAGTACCAGCAACGGAGAATTATCGGTTAAAACAACAAAATGCGAACCTAAGAGGAACTTAGATAATCGCCGCATACAAAAAAGTAGACTTAATGCCTCCAACTCAACTGTGGAGTAATGGATCTCTGCCTTTCTTAGCTTGCGGCTGACATAGAGTATCGGATGTCTCATTCCCTGATATTCTTGCATCAGGCATTCTCCAATTGCTATAGCACTCGAATCTGTGGTCAAAATAAAGGGTATATCTATGTTTGGTAATCTTAATACTGGTGGGTTAGAAAAAATGGATTTCAATTTGCACATTGCATCCTCTAAGCGGATACTCTTACAAAATTTTTCTGGATGATCTTTTGTCAATAGATTAGAAAAAACTGATGTGAGTTCTGCCCAGTTTGGTATAAACTTAGCATAATAGTTTATGAGACCTAATAAGCTTCTAACCTGCTTCTTTGTAGTTGGAACTTCTAGGTTGAGAATTTTTGATACTATTTTATCATCTGTCAACAGTTTGCCTTCGGAAATCCTATGACCTAGGAAGTCTATCTGTTTATAGCCTAGTTCAACCTTGGAAGGTTTGATAGTAAGTCCAAAAAGAAAAATTTGGTTAAAGACTTGTTGGAGTGTAAGTAAGTGAGAAGTCATGTTTGAAGAATGGATACATATGTCATCAATATAAGATTGCACGTCCTTGATGCCGTGCAATAGCAGTCTAGTTAACCTAACAAATGTGGCGGGAGCGTTCTTGAGACCAAACGGAAGATATCTCCCTTCGTACAGCCCAAGAGGTGTAGCGAATGCTGTTATATGCCTTGAAGAGGGGTCTAGTGGTACTTGCCAGTAACCTTTAGCTAAATCAAGCTTAGAAAATACTGATGATTGAGACATATTCAAAATGAGGTCTTCACAGCTGTTCATTGGCTCAGCATATGTCGTGGTTATGGTATTTAACTTTCTATAGTCTATGCACAAACGAATGGTTTGGTCCTTCTTTTTCACCAGGACAATTGGCGAAGAATACTGGGACACAGATTTCTGTATTATTCTATTTTTCTCTAAGTCCAAAATTTCTTTATCTAAATTTGCTCTATAATGCAAAGGAATCGAATATGATCTACATTTGATCGGTGTCAGATCTGTCAACACAATTGAATGTGTTATTTTGTCAGTCCATCCAGGTTTGTTTGAGAAGATAGTTATATAGTCGTTCAGAAGAGACAGAATGTCTTGTCGCTGCTGTTGTGTCACAGTGTCAGAGATTTGTATGTCCTTCATAGTACTGTCGTCGTTCATAATTGGTACTGGAATTTCCGTATTGTCTATGTCCGTCTGATTTATTACTGACGCTACTGTTTGTAAATTGTCTTCAATGTCATTGTCGTCGTCGTCGTCGTCGTCGTCGTCGTCGAGACTAATAGTTGTCAATGTGTCGTTAAATTGGTCGTACTTGTCGTTATCCCATATTGTCGGTATTGTGAATATGTTTTCGTCGTCTTCGTTGTCACAAGAATGAGTCGTTAACGATGCTTCGTTTGTCGAGGTGTCATTCAGTCGGGTAATTGTCGTTTCGTTTCTTTTGTCATTCTTGTCAGTCTGGTTGTTCGTATCACTGTCATTTCTAGAATAGTATGGTTTTAACATATTTACATGGAATATTTTCAACTTTCCATTCAAAGAAATTTCGTAATCAACTTCCGAAATCCTTCTCACAACTTTAAATGGTCCCTGCCAAGAGGTTGATAGTAAATCTCTCTTGTCAGGTAGTAATAGTAAAATCTCTTGATTTGGTTGTAATACAATCGTTCTTGCCCCTTTGTTGGCGTACTGCCTGTACCTAAAACCTTTCTCCTGTAATGATGTTCTGGCCAGTATGCAGGATCTAATGATTTTGCCTCTGGTATCAGTGACCAAATCATAGGTGGAAACTGGTAATTGGGTGTTTACAGGTTGTGATATTATATCTTTGTAAATAGTGAGAGGTCCTCTTGGGTTCGCTCCATATATCAATTCAAACGGAGAGAACCCCGTACTTGATTGTGGGACTTCTCTGTATGCGAACAGCACCGTTGGGAGAAGTATATCCCAATCGGCTGGATTTTCAGCTGTCACTTTGGATAACATATGTTTTAGGTCCCCATTTAATTTTGCGCAAATTCCGTTCGCGGACGGTCGATAGGGACTTGTAAAACATTGTTTTATGCCTAGTAACATAGTTACCGATTGAGTGGCATTAGATATAAATTGCGTTCCTCTGTCTGATATTATCTTCTCCGGAAAGCCAAAACGGGAGAATATCTGTAATAATACGTCCGTCACATCCTTAGAGGAGATAGATTTTAATGGAATCATTTCTGCCCATCTCGAACATAAATCAACAAGTGTAAAAATATATCTATTTCCTTTGTTTGAGATGTGATTCAAAGGACCTACTAAATCAACCGCCACGATTTGAAATGGCCTCGAGGCAGTTGTGGTTGATTGAATTTCAGCCGTAGGGTTTTTTCCCTTTTTTATTAGTTTCTGACAGGTATCACATGATTTACAGTGGGTTTTTATGTCACGGCAAAATTTAGGCCAATAAAATTGGCTCAGGACTCTGGCCCTGGTTTTTTCGTAACCCATATGACCTCCAAAAGGTGAGTCATGGGCTATATGTAGCACTTTTTCACGATGTGACTGAGGTAGAACCACTTGCTGTATCGTGGTTTGATCTTTGGTATATAATCTTGTTAGAACATTGTTATTTAATTTAAATGTCCACGACGCGTTTTTAGTTAATTTTGGCTTTAATCCTACTAGCCGAAAATATGGTGAAAGGGTTGGATCTGCTTTTTGTTGTTCTATCAACTCGGTGGTGGTAATATGAGGTGAAATGATTGTAGTGCTTCCTGAAGTTGGTCAGTGTGGGTTTTGTGTGTTGTTTGTCTTGTTACTATGTTAGCGTGTTGTGTGTGTTGTTGCACATTTACAGGCTCAGTAATTTGTGGATCGATGGCGTCCTCAGTTCGAGGTGTTAATTTGATGGTATCATTGAAAGATTCAACCGCCCCTGTATTCTGCACCTCTGTGAATTCATTTCGAATTACGTCATTGGTTGTCTCCCTTGTGCTTTTGGCAGTCTGAGACAAGCATGCGTGGCTTTTCACTTTAGAATCGCTGTTTGGTTTTTGGATACAGTTTTTCTGTTCCCATTCTCTGATTTCCTTTTCAGAGCAAGATCTTATGTTGGGGAGATTCCCAAGGATGATTTCAGCGGCAGGATTTTCTAGTACTGCACATAGCACTTGTCCTGATATAAAAGGTGTCCGAATTTCGGCCAGTGCTAGGGGGTATCTTTCAATCGTGCCTGCGAATGTGCGACACGTTACGTATTTGTGTGTGTAGTCTTTGTCGTTAACTAATGTTCTCTTAATTCCACAAAGAGTCGCCCCGGAATCTCGGATTAATGTACATTGTTTGTTGTTAACAAACCCTGTTGAATAATTTAACTTGCCTGTTGGTGATAAGGCTGCGTTGGCCATTTCGTTAGAAACTGGGATTGTGTGGCCACATAACAAAGTTGTATCTAGCTGAAATTTTCTACAGGTGTTACATTTGTTATCAGAGATGGTATTAATGATGTCTACTGCATTACCTGACTCACTCGCACTTTCATTCTGGATGTCACATTCGTTCTGTTGTTCAATTTCTTCATCCGAGGATGTGTCAATTAATGCGGCATTGGCCTGCTTCATCATCTTTCTCCCATCACAAACTGATGAAAAATGCCCATAGCTAGAACCAAAAAAAAAAAAAAAACATTTAACCGCTCTCTGATATGCGTTCCTTTTGTTCCTTTGTTTTTCTACTACTTTTTGAAGATGATGTGGATAATTTGGTGATTTGTCACACATCGCGAACTGTTCGTGCATCAGATGACAATACTGGCACATGACTGGTTTTGTGAACTTAGAGCGTTGTTTGAATCTATTTTCATTTGGTCTTGAAAATTTTGTGTTTGTAACCGCTGCTGTTTCATTTTGACTCATGTTTAGCTGAAAAATATCGCGGTTCGCTGTAAAATATGCGCTCCCTTTATTTTCGATTTCTTGGATGGTTTTACAATCCATTTGTCTCAAAAATTTTGAAAAAGGTGTTGGAATTGTGCTAATAATTTTGTCAATTATAATTAGCTCTTTCAGTTTATCATGGTTGTTATTTGTTTTCGCTGAGGTTATCCATTTTGTACAAATATCTTGAACTGTAGACACGTAGTCTATGAAAGTTTGGTTAGGTGATGGTGCTAATTTTGAGAACTGTTGTTGATAGCCTGCTGTATCTAGTGAGAAATGTTAGAGTATTTTTCTCTTCTCTTTCTGCTTGCATCTTTTTCTCTTCTCTTTCCATTGCTCTTTCTTCTCGTGCAATATTTTCCGCATGTGTCTTTTGTGCCCATTCTGAAAGTTTTTCCTCTTTATATCCTAATCTAATACCTGCTTCAATGCACTGTTCTAATGTTGACATCTTGTAATTCAGTTATTATTTACTTTCTTGAAATTAAATCCCTTTGAAATTAATTTTGGTGTACAACAGTTGGTTATTTCCCTTAATGTTTACCTTTAAATTTATATGAGGAGATTTATTTGGTTATAAGATTAGCATATACATACAAAATCAATACATAGAAAAATGTTACATCAATGAATGAGGATGAGGAGTATCGCTTAGGGATGTAATGAGCATGAAAGTAAGAGATACTGGCGAAGGGACAGAACTCCAGCAAAGGGGAAAGAACCGAGTCACTCGAAGGCTCGAATAATCCAGAGCCTTCTCGAAGGACCGGTCAGTGTGTCCACAGCCCCGTGGACACTGATGGGGCCCGCCGATTGCGGGGTCCACGAGAAACTCAGAGAGAGTTGCCACCCGTGTCGGATTGCGACACGTGTGGAAGAACAGACACGGACTGGAGATCGAGGAAGTAACAGGGCTTACCTTAAGGGGACTTGATAGTAGACCCAATTGTATTTAGGGGTCTTAGACATATGTTTAGATAGCTGCTAGAATTATTGTGTTAATCATGTTCATTGTAAACTCCTGTGATACGCAGCAACTGGTTGAATGCTGGCTTGTGAAAACTCGCTTTGCCAGCGTACTGTAATATACATGTAAATAAATGTTGCTAGATTGTATCTGAACGGAGTTTGTTGCCTGTATGAGCCCGAGTTTCAATCCCCTAGAGATCTAGGACGGTGACAAGCACACATTCCAAACAAAAGACATCACCCCTTTCACTCATCAGCCACTCTTCGCATATTCGCACGGCGCTCGTATTTATACTTCTCATATACATTGATCATTGTGTACAAACAAGCTCGTTCTCATCTTACCATTATTCTCATATCACAACAACCTGACGTGCCTATACTATTACTTCTACAACACACAAATTAGACACCAATTCAACATTCTAGCAATTACTCACCACAGCCTAAGCGTGCCGATCACTTCCACTCACAGTGAGTGACAAAAGATATACCAAACGCCTCGTACATGCATGCGCTACTAATCACCTGACATCGTTCTATCCATACACTTCCTTCTTCAGCACGACGCAGCACACATGTTTGTCTACACTTTTACACATGCAAGAACAACGCATAACCAGACGAATTACTTTAATACTCAACAGGACTTTCACAATTCAACTGCTTTCTTATTTTCGTTTTTCTCAATCATCACAACCAACCACTACTCTCCGTCCTACCTAATTTCTACATCAAACCACTCTTACAGTCAACTACTCACTCACTTTATCTTAACCTCCTCATCACTTCATCCCACACTATTAACGAGTCAGATTCTCTCAACGTATTTCGTCAGGTCACTTATCGGTCAACTATCAAACCTAACCCGTAGCTCTAGATCAGATTTCCTAATTCGACTTCTTCAATATCTGTAAGCGTATATAAATCAGGTCTAGAAAGCATATATCCTCTATATCTCTTCATTTCTTCTTCTGTATATTCTGGGTTAAAAGAAATTCCTGACACTCCTTTTTTACGTTTCTTCTTCTTAATAGTCAACTCGTCCTCTGAATTATCAGCATCCATAGTTGTCCCAGCAGCGCGGTATTTACTATAATATGCGGTAGAGGTGGAAATATCCTCTCCATAACCTGAACTCCCACACCTAACATTTCTACACCATTTAGGGATTAATTTAATGTCTATACCTGAGGAACTTGACATAACTATCATACTATTTGTATTTCTTTCCCTAATACTTTTCCTCACCTGTCTTTTGATATCGTTGTTTTTCGTCTGTCTATCTTCCTTTATTTCAATTGTGTCTCCTTTTTCATGAGGAGTTTTTATAATTTTCACTAACTCAGTTTGACTTGCTTTTGCTATCTTGTTGGCTGGTTGTACCTGGACTTTCTTTTCTACTGTATCAACCTGTGTCTGTGTATTCCGTTCTACCACTTCAGTCCCCTGCGTCTGAGTCTCTTGGTCTATTTTCTTTAGTAATACCGTCGTCTTCTTTTCCTGTCTGACAGTCAGATTCGCAACCACCTTAGGAGCAGTTGAATTTTTACTTACCCTGTTTATCGACCCTGACTTCAAATACTATCTCCGTCTTTGCTCAAACCAATCGTCCCGTCTTTTTCTAGCAGTCACACTATAAGAAGGCCAACTCTGTTGTTTACTGGAAAGGTCTCTCTCAGGCCCATCTCTGTATCTTCGTCTATTATAATCACTTCTGACCCTAGTCACATCTGGCTCAACGTAACTGTCTCTATATACCACGTTATGTTGTCTTCTGTTTTCATTAGATACTGTCTGTCTCCTATTATCCTTTACTATTTCATTGCACTCTACCTTAAATCTATAAGGCTTTCAATTTTTGGCTCAAACCTTTCATGTTCTCTGCTACGTTGAAATATGCTGAAATACAATTTATACCACCAAATTGACAATTATAATTAACAAATATCAATAAGTATACCACTATATTTAAATTATATGAGGAACGCAAGTAATTGTTCTTCTTCTAAAGATCAATTGTTCCAGTAGATTAACCAATCCTATCCAACACACCAGACTATGTGATACTAGTCTTACATTAATTTAACTAGCAGTTATGGGTGATATACCTCTTCCACGGGTCCTCCGGTGAACTAAGTCCAAATATGTCGACGGATGATTGTACTTGACATTTGTAGGCCTTGTGTAAAAAAAAAAAACAAACGAGGATGTCGTGTTGTTCCTCCATTCTACCATAACGCAAGGAGAACTTCTGACTTTAGACTTCACCCATAGTCGGGCACCCCAGACTTGTGGCTTCTTTTCACCCGACAAGGGGCACTTCTGGACGTCTTCACCCGGAAAAAAGGGCCCGTCTGGAAACGACTCTAGCTTGATGAAGCGATTTAATTAGGGTCCCCTCTTCAGCAGGTCGGCAACCCAGTTTGCCCAACCACTTCCGAAGGTTCCCTATTAACGTTATCGCTTTGGTTGAGAAACAATTTGATACGCTAGAGTTTAGGATAGCTGCATTGATGACCAAGCTCGACTGGAGTTAATTTTCGCAAGAAGTTTCCTCGTAATTTGGGCTAACGATCCAAACGAAGGAGCAAATGGCTTGATTCAGTATAACCTCTCGTGTTTAAGGACGAACTTCACTTCAGGCAACCAAGGTCAGGTTCAATGACGATAACGGCTCTTGACTTCCCTTCAGGCGACCAAGGTCAAATTCAGGTTCAATGAAATGGGGACGATAACGGCTCCTGCAAAACGGGATCTCCAGGCATATTGACGTTCCGAAAAAAAAAAAAACAGCCAGGTGCTCAAGGCTGTAGCATGACGATGGCAGTTCTGTTTCACACTTCAGAAGATTATACTTTGTGTGGCGGTTTCAAATTTTTACGAACATCAGCCAGCTCCATCATAAAGACTTGCCGATTCTGTTTTGTTGGCTTCTTAATAATACACGACTTCAAGTTTCCATGGGTTTTTGAAAGGTTCTAGCTTCTAGACATCATCCATCGTTCTGCCTTGTGATGATGACTTCTACTTGTGGCCGCGACAACTCAAATCCTGGTGTACGGGCTCCATTTCAGACTGTAACGGAGTCTGAACAGAACTGAAGGTACTGATATATGAAGTCAAAGCTCCGGACAAAGTGTAAACATCTTTATTTAATCCAAGTATAAATGTGTATAATCAAACTGAGAACCACGTCTTCATAGAATACAGGCTGAGTTGGGACTGCCTTATGATTACCCTTGACGTCACGCGTGAGCCTCCCTAACAACTCGTTCAATAGTGCTCACGCGTGCCATCATTTATCACGTATTCATTTCCCAAACCCTTTTCTATTTCACCCTAACTATCTCCCAAGCTACTAACAGAGATGGTGCTCTGTTACAATATATATATATATATATATATATATATATATATATATATATATATATATATATATATATATATATAACGAATAGAAAGGTTAATAGAGAAACAGAAAGACAGTGATATATGCTATGCAGATAACACAGTATCGGTGGCGGATAATGCAACAGACCTACAACAATTGTTGGACAATTTAGTAACTGAGAGTGCACAAAAAGGACTCTCCTTGAATATCAAGAAAACAGTAACAATGGTGATATCAAAGAAAATGAGGACACCAAATGTGACATAGAAATAGAAGGGGAAATTCTCAGCCAAGTGGATAATTTTAAATACCTAGGGGCACTTATAACAAGTGGGAACAGTGTATCAATGAAATCGGTGGGGATGTGACATTGGGAAAATTCTGGACGCTGCACCGGCAGATGAAGAGACAGGTGATGCCTGGTACACTTGGCACTGTTTATGATGATAACAACCGACCTATGACAACTGACAAGGACAAAGGGGAGGCTTTTCTTGCACGATTTTTAAAACAGATGGATCAGCAAGATAATCTATTAGAGATAACGTCAGAGAAGCCTTGTCACGGGTCACTAGGATGGAGGACTGTGAGATTAAAGTGGAGGACATTAGACGGGTACTGAAGCGGGCTAAAGACACAGCGCCAGGTCCGGATAAGGTGGGGTACTACCATATGAGGAACATAAATGATAGAGACTTGGAGGAGATGGCTCTTTGTTTCAACCTAAGCATTAATACGGCGGAAATACTCCACGATTGGCTGCATAGCTACCTTGTCCCCCTCCCGAAGCCAGATAAGGATCACTCCAGACTTAATGGATACCGAATCATAACCCTGCAAAACACGTATGGCAAAGTCCTCGAAAAAATAGTAGCACGCAGGCTCCAGCAACATTTGGAAAGTCGGAATCTGCTTCCCCAAGGACTCGGGAGCTACCGGCCGGGAAAGGACACCTGGGCCAATGCTGCAACTTTTGCATTTGATGTCTACGAGGGCTTCCAGGATAAACAGGAGACAGTGGCGGTAGCTCTTGACCTGGAGGATGCGTATAACAGGGTTAGGTATGATCGGTTAATACACACACTGTTGGACATGGAGGTCTGCCCTTGCCTTGTTAGATGGGTTGCGGCAGTCCTTTATGAGCGTAAGGTTGCACTGCGCATGGGTTCCTGGACTTCTGACCCCTGTACTATTACACCTGGGTTGCCGCAGGGATCTGCCTTGTCCCCAGTGCTCTTTAATGTCTACACCAGCAAAATCGCAGCTATTGAGACACCAGGTGTGGGTAGAATCTTGACATTTGCAGATGATGTGCTGGTGTACAGACAGGGCAGAGACAGGGCCAGTCTGGCGAAAGACTTACAGGTGGCGGTAGACAGGGTGGCGGAGTGGTGCAGGGACGCAGGGGCCATTATAAACCCAGACAAGGCATCGGTTGTGTGGTACTCCTTGGATAACCGGATCGTCAAGGCAGACGTCCCAGGTATTATGTTGAATGGATGTCCTCTTAGTCGAGAGAGTAAGTTGAAGTACTTGGGTATCACCTTTGACAGGTGTTTGTCTTTTAAGGATCATGTGGAGGCTTTGGTGGTGAAGGCTGGTAGGGGACTTAATGCATTGAGGGCTATGGCAGCAACCGGGGTAGATCAGAGGATGCTGTACAGGCTCTTTCAGCAGTTAATAATTTCTGTCATTGAGTATGGTTTGGGGCTGCTGACAGTATCAAAGAGCCAGCTTGAAAGGTTGGAGCGCATACAGAATGCTGCCATGCGGTTAATCCTGGGGTGCACAAAGGACACACCAATTATATGCATGAGGCATATCCTGGCGCTACCAACAATGACGGATAGGCATAGGGTCCTTCAGGCCAAATGGTACCTGAGAGTTGCCGCAGACAGGGATCACCCGCTGCATGCAGCAATGGATATGGTTAAGGGTCATAGACTAAGACGAGGCAGGTCCTGGATGGCACAGGCAGAACTTTCTATAAGTCAGGTGTGTGATCTAGAGACCATCAATCGTGAAAGAGAGTGGGTTGAAGTTCCGGAAGACATGACGGACTGGCACAATGTAATAATAACACTGGGTCGTGAGTGCAGAGAATGGGCAGCGGGCCGCACTGAGTTTGAAGTGCAACAGCTGATCCAGAGCAACACACATCAAGGTGACATAGTCATCTACACTGATGGGTCAGTGGTGAGAAACAGACGTAGTGGCTGGGGCTTTATTGCAAAGGCTAATGGGCGAGTCTTGAAAAAGGAGAGTCTGGCATATGAGACTACGACCTCCAGCATGAGAATGGAGGTGGAGGCAGTAACAGCGGCATTCCGGTGGCTAGAGGAGACTACTGCAACACACGTTGTATTCATTACGGATTCAAAGAGTATGCTTAGCAAGGTGGAGAAAGGAATGTTTCGTGTGGAATGGCTCTCGTCGCTTCAGAGGTCACAGATCGTGAGAATTGTATGGATATTTTGCCCTGGCCATGCGGGTGTACGGGGGAATGAACAGGCTGATAGGCTAGCAGGGAATGCACCTCTTGGTGGAATTTTGCCTATGGACAAGGGGGAGGTGGTAGTGCGCTTGTAGAACCAGGTGGAGAAGGCGGAGGAACAGATCGAGAACCGATATGTGGAAAGAATGAGATTGCGGGGGATCGGCAGGGGTTCTGGAAGAATCTCAAAACTGATAGGGAAGTATGACTCTTCTAGGTCTTCCCCTTGGTCTGTTCCCCTCTATCTTACCAGTTGTCACCAAGTTCTCCAAATCATTTCTTCTCATAACATGCCCAAAAAATTGTGACTGTCTACGTCTGATGTCTTAATCAGTTTACGATCTTCATTTGTTTCTTGAAGGACTTGTTCATGTCTTTCTGGCTGTCCATGGTATTCTTCGCATTTTCCTCAGAAACCACATTTCTACAGCCATCAGATGTTTTTCAGCCTGACTGCTCATTGTCCAAGCTTCACATCCATATAAAAGTACAGGTTCTATGTAGCATCTTCAACACTCTTTTTCTCGTTTCAAGTTGACATCTTTTTATTGGTCAGTATGTTTTTCATCTTGCTAAAGGCTACTTTTGCCATGGCGATTCTTGTTCTAATCTCTTCAAGGCATCTCCCATCAGATGTTATTACTGTTCCGAGATAATTGTACCTATTCACTTGTTGAAGAATATTCCCATTTACTTGTATATTACATTGTGGTATTTCGTTCTTCCTAGTGACGACCATAATCTGTGTCTTTTTACAATTTAATTCTAACCCTAGTTGTTCACTGTGTGTAACAACCGTACCTACTAAATTTTGCAGGTCCTGTTCATTGTCTGCAATCAAGACTGTATCATCTGCATATTATTGACGCATCGTCCCCCAATGTTGATTCCTTCCATATCTTCAATATTTCTGAAAATACTTTCACTGTACAGGGAAAACAGATCTGGAGACATTACACATCCCTGTCTCACACCTCTCTTAATAGGCTGATATTGGCTTACTTCATTATCAACTCTTATGGCAGCTTGTTGTTTCCAATATATGTCTTTTACAAGTCTAAGGGTTTTTTCCATCAATCTGTAGATCCTCAAGCATCCTTATTATCATGTTGACATGTCTCACTTTATCGAAAGTCTTTGTGTAGTCAATAAAGCAAAGGTGTAGATCTTTGTTTACTTCTATAGAACGTTCGATTACGGTTCTCAGTATATACACAGCATTTACTGTACCCTTGCCTTCTACAAACCCACATTGTTCTTCTCCTATTTCAGGTTGTATTTTCCTCCTAACTCTTTGCATGATAATTCTTAGCAAAATCTTCGTGATGTGACTCATTATACTAATTGTTCGATGTTGATCACATTCCAAGACTCCTGATTTCTTTGGGATTGCAATAAATACAGAATTACATAACTCCTGAGGTATATTTCCAGTATCATATATTGTATTAAGCAGAATGGTAACTTTATTTATTCCATATTCTTCTAAAGCATTAATCATTTCTGTTGTGACGCTGTCTGAATCGGGGGTCTTGCCAGAATTCATATGGTTAAGAGCATTCTGAACCTCCATCTTCAAAATTGCTGGTCCTTCATTATTATTTTGAACATCATACTGTTCGCCTCTGTTATCGTCATAAAGGTTTTTCACGTAATCTGACCATACATGTCAGATCTGATCTTTTTCTATTATGACTCTTCCATCTTTTGTCTTTAGGCAGCCTGCTGATGTACTTGTTCTTTGATTAGTGAGCTCCTGAATTCTTTTGTGCATTACTGCATTAGTTTCACATTTTTACTGTTGTGTTGTTTTTCAATTTCTCTGCAATTTGTCTCAAGCCATGTTTCTTTTTCCTCCTTACATAAGGTTCTGACTTTTCTGTGAATTTCTTCATATTTGGCAGGATTATTTTTGTTCTGTCTTCTTGTTTCCATTAGTTGTAAAATTTCTCCAGTCATCCATGACTTACGGCCCACTTCCTTTACTTTTGGAATAGTTTTTTTCTGCTGCACAACTGATTGAATTCTTCAGCATTTCCCATTGATCATCTACATCTTGAAATAGGATCTCTAAATCAGACAATAAATCAAATTTGTTCTTTACTTCTATGTTAAAATTATCTTGTATTGCTTTGTCAGTTTTCAATTTGCATAAGTCATATTTAGGGTTTCCTGCTGCATGCTTGACTTTCTTTAACTTTACCCTCAATGTGTCTGTAATTAATCTGTGATCACTGTAACAGTCTGCATTTGGAACTGTTTTTACGACTGTTAACGCATTTCGAAATCTTTTGCTATTTAGGATGTAATCTATCTGGTTTTTAATCCTGCTGTCTGGACTCCTCCATGTCCATAATCTTCTAAGAGCAGAATAGGGAGGGCAAAAGCCGCATTTCAGAAAATGAAGAGCATCTAATGCAAATAGTCGCTGTCAATGAATGTAAGAAAGAGAGTGCTAAAATGCTAATCATTGGCACCTTGTCGTCTTGACAGACGATAGTCTGTGCTTCAAAAGGGCATGATAACTTTTACCCATGTCAGGTAGTGAATGTGACTGATAAGGCCAATTCGCGCTGTAAATGTCCGTTCACAGTGGGTGCATGTGAACACATGGTCATTTCCACCATCATGCTCCATCTTACGTCTCACACGCTCATTGTGTGACTTATCTGCAATAATTTTCTCCTTTGTCTTTATTCCATTTCTGATGTTTGCTCTCCATGCAATACGTTCAGCGGCGACTTGCTCCCAATGTGCCTGTATCATTCATGTCCCGCTTACACACATCTTTGTATCGTAGTAGAGGCCGACCCTGAGATCTCTTACCCATCTGTAATTCACCAAAAAGATGTCCTTTGGTATTCTACCATCATCCATCCTCCTAAGATGTCCTATCCATCTAAGTCTACGAAGACTGAGCATGGAATAAACCGTCACACAACCTGATCTTTCCAATACTTCAGTATTTGTGATTTTGTCTTGCCACTTAATACCAAGAATTCTTCGCAGACACCGCATATGAAAGCTGTTTAAACGTTTCTCTTGGTGTGAGTAAGTTGTCCAGGTTTCACTGCCATAAAGAAGAGTACTAAGGACACAGGCTTGATAGACAAGGACTTTTGTTTTGGCAGTAAGCTTCCTGTTCTCCCAGACTCTTTTTCTTAACCTGTTCATTGTTGTTGCTGCCTTACCAATCCAGATGTTGTTTTCCTGATCTAGGGATAATATATTTACCATTGATCCTAGATATGTAAAATGGTCTACTATCTCTAGTTCGGCGTCGTCAATAAAGATTGACGGTACCCCATGTGCACCTAGTGACATAATCTGTGTCTTCTTTTTGCTAATTGTTAAACCAAATTCAGAACAAGCATTGGAGAATGCAGATAGTAGACATTGTAATTCTTCCTCAGAGTGGGTCGTAACTGCAGCATCATCTGCAAAAAGCAACTCTCTGATCAGTACCCTCCTAATTTTGGTCTTGGCCTTCAATCTCTGAGCATTGTAGAGGCCGCCATCTGAGCGTGAGTGAATGTATATACCACCATCCTGATCACGAAAGGCATATTTCAGAAGAAGTGAAAAGTATATTCCAAAGAGGGTGGGAGCTAGTACACAACCTTGCTTAACTCCACTCTTGATTTCAAACTCTTCAGAAGTTGCACCATCAAACTTGATTACATCCTTCATGCCTGTGTGGAACGATTCCACAATGGACAGAAGAGTTGGTGGGCAGCCAATCTTCTTTAGTGCCTTGAACAGACCCTCACGACTGACCAAATCAAATGCCTTTGTGAGGTCGATGAAGGCAATAAACAGTGGTTTATTCTGTTCACGGCATTTTTCTTGCATTTGCCGCAATGAGAATATCATATCAATGTCGAAAGCCACAATGTGATTCGGGGTAGACTTGATCTCATAGGACTTGAAGTCCGCGCAGAACAATTCTGGCAAATACTTTTCCAACAATACACAGAAGTGAGATACCCCTATAGTTGTTGCAGTCACTCCGATCGCCCTTGTTCTTGTACAGTGTTATGATGCTTGAATCTTTGAAATCCGTGGGACTTGTCCTTCTCGCCAGCATAGCTCTATTAGCTGGTGGATCTGTAGAGTGAGTGTGTCTTGCCCACTCCTGATACCCTCTATTGGAATCCCATCCTTACCTGGAGCCTTGCCAGATGCAAGTTCATTTATAGCACACTTAACTTCTGTTATGGTGGGAAGTGTGTCCAGGTGGTCAAGAGTTGGTAGAGCCTCTATGGCATTGAGGGCATCATCCGCTAGTTTGGTCTCACTTGAGTAAAGCTCCAAATAGTGCTCTACCCATCTGCTGTTTCTTATCAATTATGATTTCTCCAGTCAAGGTTTTCAATGGTGCATTTCTTTTGATCATTGGACCACAGGCTTTCTTTATTCCTTCATACATGCTTCTGATGTTTCCCTTATCACTTGCGATTTGAATGGACTCACATAACTTGATCCAATAATCATTTGCACACTGCCTGGCAGCCTTTTGCACATCCTTCCTAGCTTGCTTTAGCTCACTCAGAGTGTTACGCGTTGGTCTTTCCTTGTTTCTTAAGAGAGCTATCTTCTTCTTATCAATCAAGGGCTGCAGAGTCTGGCTGTTTGCCGCAAACCAGTCCTGCCTCTTATGATCCACAGTGCCGTAAACCCCTACGGCAGTTTTATAAAGAGTTTCCTTAAGTTGACCCCACTTTTCATTTACTGTACAATTTTCTGGTGTATCAGTGAAAGCGTCTTCAAGTTGCTGTTGAAACTGAAAGCACTTTTCAGGATCATGAGTGTTAATAATATTAATCCTGGGGCTAGATTTGTGTTTAGCTGTGTAGATTCTCTTTGGTCTCAGTCTAACCCTTGCAACAACCAAAGAATGATCCGTATCACAGTCAGCACTGTGGTAACTTCGAGTCAATGATATATGGTTCAGATGTTGTCTCCGTGTGATGATGAAGTCCAGCTGATGCCAATGACCGGATCTTGGATGTTTCCATGTGACCTTATGCAGCTCTTTTGTTTTAAAAATGGAGTTTGTAATACATAGGTCATTACTGGTGCAATGCTCCAGCAGCCTTTGCCCATTATCATTCATGCGACCGATGTTGTATTTTCCAAGGCATACTGGCCATGAACTCGAGTAATTGCCCACACGAGACTGAAATCACCGAGCATATAAATGTAGTCGGATTTTGGAACTGCCTTGATCACAGAGTCTAACTCCTCATAGAACGAATACTTCACATCATCAGAGGAAGCGAATGTCGGTGCATACGCAGTAATAATGGAGGCAAAACCACAATAGGTTGCTAAGCGCAGGGATAATAGTCTGTCATTACCTCCAGCTGGAATTTCAATCATTCCCAGTAGCGAATTCTTCACTGCAAAGCCCACACCATGTTACCTTTTTCTGCCTGCCCTCTAAATAAAATTTTTTTGCGTATCCATTACGGGACGTTGCAGTCAACACCAGCATTTTCAGCTCCTGTTGATTGTACTAGGCAAGTGTTACGTTCAGTAGTTTGCCATTGCTTTCTGAACGACCGGCCCCTATACCTTTTTCAAAAAAAAACCAGCACCGCTGTGTTTCGAACCCGGGTATACGGGCTCACAAACTGCGTTCGCAAGCCCTTAGCCACAGAGACCGGTGCCCTTTAACCTTCCATAAAAAGGTGTTATTGTTTTCTCTGAATGACTCTTCCTCAGCGAGGCGAGTCTACTGCAGGCCAACAATATCAGTGTTAAGACGACTGAGTTCGGCATCAATCACAGCCATTTTTCTCACATCGTCAATATTTGTCAAGTCAGTGGAATCCTAGACACAAGGTTCTTACGTTACAGGTTGCAAGCTGTAGTTTGAGGTTTCTATTTTTCTTTTTATTAGTACCTGGCTGCCCAATTTGAGGCGGGCGGTAGCTGATCAGTGACACCTGTAGGTATCTTCCACCGTCAGAGGTAACCCGTGGCGCCCTATGTCTACGCCAATTGACAAGGACTTAAAACCCGTAAATGTTACCTCTCGCTTTGATTCCGAGACCGGTTAAGACCAGTGTCACAGTATTGTGGCCCTCACCGCCCCAATGCGGCCCAGCCGTTGCGACCGAGGGTTTGCATGGCAATGTTGTAAGGTAGGCCTAGAACATATCTGTGCAAAGCTTCTCTTCGCTAACGTGTATCCCTACAAGGCAACCCGTCATTGTGAACAACTTGAAATGCAAACAGCAAACGTAGAATCCAACCAACCTGTACATAGTCAACCAAGATTCGTTGTTGAGTCTTTTTCTTGTTTTTTTTTTTAAATTATTATTGAGTATAAAATCTTCCCGGGGTGATGTTGGCATTTTCAAGCAACACAAAAGTTATGCAGCATCATGTTTTATGTTGCACCAAAAAGGCAACAATTATTACAGTGCAAAAAAAAATTGATTTCTCCTTCTCTGATAATCCTTTGTCCTTTTCAATTTAGCATTTCTAAACGGTTCTATTTTGATAGGTAATTACTTCATAATGTAATTTATATCATCGTTCAGAAAGCAAATTCTTTCCTTCACAAGTATAAAGTCCTGATACTGATGATAACCTTTTCGTGCCGGTTTTTTCTTTACGTCAAGGTGGTGACCATTTGGTGCGCTTTTGGCTGGCGATCATTTTACGGGAAAATCTACACGGGAACATCTATCCATTAAGCTGCTCTCTTTAATCAGCTCCCACCTCATGACAACAGGTATATCGCCTTGCAACAGCCATACTGTTACAAATACACCCCTTTGTTATTTCAAGACTTTTC
Organism: Cepaea nemoralis; assembly: GCA_014155875.1. Classification (NCBI taxonomy): domain Eukaryota; kingdom Metazoa; phylum Mollusca; class Gastropoda; order Stylommatophora; family Helicidae; genus Cepaea; species Cepaea nemoralis. Next base: position 109,043 of record JACEFZ010019360.1, read on the forward strand.
CTGGAAAAATCTTCGGGAAAAAATATACCTCAACTTTATACTCTTATCTTAACTTCAACTACTAACAACCCGAAAATAAAAAAAATAAAAAGAATCACTTATCTAATACATCGCACATTTCTCTTTATAACGTCAATATAACAACGTATACTACTCACTAACTTAATTACACTTTCAATACCTAATCTACTAATACATTGATTAAATCATCATTTATACGCATACCTCTTTACCAAAAATGAATTTCATTATCATCAAGTGCCGTGCCGGCTGGCGTAGGCGTTCATGGCTCTCCACAGATCTCGGTCTTTGGTTTTCTGGATCAACTCTGCTGCTGATATTCCTCCATGCCACCGTCTCAATCCATCCAGCATCACTTCTCTTGGTCTACCTCTGCCTCTCTTCCCCTCGATCTTTCCAGTTGTTACGATGTTCTCCAATGCCTCTCTTCTCATCACATGACCGAAGAAAGCTGTTTGTCTGTCTTATTGTTGTATATAATGTTCTAGATTCATTAGCCTGTTTCAGGCAGTCGTCATTAGTTACTTTGGCAGTCCAAGGAATTCGCAACATTCGTCTCAGGAACCACATCTCTGTTGCTTCTAATTTCTTCTTAATTTGTTCATTTACATTCCAAGATTCACTGCCATACAGCAAAACTGGTTCCTACATAGCATTTCAGCACTCTCTTTCTTACATTCAGTGATAGTGACTTATTGCATAAGATACTCTTCATTTTCTGAAATGCGGCTTTTGCCTGCCCTATTCTGCTCCTAATCTCTGTTGTACATCTTCCATCTGATGTTATAAATGCCCCTAGGTATCTAAAATTATCAACTTGGTTAAGGATTTTCCCTTCTATTTCTATGTCACATTTTGGTGTCACCATTTTCTTTGATATTACCATTGTTACTGTTTTCTTGATATTCAAGGAGAGTCCTTTCCTTGCACTCTCTGTTACTACAACGTCTAATAATTGTTGTAGGTCTGTTGAATTATCCGCCACCAATACTGTGTCATCTGCATAGCGTATATTATTTATATTATAACCTCAAACTAGTATTCCTGGCATCTCTTTGATCTCTCTCATTATTACTTCGCTATACAGGGAGAATAGATCTGGTGACAAGACACACCCCTGTCGTACTCCTAGCTTTATCTGTTCGTAACTACCCTCTTTATTTCCCATTTTAATTGCTGCTACTTGGTTCCAGTAAACATTCTTTATTATTCTTAAATCTTTTCCATCAATGTTGATATCTTCCAACATTTTAATCAGTTCATCATGTTTTACTTTATCAAATGCCTTAGTATAATCTATGAAGCACAAATATATGTCTCTCTGTTTCTCTATTGACCTTTCTATTAGTGTCCGTAATGTATAAATTGCATTGTTTGTGCCCTTTCCTTCCACAAATCCATACTGTTCTTCACTAATTTCCATTTTTATTTTCTTTTTGGTTCTTCTCATTATGATTCTGAGTAGAAGCTTAGTGATATGGTTTATAAGGTTAATTGTACGAAAATCTTCACAATCAATTGCTCCTGGTCTTTTTGGTATAGCTATAAATACAGATTTCAGCATATCACTGGGTAAATATCCACTGCTGTAAATATCATTCAACATTTTGGTTAATATATCTACTCCAAATTCTCCCAATACTTCTAATTCTTCTATTGTGATTTCATCTGGCCCAGCTGTTTTTCCTTTCTTCATACGTTTCATAGCGTCAGCGACTTCTTCTTTCAGAATAGGTGGACCTTCTAAGTTACTATCTTCTGTTAATTCTTCCCTTTCTCCTACATATAATTCTCTTATATACTCATTCCACCTCTTCATTATAGCATCTTCCTCTAATATTATCTTTCCTGTTTTTGATTTCAAACACCCCGTATTTATTCTTATTTTTCTTCCTGTAAGCTCACTGATTTGTCTGTGCATATTTTTTGTATCTTTAATGGAATTTAATTCAATTTTTTTTGCATTGCTCGTTTAACCAACTTTCTTTAGCCTTCCCACATTTATCTTTTATTTCTTTATTTATCTTAGCGTATTCTTGTTTGTCATTTTTACTCTGTTTTCTTTTGTCCATCAGTTTTAAGATATCTTCATTCATCCATTTTTTCTTAGCTATTTTGCCTCTCTCCGGTAATACTTCTTTGCTAGTTTGATGAATGGAGTCCCTTAACATTTCCCATTGTTCATCTATACTCTGTATTTTAGTTATTGCATTGTACCTATTTTTCACAGTCACTCTGTATTGTTCTTGCATTTCTTTATCTATTTTCAGAACCTCTTTATTAAGTCTCATGTTCTTAACCATTTTTTTCCATCTCTTTAATTGTATTTGTATTTGTCCACATAGTGGTACATGATCACTATTACAGTCAGCACCAGGCATTGTCTTTACATTAATTAAAGCATTTCTAAATCTTTTATTAATTAGTATGTAGTCAATTTGGTTGCGTATTTTCTTATCAGGGCTTATCCATGTGTACAGTCGTCTTTTATGGTGCTTAAACCATGTGTTTCCAATTATCATATCATTGATATTTGCCCATTCTATTAGCTTTTCCCCTCTTTCATTTCTTGTACCTAAACCATAATTCCCCACTACATCCTCCATTTTTCCCTTTCCTATTTTTGCATTAAAATCACCAAGTATTATCTTTATTTCTTGTGATCCAATTTGAGCCATCGCCATTTCTATTTCGTCGTAAAAGTGTTGTATTTCTTCCTCACTACTGCTTGCTGTTGGTGCATATACTTGTATAATATTTATGTCTATTGGTTTGCCTTTGATTTTTACCATAATAACTCTATCTGAAATACACCAGTATCCATTAATTGACTTGGCTGTTTTTTCGTCTAATATTATTCCTACACCTTTTTCATGTGTATCCCCTCCAGAATAAATTATTGTGTGATTGTCAGCTATAATTTTGCCCGATCCCTTCCATCTCATCTCACTAATGCCTAGTATATTCATTTTCATGCTATCCATCTCTCTTAGAACATTGGTCAACTTTCCTAGCTCATTTAATGTCCTAACATTCCATGTTCCTACTCTAAATTTATTATTTTAGTTAAGATTTTGCCATCAGTAGCTGGATGACGGTCTGGTGTCACCTGTGGCTCATGACTGTCCCTACCGGACGAGGATGCCCTAAGACAGCCATTAACGTCCTTCACTAACTTTGATATATGTTTTGCCATGAAGTCTTGGGAAGATAATGTGGTGGTTTCCCCTTGCCTTCCACATTCACATGGTGGTCTTTTGACCTCTCTCTGCCTTTGACAGCCATTTCCGACTGTAAGGACAAGTGAGTTCCCTGCTCTGCTCAGCTGCAGAGTTGTCCACTTATTCCGGTGGAACTCGATCCCCAGAGCTGTGTTAGCCACACCGTAGTGTGTTTCCATCCTCTACCACGGGGAGGTGCAGTTGGGATTTTCCCTTCATAAAGTTGTGGTCTATGACCAAAACTCTCCAGTACTTTTAGAGGATAAAATGAATTTAATAACACAAAAATCCGCAAATTTTCCACCCAACTCCTGGAGTTCAGACCAGCTATCCTCCGCCAACTAATCATTTCACCAATTTCTACATTTCTACTACTTCTTCTTCTTCTCATAAAAAAAGAAGATTGTGGTTATTATCAGCTATACCCTGCTAACCAATCAAATCACAAATTTCTACATTTGTACTAGTTCTTCTTCTTCTCATAAAAAATGTGGTTATTATCATCTATCCGCTGCTTACCATCAAACCACCAATTCTTGCATTTCTACTACTTCTTCTTCTCATAAAAAAGATTGTTTTTATTATCAGCGATCCGCTTCTAACCAATAATATCACCAATTTCTACATTTCTTCTTCTTCTTCTTCTTCTTCTTCTTCTTCTTCTTCTTCTTCTTCTTCTTCTTCTTCTTCTTCTTCTTCTTCTTCTTCTTCTTCTCATAAAACAAAATTGTGGTTATTATCAGCTATCCGCTGTTAACCAATCAAATCACCAATTTCTTCTCATTAAAAAACATTGTCAGAATTGAATAGTTCACAATTCGCTCTAGGGAAAGTGAGATCATTCATCCTTATTGTCTGTATTAATTTTCTTATATTTTGTTTATTCAGTGACATATTATTCCTTTGTTGAATTTTGCAGTTATAATGTCTGATGTAATGGAATAACCAAGCCTTCTTAATTAAGTCTCTTCTTATGACATACCTGATAATAAAGTGTGATGTAATGTGGATCTTTAATACTACAACTAGTCGATAGACAGCTTACAAACGTGATGTGTAACTTTTCCAACAGGAATGATTGTCTGCTATACAGATCCACATAAGATGGCATTCAGACTGCAGACAGGTTATTTTATTAACATAACAGTGAATGATGAACGATAGCGGATGTCCAGTTTTATGATTTCACTGTGTAAACCCATGATGTGTAATCCTCCTGTGTATACAAGGTCTATTAATATACTAATCAGCTACTTGTGATCACAAATCCATATGCATAAATCTGAGTTGCACTCAATAATAAGTTTCGACCTTACCTCCTGTAAAGCTCCTCTGATGATAACGTCCTCTCCCAAGTCACAATATTTTCTTCTTATAGTCCATGCTGTGTGGCATTGATGATCATGTATGTCCACAACCTTCTGTCACAATGCACTTCCAATCTTCTTATAGTCCATGTTGTGTGGTGTTGGTGATCATGTCTGTCTACAGCCTTTTGTCTCATGTACTGCTAATCTTCTTATAGTCCATACTGTGTGGTGTTGGTGATCATGTCTGTCCACAGCCTTTTGTCTCATGTACTGCCAATCTTCTTATAGTCCATGCTGTGTGGTATTGGTGATGGTGTCTGTTCATAGACCTCTGTACTGCCAATCTTCATATAGTCCATGCTGTGTGGGGTTGGTGATCATGTCTGTCTACAGCCTACTGTCTCATGTACTGCCAGTCATTTCTGAAACTGATGTTCCTCTATGTCATGATGTCAAACTGTCCAGCATTTTCTCTCTTGGTCTGTTCTTGCTTCCCCTCTCCTCCGGTTTTTATATTGTAATGATATATACTCCATCTTTTCCTTGTTCATGACAGTCATAAAGAACATGGACTGTCTTCTTCTGAGGCGAGTAATCAGCTCTTTTCAAGATATCTTCATTTCCCTGCCTATCCTCATGGTTATCAGTTTTCCATAAAACAACATGTCCACAGCTTCCACATAATTCACGCCATAATAAACAACATTAATATTTCCTCGTAAAGAATCCTAATGGTTTGTGACCTCAAATGGCCCTGCTAACGGCAGATGGCTGAATATTTAAGCATGAAGCAGAATATTGTCTGCATGGGAGTTCCAGCTGGCTCTTTGCCCACATGGCTGCATGCTTTTAGGAGACACACAAGGCTGAATAATTTAAATACATTATTTTTACTGCTACTAGAATATATCAAATACAAAACAATGTTTTCCCGTGATGAATTAGAATAACGAATACACAAACAATAAATTGCACGATTTATTGCCTGGCATATTTCGCTGCATCTCGTCAGGTACATACTGCAGAAATCACACAACTTACGTGAATTAACTAGATAAATCCTTCAAACTGAAATATACACATGTTCGCACAGTAATGTCGATTGTCTACCACGGTAATTTTAAACTGACTAACATGTCTTTCTGCTTGCACAAGGACGGCTTACGAAGGTTGATTATTATAGCTTCAGCAAACTTTAACAATCGACTACTTTGTGTGTTGAACAACACACGGAAGGCACTGTTTCTTTCAGCCACATGACCACTCTTGAGCACATGTCTCGCGACCGATGAAGCTGGACTGTTCCGGTGTGTCGGCCTGCTTAGGCTACCATCATCTGTGTGTAGTAACTTGTCCAACCAATGTTTGTGTCTTCGTTATTCAAATATATCAAATACGTCAAAATTTGTCATCTGTATCTGTTAGTTATTACTAGAATAGATCAAAAAGGTAAAATTTGCTATCTTTTTTTATTTTAATTTTTTTTTTCCATATCCTTTTTACAGGACATCACTGTCAGCACTACTAACTAGCATTTTACTGCTCTTGTTTATGTTTTGGCAAGATTACGTTCAGTAGTTTGCCATTGCTGTCTGAGCGACCGGCTCCCATACCAATTCGTTAAAACCCAGAGCAACATGGTCTGTTATCAAATCGCGCGCAGCTGTGTTTCAAACGCAGGTAAGCGGAATTACAAACTGCGTCCGTAACGCCATAGCCACGGAGCCGGCTGATGTTAATTACTACTAGTATATATCAAATACGTCAACATTTGCAATCTTTATCTATGTTAATTACTATTATAGTATATCAAACAGGTCAAAATGTTCAGTCTTTACTGATGTTAATTTCTACAATAATATATCAAACAGGTAAAAATTTGCAATCTTTATCTATGTTAATTATTATTAGAATATATATATATATATATATATATATATATATATATATATATATATATATATATATATATATATATATATATATATATATATATATATATAAGGCCAACATTTGGAATCATCATCTAAGTTTATTACTATAGTATGTCCACATTTGGTTGACTTCATTCACGATCAATTATTTTTAAAACTGTCTGTTGCATCGTTATGAAATTTTTCCAGCCGTCTTATATTTACCCCCACCCAAGGAATATGTCTTTGAAAGGTCCAAAAACAACTTAAATCATTGAAAGCGGCGACATTCCTTTGATCTTTTGCTGAACAACTAGTGATTTCTCGCTAACGAAGTTATTTTTACGGTAATGTGAGACATGTCAATTCTGTTGACACACAAAGGCGTATCCGGATTCGTATGAGAGTGGGTGTAATGAAAGAATTAGCTTAAAATCTTCAAGGTCGGCTGCATTGCACCGGGTGTTTATCCCATATGGCTCAGTTTCTTTCCGCAGCGCGGAAAGTGTCGCACAAAGCACAAACTCCGTAGTTCCAGCGACGACCCTCGGGAGTCTCCGAAAAAATGCACTCGTGAAATGAAGGACGCGACCCGGAATCGAATATACAACCTTCGGAGCCCGAGTCAGACGGCTTGACCACTTCACCACGGAGATTCCCGAGAGGGGTGCAATGTGTAATGTTAGTAAAGACAGAGAATTTAGAGGCACGGGGTAAATAATTTGTAAATTAACAGGAAAGTAGAAGGAATATATTTCTTACCTTATTTTTCATTTCCTTCTTGTTTCTTCAGCTGATGCTGATGCTGTAATGTTTAGGGCCTGCAATTCGTCTGAATAGTTGGAGCAAAATATCCCAGTAAGTGTGTACGTAGATTAAGGTCTGGGATCTGCTCAGACCTTAATCTGTGTCGGACGATTCCAGTAGGTTGATGATTGTTCTCGGTTGCATAAAATTCAATCCCTCCTTTCTCCAATAGTCCTCTTCCTCTTTCAACACATGGTCCTGACGTTTTTTCCAGTAACTTTTATCAATATTTAGTTGCGCGGACAGACAGACAGACAGACAGACAGACAGACAGACAAGACAGACAGACAGACAGACAGACAGACAGACAGACAGACAGACAGACAGAAAGGTAGGTAGGTTGGTAGGCAGAAAGGTAGGTGGGTGGGTGGGTGGCTGGCTGGCTGGCGGGCTGGCTGGCTGGCTGACTGGGTGGGTGGGTCGGTCGGTCGGTCATTCGGTCGGTCGGTGGGTCGGTCGGTTGGTCGGTGGGTGCGTGGGCCGGCAGGCAGGCAGACAGACAGACAGATAGATTAGATAGATAGATAGATAGATAGATAGATAGATAGATAGATAGATAGATAGATAGATAGATAGATAGATAGATAGATAGATAGATAGATAGATATCGGTCGGTCGGTCGGTCGGCCGGCCGACCGACAGGCAGGCAGGCAGGTAGGCAGATAGATAGATAGATAGATAGATAGATAGATAGATAGATAGATAGAAAGATAGATAGATAGATAGATAGATAGATAGATAGATAGATAAGTAGATAGATAGATAGATAGATAGATAGATAGATAGATAGATAGATAGATAGATAGATAGATAGATAGATAGATAGATAGATAGATAGATAGATAGATAGATAGATAGATAGATAGATAGATAGATAGATAGAAAAATAGATTTATATATAAGCAGTCATGCAGGCAGGTGGGCGGGCAGGTAGATAGATAGATAGATAGATAGATAGATAGATAGATAGATAGATAGATAGATAGATAGATAGATAGATAGATAGATAGATAAGCAGGCAGGCGGTCGGACGGACGGACGGACGGACAGACAGACAGACAGAGAAGACAGATAGATAGATAGATAGATAGATAGATAGATAGATAGATAGAAAGATAGATAGATAGATAGATAGATAGATAGATAGATAGATAGATAGATAGATAGATAGATAGATAAGTAGATAGATAGATAGATAGATAGATAGATAGATAGATAGATAGATAGATAGATAGATAGATAGATAGATAGATAGAAAAATAGATTTATATATAAGCAGTCATGCAGGCAGGTGGGCGGGCAGGTAGATAGATAGATAGATAGATAGATAGATAGATAGATAGATAGATAGATAGATAGATAGATAGATAGATAAGCAGGCAGGCGGTCGGACGGACGGACGGACGGACGGACAGACAGACAGACAGAGAAGACAGATAGATAGATAGATAGTTTAAGATAGATAGATAGATAGATAGATAGATAGATAGATAAATAGATAGATAGATAGATAGATAGATAGATAGATAGATAGATAGATAGATAGATAGATAGAACGAAAACGAACGAACGAACAAACTTTATTTTCAAAGGGTTAAGAATTGGGCACGCAGGCCCGTCTAACATTCTGCCCTTCTATCACTCTCTTTCATACATTATTTCATTCACACATCATTCAAGGCTAACAGAGAACAACAACAATATAAAGGATATGCATTATAAAGGCATGGGCAAAATGCGAACATCAAAACTACACGATACAGTAATATTAGATAATGGTCTGACACTTGTTGTTAGCCATGTGGAATATACTGGCCTACCAAAAGGGGACTGGCTGTTATACTAGGGTTTTGTTATTATTATTATTATCTCTATTATTAAGGGGGAAGGTAATCCATATTGAGATAGTGTTCGAATAATTTGCGATTATATGAAAAGGGATTGGTGATGTCTTTGATTTCTTGTGGAAGATTGTTCCACAGCTGAGCTGCAGAGTACGTTAAGCTTGTTTTGTATAAGTCAATCCTAGGCTTCGGACGTTTACTGTGTCTAGCATTATATTTAAACAAGATAGATAGATAGATAGATAGATAGATAGATAGATAGATAGATAGATAGATAGATAGATAGATAGATAGATAGATAGATAGATAGATAGATAGATAGATAGATAGATAGATAGATAGATAGATAGATAGATAGATAGATAGATAGATAGATAGATAGATAGATAGATAGATAGATAGATAGATAGATAGATAGATAGATAGATAGATAGATAGATAGATAGATAGATAGATAGATAGATAGATAGATAGATAGATAGATAGATAGATAGATAGATAGATAGATAGATAGATAGATAGATAGATAGATAGATAGATAGATAGATAGATAGATAGATAGATAGATAGATAGATAGATAGATAGATAGATAGATAGATAGATAGATAGATAGATAGATAGATAGATAGATAGATAGATAGATAGATAGATAGATAGATAGATAGATAGATAGATAGATAGATAGATAGATAGATAGATAGATAGATAGATAGATAGATAGATAGATAGATAGATAGATAGATAGATAGATAGATAGATAGATAGATAGATAGATAGATAGATAGATAGATAGATAGATAGATAGATAGATAGATAGATAGATAGATAGATAGATAGATAGATAGATAGATAGATAGATAGATAGATAGATAGATAGATAGATAGATAGATAGATAGATAGATAGATAGATAGATAGATAGATAGATAGATAGATAGATAGATAGATAGATAGATAGATAGATAGATAGATAGATAGATAGATAGATAGATAGATAGATAGATAGATAGATAGATAGATAGATAGATAGATAGATAGATAGATAGATAGATAGATAGATAGATAGATAGATAGATAGATAGATAGATAGATAGATAGATAGATAGATAGATAGATAGATAGATAGATAGATAGATAGATAGATAGATAGATAGATAGATAGATAGATAGATAGATAGATAGATAGATAGATAGATAGATAGATAGATAGATAGATAGATAGATAGATAGATAGATAGATAGATAGATAGATAGATAGATAGATAGATCCCCGCCAGAAGCCGAGCCTTGTCAGCTAGTTTATTTATATAATCACGTTTCTTGAAAGAACCCCCATTTGGAGACACCTCTGAATCTTCGCGCTGTTTGTTTCAAAACGGAAATCACGTGAAAATTTCAAAATCTGCCGGGACGTCTCTTGGTGAAGGTGTAATACTGGTAAAATCAAGGACGTAATCTCTAAATCGTAATTAATATACCGCATATAAACTAACTTTGAAATCTGCTGTAAAATCTCCAGAACAAAAATTGTTTTGTTGGGTGAACATAATGATAAGGTTATATACTAAATCTCATCATTTTCCCTCAGTTTGTTAGTGAGATATTGAATGTTATATTGAGGCAAAAAAAAAAAAAAAAAAAAAAAAAAAAAACACTAGTATGTCCACATTTGGTTGCCTTCATTCACGATCAATTATTTTGAAAACTGTCTGTTGCATCGTTATGAAATTTTTCCAGCCGTCTTACATTTAACCCCACCCAAGGAATATGTCTTTGAAAGGTCCAAAAACAACTTAAATCATTGAAAGCGGCGACATTCCTTTGATCTTTTGCTGAACAACTAGTGATTTCTCGCTAACGAAGTTATTTTTACGGTAATGTGAGACATGTCAATTCTGTTGACACACAAAGGCGTATCCGGATTCGTATGAGAGTGGGTGCAATGAAAGAATTAGCTTAAAATCTACAGGGTCGGCTGCATTGCACCGGGTGTTTATCCCATATGGCTCAGTTTCTTTCCGCAGCGCGGAAAGCGTCGCACAAAGCACGAACTCCGTAGTTCCAGCGACGACCCTCGGGAGTCTCCGAAAAATACACTCGTAAAATGAAGGACGCGGCCCGGAATCGAATATACAACCTTCGGAGCCCGAGTCAGACGGCTTGACCACTTCACCACGGAGATTCCCGAGAGGGGTGCAATGTGTAATATTAGTAAAGACAGATAATTTAGAGGCACGGGGTAAATAATTTGTAAATTAACAGGAAAGTAGAAGGAATATATTTCTTATCTTATTTTTCATTTCCTTCTTGTTTCTTCAACTGATGCTGATGCTGTAATGTTTAGGGCCTGCAATTCGTCTGAATAGTTGGAGCAAAATATCCCAGTAAGTGTATACGTAGATTAAGGTCTGGGATCTGCTCAGACCTTAATCTGTGTCGGACGATTCCAGTAGGTTGATGATTGCTCTCGGTTGCATAAAATTCAATCCCTCCTTTCTCCAATAGTCCTCTTTCAACACATGGTCCTGACATTTTTTCCAGTAACTTTTATCAATATTTAATAGCGCGGACAGACAGACAGACAGACAGACAGACAGACAAGACAGACAGACAGACAGACAGACAGAAAGGTAGGTAGGTAGGCAGAAAGGTAGGTGGGTGGGTGGCTGGCTGGCTGACTGGCGGGCTGGCTGGCTGACTGGGTGGGTGGGTCGGTCGTTCGGTCGGTCGGTGGGTCGGTGGGTCGGTCGGTGGGTGGGCCGGCAGGCAGGCAGACATACAGATAGATAGATAGATAGATAGATAGATAGATAGATAGATAGATAGATAGATAGATAGATAGACAGACAGACAGACAGACAGACAGACAGATAGATAGATAGATAGATAGATAGATAGATAGATAGATAGATAGATAGATAGATAGATAGATAGATAGATAGATAGATAGATAGATAGATAGATAGTTAGATAGATAGATAGATAGATAGATAGATAGATAGATAGATAGATAGATAGATAGATAGATAGATAGATAGATCTGAATTTTCGCGCTGTTTGTTTCAAAACGGAAATCACGTGAAAATTTCAAAATCTGCCGGGACGTCTCTTGGTGAAGCTGTAATACTGTTAAAATCATGGACGTAATCTCTAAATCGTAATTAATATACCGCATATAAACTAACTTTGAAATCTGCTGTAAAATCTCCAGAACAAAATTTTGTTTGTTGGGTGGACATAATGATAAGGTTATATACTAAATCTCATCATTTTCCCTCAGTTGGTTAGTGAGATATTGAATGTTATATTGAGGCAACAAAAAAAAACAACAAAATACCACACACTATAGTAGAATATATCAAAATTTGCAATCATCATCTTCATTAATTACTTGTGCATCAATGTTCCAAATGCACAGGTCATGCCCTGACTTGGTAAATTCTGACATTGCTATTCGTTTGCTTTCCTTTCAGTTTCTAGTAAAACATAAGGGGGAACCACTTTGTATACACAGTCATAGATCATGTATGTAACAATGCTAGCGTTATGTTGTTATTTGTTATAGTTATAGCTAATGTTGATATTTGTATCCTATTATTTTTAAGATTTTTGAAAGAAAACACTATTAAATGATGCCTGTTTCTGTCACAAGCATATTCTTTAAGGTACAGCTATCTGGTTTTCAAGTGGTCAGTGTAAGAAGTTTTGACGACAAGGGTTAATCATGGTGTAACAAGAGCTTTGCAAAATGTCATTCTCATTGCAGTTTGACCAAAGAGACTTGATCCTTAGTTAGTTCACGTGTTTTCACCATTGTGTTGCCTCATCTTCCAGGAGCCATGTCTTCCATTACCATTCTTTCTAAATCACCATGGCCTTTGATCTGGCCATAATATTTTAGTTTTAGAAAAGGATTGGATGCTCTTAAAATTAAAAACTGTGTTCAAGAATGTAAAGCTCAAATTCGATTGGGACAATATGAGTCAAAATAACCACTAAATGGGGCAGAAATTGAAGCAATAAATACCATGTGCTTTAATGCAACTCAACGGGACATGATAAGTTAATGTTAGTTTAAAGAGAGTTAGCATTGAAAGCTGTCTTAAGTGGCTTCCATTATTTTTTTTTAATTGCTTTACCAGTTTGCAAGCTATTTGTTTAAACAGTTAATGTGGTTTAATTGTTACGTATTGGTGAAAATGAAGTCTGGTCACTTTGTTTAATACACTTTGGTTCCAGTGTATTATAACCCAGGCCACTTTTTCTGTCTGGTTGAATATTTTAATTTAGTTGCCTTTTGGACTGTGGAGATTTCAGTCTTTGATCCACCCATAACTTTATTTCCTCTCTGTTCTCCAATTGTGCCAGTTTGTTTCTACACTTTTCCCTATATATGTGTCCATTAATATTATTTATCTGCATAGTGTGTTTATCTATACCTTATATGTATATAAATATGTACATATTTGGTTTTATTATTCATTCACAGGCAGTGATATAGAAAGTCAAACACGGAAGGCTGTGGCATGCATGGGTGCCGTATGTCAATGCAGCAGACCTATGGAAACTTGTGGATATATTTTCTTGGACTCTGGGAAGTAAAGGCAGCTGGTGTGATATAAGTTGACCACCACAGAATAACATTTTTACTCTATTATTATTATGAGGACAGTGCTATTGATCTGGCGCTAGTTTCACCTTCACTCACTACAGTGTGTAGATGGGGTGTCCTAGGACACCATGGCAGCGACCACCACCCTTGCAGCATATTGGTGGAGAAAGGCAGAACCAGGCAGCACAAGCTAAAAGTAAAGACGTTCCAGTATGACAGTACAGGGCAAGATGTGGTGAGTAAAATAAGACGTGACAAGCGCAGAACGTTTCAGAGCAGGAAAAAAAGCTGGGAGCAGCCACCATGGTGGAGTTTCGAGGTGGAGAAGGCTTGGGTGGATAAGCGTAGTGCTGTAAGGAGATGGCAAAATGCCAAGAAGAACAGAGCTGGTCATCCTAGTCCCTGCTTGCACTTAGAAAGAGAGATGCATACAAAAGTCATCTATTTAAAAAAACTGGTCAAGGTGGTTAAAAGCGAGAAATGGGCAGAGGTGTGTCAAAGAGTAAGCACAGACAAGTCACTGAAATTGTTCTGGCGACTACATAAAAGCATGAGTGGTGTAGTCAAGAATAAGAGCATTTCTGACTTACAAGGTGCTGACCTCATCTGGCAGAGGCTGACGAGGACAAGGGCAAAGCCCTCTTTGAACGCTACCTTGAGCAGAGCAACTAGACAGACATGGGAGGCCGAAATCTGGCCAAGGAGGTCACCTCAGACAGATGCAAGGCCCAGAACACTTCGGATGAAGACACAGTGACAGTGAAAGAAATCAAGGCTGTGCTTCGACGATCAAAAAACAGTGCTCCAGGTCCTGATGGCATAAGATACGACGACATAAATAGGTGTACCGACAATGAGCTAGAGAAACTAGCAGACATGTACAACAACAGTTTAGGGAGTGCTAGCATCAAGGAGGAATGGTTACACAGCTATCTGATTCCCTTGCCGAAGCCTGACAAAGACCACAACAAAATTCAGGGATATCGAATTATAACCATGCAGAATACAATAGGCAAGCTGCTGGAGAAGGTAATTGCCAGGAAAATATCAAGCCAACTAGAGAGGCAAGGTATTTTCCCACCTACCCTGGGTGGGTACCGTCCAAAAAGAGAAACATGGACCAATGCAGCAGTCTTTGCCCATGATGTCTATGAAGGTTTCCACTCAGGCACTGAAACCGTTGCTGCAGCGATTGATCTTGAGAACGCATACAACAGAGTACCACTGGATTTTTTAATGTTTCAGCTTCTTGAACTAAACGTAAGCCCATTCCTCCTTAGTTGGATCGCTGCAGCCCTCTTCCAACGGAAAGTAGTTTTTAGATGTGGCAGTTGGACTTCGGAACCAACAACAATATCAGTTATCAGTTATCAGTTATCAGTTGGGGTATCTTCGTTGCACTCCGGACATGTCCATAGGTGCTCAGATCATCCCCCCAACAACAATATATCCTGGCCTACCACAGGGATCACCATTATCTCCGGTACTGTTCAACGCCTACACAGTGAGAATCACCAGTGAGCAGATCACTAGACCTGGCAGGACATTGTCATATGCCGATGATGTTTTAGTGTATCGTCAGGGTAAGGATAGAGAGGAGGTTGCTGTGGAACTACAAACCGAACTCAATCGCATAAGTACTTGGTGTGATGAAGCTGGGGCAATGGTCAACCCAACAAAGGCAACAGTGACTTGGTTCTCGTTGAATAATCATATTGTCAACAATCCAACACCAACTGTAATGCTGTGTTCAGAGACGGTGGAAAGAACGCAGGCAATGAATTACCTGGGGATACGGTTTGATCGAAGCCTTGCTTATAATGTGCACATAGACCAGGTGATAACAAAGGCCAAGCGGGGTTTGGCAGCGATGCGGGTGATGGCGGCAGCAAACTGTGAGCAGCGCCATCTATGTCTTCTGTACGAGGGGCTGGTCATGTCTGTTTTGGAGTATGCAATGGCAATCCTGACTCTCAGCCATAAGCAGATAGAAAGGATGGAAAGGATACAGAATGAAGCTATGCACATTATTCTTGGATGTACAAGAGATACAGCATGCAGGGCGATGCGCTATCTTCTTGATTTTCCAACCATTGAAGAGAGAATATAAGTTTGCAGGGCACGCGCCTACCTCAGAATTACGGCAAACACACAACATCCACTGCATAGTGAAATTAGGAAGGTGAAGGGCAGCAGGTTAAAAAGAGGACGGTCGTGGATGGGTCAAGCCGAAGACATTCTTCAACAGGTGTGTTCACTTGAGGACTTTGAACCTGGCGAGGAGTGGGTGCAAGTGCCAACAGACTTCTGCACATCCTCTTCAGTTTGCATCCAACTAGATAGAAAATGCATTCAAGAATATCCGGCTGCTGTTGAGGCTGAAGTACAAGCGTTGATTTTCGAGAATTCGCTAGACGGTGACGCGGTCATCTACACAGATGGGTCGGTCGTCCGACATGTGAGAAGCTCATGGGCCTTTACAGCTCGGGCCGGAGAGAGAATTGTGAAGGAGGACTCTGGTGCTTTCACTGAAACCACAAGTAGCCTGACCATGGAGTCATGGCAGTAAGTCAAGCAATAACATGGCTCGAGACACAGACATTCACTAGGGCTTGTTTCCTTAGCGACTCAATGAACATGATCAAGAGGATAGAGGAGGGGTCGATCCGAAGAGAATGGGTGCTGCCTCTGGAGCGGTCTCGGCTGGCAAAGATTAGTTTCATCTTCGTGCTAGGGCATGCGGGAGTACAAGGCAATGAGCGGGCTGACAAGCTCGCAGGTGAGGCTACTGTGGAGGGCCCATGGACCAGGCTGACATTCTCAATGCTCTACGAGAAGTGAGACTTTTGCGAGAACCAAGTGATGACTGTGAATCTACAACAATGGCCAGACTGCGAGAGCAGCAAATTAAAAGAGGGGTGGCCAAACAAGAACACTACGCAGGAAGCCAAAGAAGATTGATTAACCAACACAGAACTGGCGTCGTTAGCCGCTACACGCTGCGGGATTTGCTGAGGAGGGGATCCGAGCACTTATGGACTGAATGGTTCGATGTGCAACGAGGATGATCTGTCGACTAACTAACTAACTAACTATTATTGTTATTATTATTATTATTATTATTATTATTATTATTAATATTATTATTAATATTATTATTATTATTATTGACGTTATTATTCATGTAAACAAGTAATTTCAGTATAACAAGCAATAACACTTCAGTTTATTTCAATTTTATTTGGATTATCACCATTTCACTCCATCATCATTATCATGTGGCACAATATCAATTTCATCATGACTCGAACGTGTGCCTTTTCCCCTGCCGCATGCATTGTCATGTCCAAGGTGTCTTCAGTGTCCGGTGTCCAGCTTCCAGTTGCTCGCTGCCTGCCTCTTCCTCCAGAAACCATGCCTTCCATCACTGTTCTGTTCATACCACTGTGACATTATTTCAAGTTCTTCATCATCATCATCATCAAGTGCCGTGCCGGCTGGAGTAGGCTTTCATGGCTCTCCACAGATCTCGGTCTTTGGTGTTCTGGATCAACTCTGCTGGTGACATTCCTCCATGCCACCGTCTCAATCCGTCCAGCATCATTTCTCTTGGTCTGCCTCTGCCTCTCTTCCCCTCGATCTTTCCAGTTGTCACGATGTTCTCCAATGCCTCTCTTCTCATCACATTACCAAAGAAAGCTGTTTGTCTCTTTCTTATTGTTGTATGTAGTGTTCTAGTTTCATTAGCCTCTTTCAGGCAATCGTTGTTAGTTACTCTGGCAGTCCAAGGAATTCGCAACATTCGTCTTGAAAACCACATACCTGTTGCTTCTAAGTTCTTCCTAATTTGTTCATTTACATTCCAAGATTCGTTGCCATACAGCAAAACTGGTTCTATATAGCATTTTAGAACTCTCTTTCTTTCATTCATTGATAGAGACTTATTGCATAAGATACTCTTCATTTTCTGAAATGCGGCTTTTGCCTGCCCTATTCTGCTCTTAATATATGTTGTACATCTTCCATCCGATGTTATAAGTGTCCCTAGGTATTTAAAAGTATCCACTTGGTTGACAATTTCCCCTTCTATTTCTATGTCACATTGTGGTGTCCCCATTTTCTTTGATATCACCATTGTTACTGTTTACTTGATATTCAAGGACAGTCCTTTCTGTGCACTCTCTGATACTACAATGTCCAATAATTGTTGTAGGTCTGTTGCATTATCCGCCACCAACACTATGCCATCTGCATAGCGTATATTGTTTATATTATATCCTCCGATTAGTATTCCTAGCTTCTCTTTGATCTCTCTCATTATTAGTTCGCTATATAGCGAGAAGGGATCGGGTGACAAGACACACTGTCAAGGTCTCAAAGGAATATAACTAAGGAAATAGGCTACGCCTCAACAAGGGAGATCCGAACATTCGAGAATCAAGAGGTCAAATCCTCTACTGCGCAGTTAAACTCCTGAGCCCGCCTGAAGCGTGAGAAGCCTCAATCACGGGGTGCTCGAGTGCGCCAGCACTCCGTGTTTACGGGACGCAAGCCAGGGCTCAGACTGGGACTGGACATCGGACTGAGTGGAAGGGTTTAGCTTCTAGGAACCATTTACTAAATTTCATTAGAGATTACTTTAGATACTGTGATTGGTTATGATAGACAGACACTATAATGTATAGCTTGTCAAATGCATTGTCTACGTGTATGTGATATGTTCTGAAAGAAGTGCGAGACGGCTGTTCGTCAGATCGACATTATAATAAATTAGATTGATAATGTACGAACAGAGAGTTATGTTTGTTCTGTAAGTGCACTTCATCCTGTCTGAACCCGAGTCTAAGCTATCCTCTAGTTCTGAGACGTTGACAGGAATACTTGGGGGATCAAATCCGTTTTGGCAAGCCCAAGAACTGGATATTATAAGTTTACCATTTAGAAACTAAAATCAATAGATTGACGGTTCTTGGCTTTGCCAAGTAAAAATTTAAAATTACACACGACAAAGTTTATACAAGTGACAATTGTTCTTCTCAATATCTGTTCTGTCTATCTTTCTCTAGAAGCATAACGTTACAATGTTGACTCTCCATTAATATGACATTGACTTGACATGACAAACTGGTACAAAATACTAATGTTTTCCTATCCAACAACAGATTGTTCCATGAGAAGGGTGTGTATGTAATTTTTCTCCGATCAGAAGTTAACAGCTCGGAGAACCGAACAGCGATAGTACAGCCAATACTTCATTCAATCAGCTAAGTCCCTTAAGTAATTTATAGAATGTATCTCTAAACGATACTCATATTTTTTCACATGTAAACTTTATGTTTTGATATATTGTATATGTACATGCAAATTTTGTGTCTGAATAAGAAATACTTAATTCAATACGAGAAGTAAAAGTAAGGGACATAACCACATGTTTATAACTTGAAATATTTTTCTAAGGGAGTTAATTTCCAAATATTTAACATCAGTAAAACTTAACTATGTCGACACTGGAAAAGTGCATAGAGTTAGGAATTAAATTGGGATATACAGAAGATAAACTGGCGGAATGGAGTCAGAAAACACACGAAGAAAATGTAGCAAGGGAAGAACGTGCAGCTGAAATGGAACAAAAGATACTAGAAATCGAAGCGGCCAACAGAAAAGAAGAAATCGAAGCGGCCAACAGAAAAGCAGAATTAGACGCAGAGACTAAGAAATTAGAAATTGAAACCAAACAATTAGAAATTGAAGCAGCACTTAAACAAAAAGAAATTGATTCACAAACACAATTAAAAGTGAAACAACTAGAGGTCGATTCAAACATGAAAATGTCAGTCAACAAGTTGAAAAGCAAAGAAGAAGGACAGAAGTACAATAAGTACAAAGGGTTAATTAAGCCATTCTGTTCAGGCGATTCAGTGAGTGCATGGTCCGAGAACTTCGAGTGCATCATGGCCTATCACAAAATCCCAAAAACAGATTGGCCCATGATCTACATGAGACATTTAGCGTTAGAACCATTAAAAGTTATTGGAAACGATCCCACCAGCATATGAGACTGATTATGATTATCTTAAAGGTAGAATTATGCAGCATTTTTCGTTAGATATAGCAGGATACCAACTACAATTCTCAAAACTATGTCCAAAACCAACCAAAGGTTCATAGATTATGTCTCATCGTTCAAGATATTTTCAGTAACTGGATCTCAGCAGCAAAGTCAATAATAACTTGACAAATAGAGATCTCATGGTAATAACAAAATCTATCTTCAATACCATCCTCATTTTCGAAATTTTTACAGCAGAGCGACTGCCAGACAATCCAAGAAATCGAGAAAAAAGGGTCTGCATTTTATACAGCAAAGGATATTTTCCTCTTAATGCGAGTCAGAATGAGTTAGCTGCTGTCACTAACATAAACAAAGATAGACACATCTGAAAATAAATTTAGATCATCTGCAAATAGTATAGACTCAAACAGAACTGATGCCTTGCCAATACTGTAAATTATTACACGAACAATATGCGATGTGTGACCAATCCCCGACTTACAGTCACCACCATAAAATGATGGTGGAAAAGCAAAAACAAACAAACAAAAGAAATATCTTCAGGGGGACGAGCTGTTTAACATGCTTTTTTTGCCAAAAGTTACGGCCATTATTCAGCGATGGTAGAGGACGTAAAATGTTGAAAAAGCCAATGCCTTATTAGTAGACTCCTATAGTGAGGACGAAATTGATAATGTAAATCAATTGTGAAGATTGCCCATGAGAGTCAAAATGAAATGGGCTAAAGCCTTAGAATCATGACATCCTTCGGACTATGGACGGGTGGTAATACATGCAAAACGTTCCAACTAGCACCACCCTTGAAGTGGCCATCCATTCCAATATCAAATGAAATGGCATGCAGCCTTGTCATTCAAAAGGCAAACTTCAAGTCGTTGAATGGGTTTATAAATAACCAAACCATGTACTGTAATGCGCGATAAGGGCTCGACCCTTGTTGGGGGTAAGAAGACATTGGTCAAAGACAGTGACTATACCAAATGACTATGGGACATGTCGAACATTTGCAGGCACAATTGAAAAATATTCCCTAGCCTGGACCGAAATCGACACATTATGTTGACACTTTGCGAACTTTTTGCTATCGACACAACTGCAACAACACTGCATATCTTCAAAAACAGATCTGACCACAATCGAGATACACCAAATTCCATCATAATCACCATATTACTCATTATATCAGTCAACATTTGCGCCACATGAAATGGAAAAAAAAACCATGATACAGTTCATTGATCCTATTGGTGCAAAATTTGATTATAATTCTGGTACATGCTTTTGTAAATTCAGATCCAATTTACCTTGGTTAGGACGATTATTACATCCTATCATACAATTGTATATTATTTTGGGAATTGTAAGAGTATCTGTTTAGAATTTGCAATTTATAAATGAAATCCATTTTCAAACCCACCTATTCTTCGATTACCAACTTTACATTCTCATTTATATTGACCACAGATGCCAGACTGTCGCTATCGGAGGGTGTGATGCAAAAATAGATGGAATCAATAATCATATCCTCTATCTGAGTCGCAAATTGAAAAAAGCTGAGACCAGATATCCACAGCTGAACTGAAGCACTTAGTTTGGTATATTGTGTTTGAAATTAAAAAATTTCTACGAGGCTTGACCACTTCTAGTCCAGACAGATAATCGCCGGCTTGGTGATAAAGGAACGTAGAGCCAGAACAAACAGAGTTGCCGCTGGTCTTTAATTTACAAGATTTCGATTTTGAAATCAACATATAAAGGGCTCACTACTTTATACCAGACATTCTATCAAGATTACCGTACACACCAGCTGAGTAACACCAACTACTCGACAGTATGCCATACTACAACCTGTGATAAAGTTTTATTAGAACGCAATACCATTCAGTGTATTTCCACACTCATCCACATTCAGCAGCCTAATTATTACAGAAGATTGACAGTATCAGAGTGTGCTAAAGAAACAACATTTAAAGTAACGACAGTCCACTAGGAAACGTCTACTAGTCCGTGATATCGAACGGACTTATATGACATTGTTAGTACTTTCATAAAGTCAGAGTACCAACAACAACTGAATTCTCATGGAAGGAAACAGGACATTGCACACTATTCACCTACATGTATTTAATACCACCACATGGGTGAAAGGACTACACGAACTGCACCACCATTTACGTTATTTATTAACTGTGACAGGATCATCTACACACAAGATGAAGGAACGACAACTCTAGGATCACCGATGGAGTTAATTACTTGGAAATTATAAGTTTACTTTTAGTTAATTCATAAACACATTATTTAATTATTATTTTGTCAAAATGTATAAACATGCAATTTTCCCATAAATTTGCATCATACATGTATAGATGATTACATACCTTTTTGTTAAATCATTAATTGTTTCTAAACCATTCAAGTTAAATGGTAAACCACCATGTTGTGCGGTACAAACAGTACCTATTTACTTACTACATTGTCCAAATATCGCCAAATTCCAAGGGCGACTACCTTCACCAAACTTAACTTGTATACTTTAACAAATAACATGATTGAGTGAAAGACGAATGAAACAGAGTGTGACTGAAATAAATGAAGGAATGATGTACATAGCGTACAAATTGTACGCACAACTTTTTTTATTGTCATTTGTCTTTGTCTGATGTAACTGTGAAACGTGTCATAAATTTTATACGTATTTAGATAAATTACAACATTAGCTAATAGGTTGTTCTCAGAAATCCACCGCTCTAAAATCCCGGTCATGAATTACACATATTCTGTAAATCAAGACTACGAAATTCGAGCTCGTGACACTTAGAAAAACCTAAAATCACTACAACACACACATCCATCACACATCCATCCTTCGTCCAGCCCTCTTTAACAAATAGTTACACAACATTCTTAATACTTTTATAAAAACAGTTAATTCACATACACATTATGACAGACGAATCAAGGGAGAGTAGTATACACTAACAGGCTAAACAGGGACATCAGCAATTAGTCGATGAAAAACTAAGTATTCAATATTAAGCACTACATGCAGACATGCGAAGTAAAAGTGTATACAAGCACACCCTTGAGAGGCAAGTGTTGCAATATTCTTAAAGGAGCCAAAGCTACTTGCTTTGATGATACTCTGTGAAAAGAGATCATTATCCTGGGTGTCATTTCGGACACATAAGAAGGACGCAGTTGCATTTGCTACAGGAGTCTTCAAGGAACTTCGGTCTGGATATTGGAATTTAAGAATGGGAAGGGAGTTAAAACCTTCGGCAGTCAGTTAGTTAGTTAGTCACGGTTCCAACTTCACAGCAACGGGTCGTCCCCATTATGCTCCGTTCCTGTGCCAGTGAATATCACATAAAGCGCTCCCCACTGCCCAATGTGAAAGGAGGAAAAGACAGGAGTCTCGACAAACAACAGCCGCACAGATTCACTGTGCATAATGCCGCCGCCAGAATGTCAACACAATTGTCTCCCACGAAACATCCAGTTTATCTCTGATGGAATCGGCAGTCATTTTCCCATCTGGATGTTTCCTAGATGTTCACCCACAAATTCCACGAAAATACAGTTCATCGTCCATGGCAGTGGCAGTCAACCAGAAGCTCAGCAGCCACGCATTTCTGCATAAGGCAAAAACCAGTCAACTCTGGGACATAGCCAGTTGCCATCGCTCCGAACATCCAGTCACGTTCCAAAACACCTCGGGCAGATTCAAAAGCACTTCACACGAAACTCACAGCTCACAGTGTCGCGACACGCACTCACTCAGTAGCAGGGCGACGGAACCCTTCGGCAACCACCCTTTATCGTAATAGGTAAAGTACCTGTGTTGCCAGTGCAATGATATACATAATATAGAGTTCGCAATCCACTGAATGATACTCGAGAATCTATTCCTTTCAGCCCTTAACAGAATTAGTTCAGACTAATTTAAAACATATGATACCCACTGAAAGGGGGGGGGGGGGAGAAGGGAGGCCCTGTCAAGGTCTCAAATGGATATAGCTAAGGAAATAGGCTACACCTCAACAAGGGAGACAAGACTAATAGTCCGAATGTCGGGTGTCCGAACATTCGAGAATCAAGAGGTCAACTCCTCTACTGCGCAGTTAAACTCCTGAGCCCGCCTGAAGCGTGAGAAGCCTCAATCCGGGGTGCTCGAGTGCGCCAGCACTCCGTGTCACGGGACGCAAGCCAGGGCTCAGACTGGACTGGACATCGGACTGAGTGGAAGGGTTTAGCTTCTAGGAACCATTTACTAAAGTTCATTAGAGATTACTTTAGATACTGTGATATAATGTATAACTTGTCAAATGCATTGTCTACGTGTATGTGATATGTTCTGAAAGAAGTGCGAGACGGCTGTTCGTCAGATCGACATTATAATAAATTAGATTGATAATGTACGAACAGAGAGTTATGTTTGTTCTGTGAGTGCACTTCATCTTGTCTGAACCCGAGTCTAAGCTATTCTCTAGTTCTGAGACGTTGACACACACCCCTGTCATACTCTAAATCTTTCCCATCAATGTTGATATCTTCCAACATTTTAATCAGCTCATCATGTTTTACTTTATCAAATGCCTTTGTATAATCTATGAAGCACAAATATATGTCCTCTGTTTCTCTATTGACCTTTCTATTAGTGTTCGTAATATATATATATATATATATATATATATATATATATATATATATATATATATATATATATATATATATATATATATATATATATTGCATTGTTTGTACCCTTTCCTTCCACAAAACCATACTGTTTTTCACTAATTTCCATTTTATTTTCTTTCTTGTTCTTCTCATTATAATTCTGAGTAGAAGCTTAGTGACATGGTTTATGAGGTTAATTGTACGAAAATCTTCACATTCAATTGCTCCTGGTCTCTTTGGTATTGATATAAATACAGATTTTACCATATCGCTCGGTAAATATCCACTGTTGTAAATATCATTTAGCATTTTGGTTAATACATCTACCTCAAATTCTCCCAATACTTCTAATTCTTCTACTGTGATTTCATCTGGCCTAGCTGTTTTTCCTTTCTTCATATTTTACATAGCGTCAGCGACTTCTTCTTTTAGAATAGGTGGACCTAGCGGTTACCATAAAGTGTGCAGACTAAGATTTGTTTTTTTGCCTCAGAAAAATAAGCAGCCTTTTCTGTATCAGGATTTTCAACTTCCTGGTGTCTATGACATAGTGGTCAGTCACTAACTATGGCAGAGGTCCAGGTTTAATCCCTAGCTGTAGCAGAATTATGTTTTTCTTAATTGCACTGTTCTTTGACCAACCCAGTTTTATGAATTGGCCCTGGGTCATTTTCAGAATTGTTGGGGGAATTGTCTAGGAAGGAATGGCTATAAAGCACGAAACAGAGATCTCAGAGAGGGAAGGGGGAACTGGCTACATTACTTTGTTATTTTGTGGTCTAGAGTATATGATAGCCTAACACTTCATGAATCGGAGTATCTTTACCTTGATTATGTCTCGTTCAGAAATCTATGCAACAGACTTACGAGTTAAAACTGGGACTTCCAGAGGATTCACCAACCAACAAGTATTTAATGTGTTTGCCTCTGTGCAGGCTGTCTTCAGTCGGATACTTCGACTCTAACAACATCTAACATATACTAACTTGAGCAAAACCAACAAACATTTTTGCTGTTATAGTGTGGTTTTAAAAATAAACATTATGTGGTTTGAAAAACACAATTTATTACCTTTTGGAATATTCTTTGAAACCCAGTTAGTCATTTTCTATCACATTTTGTTATTTTATTTGCTTATATTAAAATAGCTGTTTAGTTCATAAATATTCTGAAGCGCGTGAATTCCATTTTGTGTAGACTTCAGTATTCATGTTATTACCAGAAAACCAGTGAAACTTTTATCTTTCATTAATAATCAGCATTCATTGATCATCACTATCATCAGTATAATCACTTTTTAGACTCCGTCTTTATAATGGGACCAAAATTGCAGTTGCTTACCTTTTAAGAAAGCAGTGCTAAATGACTTAAAACTCCTGCATTATAGTTGTTTTGTGCAATGACAGTTCACTCTTTAGGCATGTTACGTATACATCATCATTCAAACATATGTTTTGATTTAATGGATTAAGCACTATCTTCATTAATGTTTCAATCTCCATCAGATTACAATTGGAGGACATAGTTCATTGCAATTCTGTAGGGCCAGCATGTGTACAAGAATCCATTCGTACAAAGATATTCTGTTGGAGGTAGATTGCCTATATTCTGTAGAGTCAGTATTGCCAAACACCTGCTTTACATCTGTGGCTCATTGAGCAGATACTCTGACAATTTCACGAAACATGCACACACGTAGCAACTGTAGGATTTCAGTTCAGTTCAATTCAACTTTATTTTAAAAGGGTTACAAATTGGGCTCACAGGCCCGTCTTATATTCGGCCCTTCCAATCACTTATCTTTCATTCATCAATAGTGCATGATACATTCACATAGGAAAATACATTGTCAAATGAATGCTGTAAACATAATCAATGCATATTACAATGTTATGAGACACATCCCTCACCTACCCACACACCTCCCTCCCACCCACATCCCAACCCACCCACACACACGACCCCCACCCACCCACACACACCTCACCCACCCATACACACACCCTCCATCCATCCACACACATCCCCCACCCACACGCACCCCATACTCCCATCCACCCACACCCTCACCCAGCCAGGCCCGCAGTGGTAAAAGAACCTGAAACTTAGATGAACGATTACAACGAAGAATAACAATTGGAAGCCTTACTCAAGAAAAAGTCGAAGTAAAGCTATCGTCAACTTTGACAGAAAGGGATCTTCTTTACAACATGAGTGATAACACACAGTAAAACCTCGTTACGTCATGTCGAAAAAAAAAGAATTCTAACCTAGTTGAGTTGAGTTGAGTTAAGAACCGACATCACTGCACTCAGGACATTCCCATACGTGCTCCGTCCCCTCGTTCAATAGCCAGCGAAGAGTCATACTACTAATCGTTCCCATCGCTATCTGATTAAAAGTTATATTCTAACCCAGCGATACCACAACAGTAAGAGTCTAACGTCCCTCGAAACCCCGGGATGGCAAACCCGTAAAAACGCTCGCAGAAGTAGGATGTGCTGGTCTAAGGGTGCAAATAAATTGGCACACGCAAATACGTCAGAGTGAATTGTCAGTCATACCGGGAACAGCTCTGACTATCTAGTTTTCCGAATGTCCTTGTGCCCGAACAGCTCTGACTAGATAGTTTTCCAAATGTCTGTCGTGCCCGGAACAGCTCTATCTATTTTGTTTTCTGGGCACAGCGACTAGCACACGTCAGAATCAAAAGCTCGCCGAGTGGATACAGTTTACAGACCGGCCTGGTTTGTGCGGGGAACGGCACGTAGCGAACGAAATGTGCAACATATTGAAGTGAGGAATTAAAGCAGCCATGAGCAGGACGTGGTGATTCCCTCGGTGAGCCCAGCACCAGAGCGCTATGTGTCGGTTCTGCAAATATGGAAGCCTCCCTTGGATGGTGGATAATGCCATGGACTGTCCCTGCCTTCGCTTGAGGTCTTGGACCGTTCTAACTTGACCACCTGGGATGTGGACGGCACCACAAAAGTGAGAGTCCCGCAGGAATGCTAACCTGGCAAAAAAATGCACGCTAAAGTCGGATGTGTTGGCCTAAGGGTTTCGACCCAAGGGCGCATAACTTAGACACACCGCAATCACATCTGCAGAAAAAGAAGATTTCGAAAAAAAAGAGAATTCTAACCTAACAATAAGGAGAACATGACCTTGAAGAATTTGCTTGTTTCAAACAGTACTATTTGTGTGACGATTACGTGTCAACAAAGACAGACATTTCAATGAAATAACTATTAATCTAAAGTATCAAGAGAATTGCCATAAACTAGAACGATGAAATTGGAAGATAAACATTGATAAGATACATAAGGTCAGTTGCGGCAGATTCCTACGAGATCCCAACTGACGCTAGAACACGTGTTGGAGATTCACATCGTCAGTCATGCGTAGACAGAGTTTACGAGTCAGTATGTGCCAAATTGAAGCATCAGAATGTGTTTAAAAATTTAGACTTTTAGAACCAAAGCTTTTATATTATAAATATTGACAGAGTGAATCACAAAAGATTTGGTTTGATAATCGTTTTATTTAGGACTGTGTGATAGATCGTATCTCCGTATCGACAGGAAATATATTCACAAGTAAAGTGTGTGGTTAACGGTCCTATTTCATCAGACGGAAACATCGAAGTAATTTAGGCTACAGAGCGTGTGATTAGGAAGTGTTTAAAATATTAAAACATTATCATTAATGACAGTATAAATGTAAAAGTACATTTTCTAGGAATATTAGAACGATGCTGATAAAAGTATTTAAATTACTCGTGTTAGACCTGTGATTGAATGGTCAAGTAAACATTGTTATAGGGGAATATGTTGAATTTATTAGTATATAACGCGCGTGTAGATTAGTTGATTAGTTGAGAGTGTAACAAAGCTACTGTAACTCGCTTGCTATTTGTTATTAGAAGTAAAAGTTATTAACAGGTCAATGAAGTTAGAGGCTAGTATTATAATTAACTGTTATTTATGTTATTAAAAAAAACTGTGTTGCGTATCCGTTACGGGACGTTGCAGTCAACACCAGCATTTTCAGCTGCTGTTGATGTACTAGGCAAGGGCACTCTTCCGATTGACGGTCCCAAATAGTTCCGCAGTGAATACTAAATCTTAGGTGTAAAACAGGGCCTCATTGGGTGATGCTACAATACAAAACACAGCAGAATGTCACAGCAGAATGTTGGTTAATATATCAGCTTTAGTAATAATCTTGAAGAAATAAAAAACAACCAGTAACGTATTTTCGCAGTGTTGGTTCATCATCATCATCATCATCATCATCATCATCATCATCATCATCAGGTGCAATGCCGATAAGCGTGGAAGGTCATGGTTCGTGATCTCACACAATCATCAGTCTTTTATCAGGTCAGTGTTCTTGTCCCGATAATGATAGGCGACCAAATCATCCGGCTATTTCTCTCTTTGTCTTCCCCGTGCTCTTTCTCCATCGTCATGCTGCTCGTGGTCATAGAGTGGGCACCACTGGATTCTTGAACGGTTCGGCCCGCTGAACGGGCTGTAAATGCCCACGCACTTCTCCGCTGCTTTACAACAGATCCATCTGTATAGATGAGCACTTCGGGGCTATCTGGGTGTTCATAGATGAGCGCGTTGACTTCTGCATTGACAGCGACAGGGTTCTGCTTTCTGCACCGTCTGTCGAGTGTGATAATGCAGGAGAAAGTGCACTTAAAAGCTGGAGGCACCGGCACCCATTCCTTGCCGGGGTTGATACTGGTAAGACTGCAGAGCTGTCTGACGACATCTTCCGCCCGACCCATCCATGACTTGCCTCTCTTTAGCCTGTCACCCTTTTCTCTGAATATAGCGTCATGCAGAGGGTGCTGCTCATCTGCACTTATTTTTAAGTATGCACGAGCTCTCCAGATCTTGATCCTGTGTTCCATTGTCGGGAAGTCAAGGAGGTATCTCATTGCTACACAGCTGGTGTTTTTCGTGCAGCCCAAAATGATACGCATGGCTTCGTTTTGTACCTTTTCAAGTCTTCCAATCTGTGTAGGGCTGACAGTGAAGATGGCCAAGGCATACTCGATGCGTGAAAGCACCAGTCCTTGGAACAGAAGTATTAGCAGTCTTTGCTCGATATTGGCAGTCGCGACATGATAAGTGTAAGTACACAATTTACATTCTTTGGATGTGTGATAACGAGAAGACAATCTACATTCTTCATGTATGGACGTGTGATGATAAATCGATAATCTCCATTCTTTGGAGGTGTGATAATGAGAAGACAATCTACATTCTTCATATTTGGGCATTTTTCCCCCCGCGTTTCCATCCTGTTTCAGGACATTGCGGTCAACATCAGCATCTTTCAGCTGTATGTTGATTCCTAGGCTAGATTACGCTCATCAGCACGCCACGACTTTTTGAGCGACCGGCTCCATACTCTCATAAGTCACTGGCGCGACTCGAACCACTTCCAATTCTCGTGCGCTCACGTCAACCACGAGAGTATTCGGGGTTACGGAGAAAGCTGCTAAATCCTCGGCCAGGGAGACGGTTCATATTAGGGCATGTGATGATAAATATATTATCTCCATTCTTTGGACGTATGATAATGAGAAGACAATCTACATTCTTCATGTCTGGACAAGTAATGATAAATAGAGAATCCCCATTCTTAGGACGTGTGACGATACGCTGATAATTTACATTATTTGGACGTGTAATAATAAGTAGGTCTCCGTGGCGAAGGAATTTGCGGACGCGGTTCGTAATCCCGTATACCCGTGTTCGAAACACAGCTCAACGCGATTTGACAGCAGATCGCGTTGCGTTGGTTTTGCGTTGGTATCAGTGCCAGTCGTTCAGAAAGCAATGGCAAACTACTGAACGTGGACTTGCCAGGAGATCAATCAATCAATCAATCATGTGCCATGCCGGAAAGCGTGGGCGGTCATGATTCGCCATTTCACTCGATCACCAGAGTCGTGGATCAGCTCAGTGTTCCTGTCTCGTCCATGCCATGTGGCCAAGCCATCCAGGTATTTTCCTCTCGGTCTTCCTCTTGGTCTGTTCCCTTCGATCTTGCCAGCTGTCACTAAGTTCTCCAGTCCATTTCTTCTCATAACATGTCCAAAAAATTTTGACTGTCTACGTCTAATTTCTCTAATCAATCTACGATTTTCATTTGTCTCTTGTAGTACTTGGTCATTGGTTTTTCTATCTGTCCATGGTATTCTTTGCATTTTCCTCAGAAACCACATTTCTGCAGCCATCAGATGTTTTTCAGCTTGACTGCACATTGTCCAAGTTTCACATCCATACAAAAGAACAGGCTCTATGTATCCCCTCAACGCTCTTTTTCTCGTTTCAATTGACATCATTTTATTGGTCAGAATGTTTTTCATCTTGCTAAAGGCTACTTTCGCAATGGCGATTCTTGTTCTAATCTCTTCAAGGCATCTGCCATCAGATGTTATGACTGTTCCGAGATAATTGAACCGATTCACTTGTTGAAGAATATTCCCATTTACTTGTATATTACATTGTGGTACTTCGTTCTTCCTAGTGACGACCATAACCTGTGTCTTCCTACAATTTAATTCCAACCCCAGCTGCTCACTGTGTACAACCACAGCGTCTACTAATTGTTGCAGATCCTGTGCATTGTCTGCAATCAATACTGTATCATCTGCATATCTAATGTTATTTATGTTTCGTCCTCCAATGCTGATTCCATTTAGGTCTTCTACATTTCTGAAAATATTTTCACTGTATAGGGAAAAAAGATCTGGAGACATTACACATCCCTGCCTAACACCTCTCTTAATAGGTTGGTATTGTCCTACTTCATTATCAATTCTTATGGCAGCTTGTTGTTTCCAATATATGTTTTTTATAAGTCTAATGTCTTTCCCATCAATTTGTAGATCTGCAAGCATATCCACAATGTTGACATGTCTAACTCTATCAAAAGCCTTTGTGTAGTCAATAAAGCAAAGATGTATATCCTTGTTTACTTCTAAAGCACGTTCAATAACTGTTCGCAGCATATACACAGCATTTACTGTACCCTTTCCTTCTACAAAACCACATTGTTCTTCCCCTATTTCAGGTTGTATTTTCTTCCTCACTCTTTGCATGATAATTCGTAACAAAATCTTTGTGATGTGACTCATTATACTAATTGTTCTATGTTGATCACATTCTAAGGTTCCTGATTTCTTTGGGATTGCAATAAATACAGAATTACATAATTCAGAAGGTATATCTCCAGTATCATATAATGTGTTCAGCAGTCTAGTGACTTGTTCTAGACCAAATTCTTCTAAAGCTTTAATCATTTCTGTTGTGATGTTATCTGCACCGGGGGCCTTGCCAGCTTTCATATGCTTAAGAACATTTTGAACCTCCATCTTTAAAATTGCTGGTCCTTCATTATTAAATCTAATAGCATACTGTTCCTCTCTGTTATCATTATACAGGTCTTTCACATAATCTGTCCAGACATGTAGAATCTGATCTTTTTCTATTATGATTTTGCCATCTTTAGTTTTTAGACAGCCTGTTGATGTACTTGTTCTTTTATTAGTAAGCTCCTGAATTCTTTTGTGTACTAATTTGGTATTTTGACTGTTGTGTTGTTTTTCAATTTCTAAGCACTTTTCCTCAAGCCATGATTCTTTTGCCTTCCTACATAATATTCTGACTTGTCTGTGAATTTCTTCATATTTGGCAGGATTATTTTTGTTGAGTCTTCTTGTTTCCATTAAGTGTAAAATTTCCTCAGTCATCCATTTCTTACGACCCACCTTCTTTAATTTTGGAATAGTTGTTTCTGCAGCCACATTGATTGAATTCTTTAACATTTCCCATTGATCATCCACATCCTGGAATAGGATCTCTAGATCAGACAATATTTCAAATCTGTTCTGTACTTCTATGTTGAATTTGTTTTGTATTTCCTTGTCATTACTCAATGTACACAAATCATATTTAGTGTTCCCTGTTGTATACTTGACTTTCTTCAACTTTATCCTCAATGTTCCTGTGAGTAATCTGTGGTCACTATAACAATCAGCACTGGGAACTGTTTTTGCTACTGTTAGGGCGTTTCTAAATCTTCTGCTAATGAGAATGTAGTCAATCTGGTTTCTAATCCTGCTATCAGGACTCCTCCATGTCCATAATCTTCTAGGGTGTTGTTTGAAATAGGTGTTTCCTACAATCATTTCCTGTTCTTTTGCCCACTCTACTAGTCTGTATCCTCTTTCATTTCTCTCTCCTAAACCATAGTTTCCTACTGTGTATCTATCCCCTTGATTTCCTACTTTTGCATTGAAGTCCCCTATTATGATGTTTATTTCTGAATTTTTACATTTCTTTAAGGCAGACTCTATGTCATTATAAAATTCCTCTACACTATCTTCACTAGACTCTCCTGTTGGGGCATATACTTGAATAACATTTATGTTAAAAGGTCTGCCACTCAATTTAACTAGTAATACTCTGTCCGACACGGCCCAATATCCCTGAACAGACGTTGATGTTTTCAGGTCCAAAATTATTGCCACTCCCCTATGTCGATCCTCACCTCCAGAATAAATAATCTTAAAATCTTTATGTATCTTGATGCCTGCTCCTGTCCATCTCGTTTCGCACATACCTAATATATTAATTTTTTCTCTTTGAATTTCTTGTGTTATGTTCTCTAATTTTCCGTCGTTGTTTAACGTCCTAACGTTCCATGTTCCTAATTTTAATGTCTCTGTCCTTGTCTTGCGATGATCAGTTTTTAAGCGAATCATAATAAACTAGGCAATTTCAAAGAGGTAGTTTGCCGTTGCTTTCCTCTATGGCAGTGGCCAGGAGATCACAGCGACAGAAATGCTGATGTTGACTGCGATGTCATGTAAAATAGGATGTGCAAAATATTTTAAAAAAAATGATAAGTAGACAATTTACATTCTTTGCTTATGTGATGATAATAAGAACATCTTCATTCTTTGGTCATGTGACGATAAGTGCACAGTCTAATTCTTTGGACATTTGATGATAAGTGGATAATCTACATTCTTTGAACATTTGATAATAAGTGGGCAGTTTACATTCTTTGGATATTTGATGATAAGTGGATAATCTACACTATTTGAACATTTGATAATAAGTGGACAGTCTACATTCTGTGTACATTTGATGCTAAGTGGACAATCGACATTCTTTGGTTATGTGATGATAAGTAATCAATCCACATTATCTGGTCATGTGTTGATAAGTACACAGTCTACATTCTTTGGACACTTGTTGAAAAGTGGATCATCTACATTCTTTGGACATTTGATGATAAGTGGACAATCGACATCCTTTGGACATTTGATGATAAGTGGACAATCGACATCCTTTGGACATTTGATGATAAGTGGACAATCGACATCCTTTGGACATTTGATGATAAGTAGACAATCGACATCCTTTGGATATTTGATGATAAGTGGACAATCGACATTGTTTGGTTATGTGATGATAAGTAAACAATCTACATTCTCTGGTCATGCGATGATAAGTACACATTCTACAGTCTTTGGATATTTGATCATAAATGGATAAGCTACATTCTTTGAACATTTGATGATAAGTGGACAATCTACATTCTTTGGACATTTGATGATAAGTGGACAGTATACATTATTTAGACGTGTGTTTATAAGTGCCCAGCGGCCATGCGGGTGATCCTGGGGTGCACAAAGAACACACCAATTATATGCATGAGGAATATCCTGGTTCTACCAACAATGGCGGTCCTTCAAGCCAAATGGTACCTGAGCGTTGCTGCAGATAGGGATCACCCCCTGTATGAAGCCACGAATATGGTCAATGGTCATAGACTAAGACGAGGTAGGTCCTGGATGGCACAGGCAGAAATATCTACACGTCAGGTGTGTGATCTAGAGACCATCAATCGTTAAAAAGAGTGGGTTGAAGTACCGAAAGACATGACAGACTGGCACAATGTAATAGTAACACTGGGTGGTGAGTGCAGAGAATGGGCAGCGGGCCGCATAAAGTTTGAGATGCATCACCTGATCCAGAGTAAGACACATCAAGGTGACATAGTGATCTATGCCGATGGGACAATGGTGAGAAATAGACGGAGTGGTTGGGGTTTCATTGACAAGGCTAATGGGCGAGTCTTGAAAAAGAAGTCTGGCATATGAGACTACAACCTCCAGCATTAGAATTGGGCAGTAACAGCGGCACTCCGTTGGTTGGAGGGGGCCATTGCAGCGCACATTGTATTCATTACAGACTCAAGGAGTATGCTTAGTAAGGCGGAGAAAGAAATGTTTCGTGTGGAATTGCTCACCTCGCTTCAGAGGTCACGGATTGTGAGAATTTTAAGAATTTCTTTTTGCCCTGGCTATGCGGGAGTGCGGGGGAATGAACAGGCTGATAGGCTGGCAGGGAATGCACCTCTTGGTGGTAGATTACCTATGGACAAGGGAGATGTGGTCCTGCACCTGATTAAAGCAGCCGGCCATCTCCTTCAGGTCCACATCGCTCAAAGCCTTCATGTGGCCATACCTGACACCATCAGGCCCTGGTGCCGTGTCTTTTGCCTTTTGCAAAATATGTTTAACATCTTCAAACAGTATGATGTCTTCGTAAGGCATATTCTCTATTGTGCCAGATAATTCCACTCTAACTGCATCCCTGGTATCCGCATCACTGTGATTGGTCTGCTCTAAAAATCTCTGGAGAAACGCCTCCCCTTTCTCCTTGTCTGTTGTCACGCGTACCCCATCCTCTTTATAAATTGTTCCCACTGTCATAGGCAGATCTTTTCTTTGCATTTGTCTGTACAGTTTCCAGAATTTATGCAGTGTTTTATCACCTCCAATCTCCTTCATAAAACATTCCCATTTTACTTTCTTGGCCTCTGCAGCACATCGCTTGAAAGCCTCCACCTTGTCTTTCTTGTCATTTTCCGCTATGTCCACTTCTTCTCGTGAGCTTAGGGGTGTCTGTCGCAATTTCCTTAGCTGCTTCACTGCAGCTCTCTTTGCTTTCCACGCATTGTCTACTTCTGGGGTGCACCATGGGGGTTGCAAAAAAGGAGTTTTAACAGTCCTGTTGCATGCCCCATGTCTGAGGCGTCCAAGAAGGCTGTCGCTCCACTCATACCGGAAGGTCTTGCGCGCTCTCCCAGCCTTAACTTTCCTGGATTTAGAGATCAGGACTGAACATGGCATGTGATCACTCCCATGGTCATTCAAAACAGTCCACTTTACATCAAGGACTGATGACTGGGAGACAAGTGCCAAATCAATAGCAGTATCTGCATCGCCAGGCCTCATTGCCATTCTAGTCGGCCTACCATCATTTATGCAGACCACATCGGAGTCCACCATGGCATCCGCAAGTGCAATTCCTTGTCGATTTTCTCCACTACTGTCCCAATCTCTGTTTCTCGCATTGAAGTCTCCACATATGAGTAGCCTATCACCTGGTAAGTCCTCTAATTCCTTAAGCCAGTCCCATTGTTCCTTTCTGACAAAACAGTCCACTGTGGCATATACATTTATGATGTTCCAACTTAAGCCACCAATCTCCATTTGTATACCCTGGACCTCTCTTGCACTGTGATTCCACTGGCTCAAGTCAAGTGCCACATGCTTTACTCCTTTCTTCACCAGCAGACCTTGCCCATGTCTCTTCTGCCCAGTGGGGTTTATATAACTGACGTACCCACTTAAGAATATGTCGTCATCTGTCTTCTTGCATAAACTCATAATGACAACAACCTTTATTTTTCTTTCCACCTCTTTCTCTCTTTTTTTTTCTATACCTGTCTCCTCTCTCTCACACGATCGTTCGCTCGCTTGCATTTGAAAGTCCTCATTTGTCTTCCTGCCATAACATTATCCCAATAACTTTCTTTCTTTCTCTCTCTCCTCTATCTCTCTTCCTCCCCCTTCCTTTCTCACTTAAGAACACACCCTCGCCTGTCTGCCAATCAGAAAATTATGCCTCTCTCTCTCCCTCACTTAAGAACACACCGTCATCTGTCTGCCTGTCATAAAGTTATACCTATAAAAATCTCTCTCTCTCTCTCACACACACTTAAGAACATGCCCTTGCCTGTCTGCCTGTCAGAAAGTTATCCATCTCTCTCTCTCTCTCTCTCTCTCTCTCTCTCTCTCTCTCTCTCTCTCTCTCTCTCTCTCTCTCTCTCTCTCTCTCTCTCTCTCTCTCTCTCTCGTCATGACACATCTTGTTGATGAGAAATAATCTACATGGATTGGTAGAAAGAATGTATGTGCAGATAGAAGTGCAAACAAAAATATATGTGAAGCAGAAAAGAAAACAAAACATTTTTTAAAGTCTGATTTTCAAATCCTTTATTATCACTATCAAATAACACGTTACTTTTAATTACATGAACAGCAAAAGCAAACAAAGAAAAATATAGAAAAATGTGTGTAATAACAATAATAAAGTATAATAATTGAATTTACAAATAGTTTAAACAACACACTTATAGCTAATGGAGATGGGAGATTATGTGGGTGGGTGAGGAATTTGTGTGCGGGATATGTGAGTTGGCGGGGAGATGTGTGTGTGTGTGTGTGTGTGTGTTGGATGTGTGGTTGAGGGATGTGTGTTTGGCTGGGTGGTTGGAGGTGTGTGGGTGGAGGATATGTGGGTGGGTAATGGGACGGGTGGAGGATTTGTGAGTGGGTGGGGAGATGTGTGTAGGTGGGGAGATGTGTAGGTGTGAGGATGTGGTGGATGGGTGGAGGCATGTATGTGTATCTGGGTTGTGTGTGTGGTTGGGTGGGGGAGTTGGGGTGAATGGGGGATGTGTGGGTGGGTGGTGGATGTGTCTCATAACATGGTAATATGCATTGTTTATGTTTACAAAATTCATTTGACAATGTTTTCTAGTTATATTTGGTCTCTGACTCAGATCCCAGGGTTCAACTCCATACTTGTAGGTCAGCATGGCCGAATGGATAAGAACACGTGTTCTTAAACATCCGGTGTGCTGATGCCGAGGTAAGGGGTTCAACCCCTACACCGGGCAGTTTGACCAAAATGCTGACCTATCGTCCTTGCTTGGAGATGTAAATTACAAGTACCTCTGAAGTCGGAGTGCATTCACTTGATGGCAAGGGACACTGTTAATAGGGGAAGCTAATCCACATGCAAAGTTCATTCCAGCATTACTTGAAATAGTGTGTATGGACTACGCTTGAGTTCAAAGCGAGCGAGCGCAAATAAAAAAAATAAAAAACATGCTTCAGAGAATTTTCAATCAAACCCACAGCAGCCTGATGACAATGCTGATGGAAGCTGAGGGCAACAAACAGTTCACAGAGGCACCACCAACAACAAACCCAACCTTGATGTCACCTAACTAGAATGCTCACTTCTCAACTGACAGGCATGTCACACACCCCCCCCCCCCCCCCCCAAAAAAAAAAAAGAAAAACTACAAATGGCATAGATATTTCAACAAGGAACAATCTACTGTGTTAAATGCCTCACAATATCGTACACAAGAAAATTGGATCCTTTATTTTGGGGGAAAACAAGTTTGTTTTGTTGAGAAAGCACAAACACATATTGTCTTCATATGACAAAGGTCAAGCATGGCTAGCGATTGATATACAGAAAACATGCTTACATTTAGCTTTTTAAAATCGGGAATATGCCATATGAGCATGAGTAATACTTGAGTGAAGTAAACGTATGGGTGGCATCCATGTTGATGGTGGCATCCATGTTTGGATGGGTGGCATCCATGTTTGTGAAACAGAGGTGAAAACAGGAGCAAGAACAACTTACTTCTGGTACGGTGATGTGAGGAGAAAGGGACAATAATATACAGACATGTAGCATCAACAAAGAAGTTATAATCCAGCAAAACCAAACAGCAAAAACACTAATCCAACAAACAAAATTCCTAAGTGTAGCAAAAACTTCCAGTGCACTAAAACCCAATCAACCAAAAACTAATCCACCAAAAACTTCTAGTATACTAAAAACTAATTTACCAAAAACTTCTAGTGCACTAAAAACCCAGGAAAATCTCACATCTAAACCTAGAATTCTGGCTTATCCTGTAGATAAAATAAAAACCAACAAAAATACTATTAGGGAAAGACAAGTCAAACATCTCAACATGATGACCCAACAAGACAACACCAACACCCAGTCTTTCTACGTAAGACAGACAACACTTTTGTACTTGTGACGAATAGACACAAGATGCAACATCCTGACACTTATTCATTAGATTCACTTACATCACACATCACAAGCAAACACAACATCTCAACACTGATTTGTCTAACATGGAGGATGTCATAGAAGAAACCCCCAAACAGGACATCCTGATTGTGCTAGGAGACTTCAACGCAAAAATAGGTAGAGAGCAAACTCATAAAAAAGTTGCCGGTATGGAAAGCCTACATACAACTTCAAATGATAATGGATGGAGAGTCATCAACCTGGCAGAAGCCAAAGGACTGCAGATTAGCAGTACCAGACTGCAAAGAAAGGATGTGCACAAACAAACTTGGAAATCATGTGACAAGAGAAACTATAATCAAATAGATCATATTTTAATTAACAAAAGAAATGCATCAAACATACAAGTTAGAAGCTATAGAGGAGCTGTGTGCCACAGCGACCACTTCCTCGTTGGAGCAAAATTTAAAATAAAACTTAAGAGAGCTTTCTATGCTAAACTACAAAGGTTACATCCAACATATAACAGAGAAAAACTGCAAGAAATTACAGTCAAAGAGAAATTTGCAGATGAAATCTGCCTTCCCTTGAGGGCTGACCAGGATCTTTGGCTGTTCTATATGGACCAGCTGGGATGGGGGATAACACCACAACAGTGAGAGTCAAACGTCCTAAGAAACCCCCGGGAAGGTTAACCCGGTCAACAAATGCCCGCAGAAGTCGGATGTGTCGGCCTAACGGCGCAAGAACGCAGCTCTGCTGTAAACAGGCACAACGCAATCACATCCGAAAAAAAAAAAAAAACTCCGGATGAACGAAGAAGAAGAAGAAATGTAAACTTGAAATTCTACAAAACCCGTTGCAGGAAAGTGTTGACCAAACTTGGTTGAACATTAAGAATACAATTCAATCTACTGCAGAAGAATGTCTCGGTGCGTTAACAACGGATCTCTTCATTGAGTAAACACTTCTAACAATACAAAAAAATTGATTACAAAAAAAAAAGCAAACAAAATTTGATTTTGACAAGGCACGGACGTTGGCAACGTGAACATTCTGCTGTGTTTCGTATTTACCGGTACCCAATGAGGCCCTGTAAGGGAGACTGTTTACACCTAAGAGCTATCATTCAATGCGGAACTATTTGGGACCGTCAATCTGAAGAGTGCCCTAGGCAAGTGTTACGTTTAGTAGTTTGCCATTGCTTTCTGAACGACCGGCCCCTATACCTTTTTCGAAAATACCAGCATCGCCGTGTTTCGAACCCGGGTATACGGGCTCACAAACCGCATTCGCAAGCCCTTAGCCACAGAGACCGGTCTCAGTTATGTTATAAACTCAGTAGATTATTAAAATTAGGCAAAGATATACAGAATTAGAATATTATAATTAGGTAGTGTTTGAGAGTATGGGAACCCAGAAGCAAGAGATACGATTCTTGAATGAAGAAAATGATTAACATTTGTTAAATTAAGTACCGTATTTTACGGACTCTAAGACGCTACGGATTATAAGACGCACCTTAATTTTTAAGCAATTAAAAAAAAAAATAACTTCAATAATTTAAAAAAAAAATAATTTCGAGTATGAGACGCATCTGAATTTTGGATGCAATATTTTTTGAAGAAAAAAGTGCGTCTTATACTCCGTAAAATACGGTATTCATTTGTTTACTTAAATGAAACTAACATACATTGAGTTAATTTGGTGTTAAGGCGATGTGAGTGTAGTGAAATTGAACTCTGTTCCGTCGTCGCTACGGTATGGTCAAAAGGAAAATACTGTGCAAATTCTTGCCGGAAGGTTATTCCAGGAATTGACTTGCTCTCCCTTTAATTTGTTCCCTGGATAGAACATCCGGTTAGCGGGGTAGGGGTATCCCCTATCAAAGGAGATGTAAGCCGCCTCCTTTCCTCCGTTAGTCTACGGGACACCCTTGGGCAAGGTGGAGTACCCGTTTAGCCCCCGGA
Source organism: Cepaea nemoralis (assembly GCA_014155875.1). NCBI lineage: Eukaryota > Metazoa > Mollusca > Gastropoda > Stylommatophora > Helicidae > Cepaea > Cepaea nemoralis. The sequence continues at coordinate 149,737 of JACEFZ010019360.1, forward strand.
TCAGGGTTACGTGAAGTCATGGAAGCAGGTGGTGAATGGAGTGTGAGAGCAGCCGACAGATTGTTGTTGGTTATGGTCTTGCACTCTGCGGCGATAGGCAGATGATCTCATCAGTAGAGACAATGGCTATGGCCACCGATTAGTACAGTCACTGCCCAGAAGGAAAGCAACGGCAAACTACGTTCTGCAAAACTTGCCAAGAAACCATAACAACCATGAAAGAAAACATAATAAGAAAGAGATCTGGTGACGAGACCCCCAGGCCAGGCAGATCAGATAACACTGGGGAAGAGTGTGACGCAGGGACCAGTACTAGTAATCGTGATGACGGAGTTAATCCTGACTGTGTTACCAAGGAAATCCCCTGTGTCAGACTAAGAAACAGAGTGAGAATGGCAACGTGGAATGTGAGAAGTTTGTATGAGGGAAAGCTTAAAGTACTGTGTGATGAGATTGAGAGGTTAAACATTAACATTTTAGGAATTAGTGAACATCGCTGGAGCGGCAAGGGACATTTTACAACTGAAAATGGAAGTATTTTCAATTATTCTGGTAGAGATGTCGGAGGCCAGAGTGGAGTGGCATTTTGTTTAGATAAGACAACTGCAAAAGCTTTAATGGGATATAATCCAGTTAGTGATAGAATCCTCACTATTAGACTTAAAGGCCGTCCAAAAAACACAACTCTCATACAGATATATGCACCTTCTTCAACAGCAGAGGAGGACGAAATTGAAGATTTTTACAACACACTAAAAGACACATTAAATAAGATTGGTCATAATGATATAGCAATAATAATGGGAGATTTTAATGCTAAAGTAGGTGCAGGAAGAGCTGAAAATGAGAGACACGTTTTAGGAAAATTTGGATTAGGAAATAGAAATGATGCAGGTGACAAATTAATTGAATTTTGCACAGAAAATGAGTTAACGATAGCCAACACACTTTTTAAACAACATCCAAGAATACTCTTCACATGGAAGTCTCCAGACAGTTTTACCAAAAATCAGATAGATTATATTTTAATACAAAGAAGATGAAGATCAAGCATAACATCTGCAAAAACCCCACGAAGTGCAGACTGTGATACAGATCATCAGTTATTAGAAGCAGATCTGAAATTAAAACTCAAAAAGCTTACCCGAGGATCAAGGCCACTTCGTTTTGATCTCACACAAATACCGGACGCATACAACATAGAAGTTAGGAATCGCTTTGGGGTCTTGATGTCTGTACAAGAAGAAATGACACCTGATGAACTGGCAGTACAAGCTAGAGATATCTTGATAACTGCAGCCAAAGATTTCATTCCGACCAAGAAAAAGCAACTTAAGCCATGGATTACATCAGGCACGTTAGAACTAATAAAACAACGAAGGGAGCTGAAACAGAAAGGAGATGAATCCGATAGCAGGATGAAGTATAAATCTTTAACTCGAGAAATAAGAAAGAACACAAGAAAGGACAAAAATCAATATATACAAGATTGCTGTACCAGAATAGAGCAATATCATAAGGCTGGAAGAGATTATGAAATGTTCAAGGAAATGAAGTTATTGACAAGAAATGTTCAACCTCAATTGAATGTTATCTGTGACAAGATGGGAAATACCTTAACAGAATCTAGACAAATTCTAGAAAGATGGCAGGAGTACTGCAGTGGAATGTATGATATGAGTGACAGTGAGGATATGAATGAGATACATGAGCCAATGACAGCAGAGACAGAACCTGAACCCTCATTAGATGAAATTGCTTGGGCTATAAGGAACCTGAAGAATGGTAAATCACCTGGATGTGATGAGATACCAGCTGAACTAATTAAAGCAGGAGGAGAAGAAAGCATACACATATATCATGCATTATGTACAAAGATTTGGAAATATGGTATATGGCCAAAAGATTGGAAGAGAACTATCTTAATTCCAATACCAAAAAAGGGCAACCTGAAATTATGCACCAACTATAGAACTGTTGCCCTGATAAGACATGCAAGTAAAATTCTACTAAAAGTCATAATGCGAAGACTTAGTAAGAAAATGGAAGAAGAGATTAACGTAGTTCAAGCTGGATTTAGACAAGGAAGAGGAACAAGAGATCACATATTCAACATGCGTTTAATAATAGAGAAGTGCAGAGAATTTAATGTAAACCTATTCTCATGTTTTGTGGATTATTCAAAGGCATTTGACTGTGTACAGCATCAGAAACTTTGGGAAATCATGAGGAATATGGGCTTTCATTCACATGTAGTACATCTCATAAAAATGCTATATCTAGACCAACAAGCAGCAGTTAGAATAGATGGCGAGACATCAGATTGGTTTGACATCAAGCAAGGAGTCCGTCAGGGCTGCGTGCTGTCACCCTATTTGTTTAACCTGTATGCCGAAAATATAATGAGAAATGTAAGAGATGATATAAACAGGGAGCCATATGATGCCCTAAATATCGGCGGTCATGACATACCAGAGATTCGATATGCTGATGATACAGTATTACTATCCACAACACAGAATGGCATAGAAAACCTAATAGCCTCAACACAATTGAATAGTGAAAATCACAACTTATATCTTAACATAGCAAAAACTAAGATAATGCATACAGATAAAACTACTATGGAGAAAGAAATATACATTAATGGGAGAAAATTGGAGGTGGTGGAAAATTTTGAATATCTTGGGTCATTGATTACGAATAATGGTGACACAATGAAAGAAATTAAACGGCGACTATCCATTGCTCTTCAAAGACTAAAACAGATGAATAAATTATGGTGTGGGACAGACAGAACTACAAAAATTAGATTTTTAAGAGCATGCATCTTTCCCATTGCAACATACGCCTGTGAGACATGGACACTTACTAAACAAGCTGAACAGCGCATACATGCCTTTGAATATAAATGTTATAGACGAGTTCTAAGAATATCTTGGGTAAAGAAAAGAACAAATGCATTCATACTTCAAGAGTTGAATATTGAGGAGGGATGGCTATTAAAGACGATAAAACAAAGAAAATTGAAGTAGTTTGGTCACTTGAAACGTCACGACAGTTTGGAGAGAACAATAATGCCTGGGAAGAGAGGAAGAGGAAGGCCAAAGAGAAGATGGGCGCAGGATGTGGCGGATGATCTCCAGATGGGTGTATCAGACGCGGGACATCTTGCTTGTGATCGAGAAGTTTTCCGGAAGGTTGTTTTATGGGAGCGAGGTTCTGCAAAGGACATGCTACTGAATGAATGAATGAATGAATGAATGGATAGAACATTCTTGCGCCTGAGTTGTCGGTTCATGGTTTGCACGGGGCAACTTGCCGACACGGGTAAGCATAGCGACGCTCAGGCTGAAGGTCGTAAATGAACTGCTGTTTTTCAAGTCAGTTGAGTGACAGGCAGTGTATTCTCAGGACGTCGTTTTGTGGTGCTGTGCTAAGCGTATAATGGCCATTAAAGGGGCTCTACATTTTCGCCAACAAGTGGACCAAGCTTCTGATGAGTGAAGGTATTTGCTTGTAATTAGTATAGTAATTTCGTGTCGATGTTTCGTGTAACGCGCGCGCGAAGTATGCGTTCATCAGGCTAGCTCATGCATAGTTACAGGATCGGAATGAGAGAAACCTAACAGAGGGTCGGCGGAGTGGACGAATATCTCCTCAAAAGTGTTGTTGGGCATTATACTAATGCCTAACTGTTAATGAATAACATGACTGAGACTTTTGCAGGAACTTGTGTGCCCCACTTGTGTCTACCCGACGAGACCAGTCCGACTTGCCGTACAGTTCTCGAGGGACGGCGCTCTTCATAGAGCGATCTGATAGATGAGTCCATGTCATCCCCGTCCAGATCCCAGCAGATACGGATAGGTACAGGTTCATGATCTATAATGCAGAGAGCCTCACTCCCATGTTCAATATGCGCTGCTTGCTGTTACCAGTGGCTCTCACTAGGTTGTTTTGGTGCAGAGCCTGTCATGGAGTGTGTACCAGACGAGAGTAGACCCGGCCTGTGAACCTACATCATAGAACGAAATAAGAAGACGGTGGGCGTGAGCTTCCCTGTGTTGAGGTAGCGTCCAGACGTTTCTGACAAGTCAGAGTTCCAGTGGCCTATGGTTTTGCAAGTCAGCCACTAAACCTTACCAATCCATGAACAGCCAGCTACCATACTTTCATGAACAGTAAGGTAAAAAAATGTATCTACCGTGGTCATATCAAGCTACTGCGGCCCAGAGAGGGGCCCGAGAAGAGAGTTGGCCTATTGTCGCGAGATTGCCATGAGTTAAACAGATAAATATACCGACGTTTGCTGGGCGTGTGTTTTCTAGGCCCACAACAGCCGTACTGGAAACACAGCACAGGTTACATTGTGTCAGCCCATATACACATTTGGTGTTGAGTGAGAAGGAATGAATACAACCAGTTGGCAGTCATTAACAGTTGAAATCACATAATTGTCAGCACAGGATATGGAAGATGTCCGTTTGTCATCTATAGTGCCGGACATCAGACGGAAATGGTTGCTGGGATTGTCACCACTGAACAGAAGCTTGACAGTTTGTCAACAGTCAGAGACAAACCGGAATTGGCAGCGAGAGACAGGAAAACAGTTTATCTGTCAAGTCTTATTTCCTGAACATAAAGAGTTTGACGGGGTTATTTGCAACTGTTTGTTGGAAGTCGTCATAAACTTGCTGGCTTGTTTTGAGAATCTTAACAATTACTGACAACTTTGACAGGACTAAAGCCCGGAAAAATAGATTCTTGCAAATGGCTGATATGTCCAAATAACACCTGTGTGGGGGCGAAAAGGATAACGTCACGTGGACAACTTGGGTAGTTTGCCATATAAACTCCAGTTGGGACCAGCTAGGGAGGACTTGAAATTATGCTTTAGTCAGAGTGCCAGGGCACGGCAGCGTCTAGTGGAAATAATATCTACCGTGTGTTAATTAGGGACTTAATTTTACACGTGCCTATAATGGCAGATGTAGATATGATTGATAGGACTGCAGGAGTGCCATTTAAGGTATAACCTATTATAATATATTCGTTATAATTACTTTAGGCAGTAGCCTTGTTAACTATAGTGTGATGATTAGCACTGTTAGTGGAAAACTAGTTAGAGTAGAATCGTGATATTGGCTCTGCTAAGGTGAATAGAATACTGAGGTTGCATTATGTTTGGTGATTTTTTCTTTGTCATAACCTGATTCGGCTCTAGGTGGGTAGCTAATCTGCTCTGTGACTAAGTCTAGTTAGCTAAAGATCATTAAGCAAGGTGATAGGCTTACACTCAGCCGAAGGGATCAGTGACTAGTACTATCACCAGATGTGTTGTTTCTATCCTAGGTTCCCTACCAGATCCAAGGAAACTCTACAAGTTTTGGGGAAGAATTAAAAAACCCATTCGGAAGAACACCAGTTCAACAATCAATAAAGTTGCCTACAGAACGTAACTGAAGCTAGGCGGAAGTTGATTCACCAGAGATAGTGATGATTACTGATGCACCACACAGCATCAGACAGTAGTAACTAAATGAGAACAGTCTAATAGTTACCTAGTGTTATATAATCTCGTGTAATAGAACACAAGACATTATACGTGAGGCTAGATAGACACGAGTGAGGATCAATCACAGTAACAATTAACATTAGTAATTAGCACTTATGGACGGAATGGTTCGATGTGCAACGAGGATGATCTGTCGACTAACTAACTAACTAACTAACTGCGTACACACTACAAAAGACTTGTGCCGTTTGTTAAGGAACGTTAGGAACGGACATTGTGTAGAGTGAATCCGGTCCATGATTCTCTTAATACCACCGGTGTCTATTTCGGATGTTCATGAAATTGGATTACCAGAGGTCTACAGAGGCAAAGCAGTATCCGGCAAGATGGTTCCGGCAACGGGTGAGACGTACTTGTTCTGACGTAACGTGCTGTGGTCTATCTTTGCTGTGATCAGCTGACTGAGTTGATGTCTGAGAGACAGAGTCTACACACTTTATAGAACACGTCACACATTTTCTTCGCATACACGTCTCATACACGTTACACTTTTATTTTAATAAATTACTCTTTATTAATTTCTAGAAGCAAGAGTTGTTGAGTATGTTGCGTTGGGGAAGTACGAGAAGGGGGCATAGTACGACAGTGTGAGAGTGATAGGAAAAGGTGTCCATAGGCTGATGGAGTGTGTTGGACGGAAGCTGGTGGATTCTCCAGAATATTGAGAGGAAAAAAAAATATTATAATGTGGGTGTCGGCTCTCTTCACTCCAGGGACGACACTTTAAAGGAGGACACGACATTATTGGGGGCTCGTAAACGTGATATTTGGACAGTGGGATCTCTCGTAAACGTGATCTTTGGACAGCGGGATCTATCGTAAACGTGATCTTTGGACAGCGGGATCTCCCGTAAACGGAATCCTTGGACAGCGAGATCTCCTGCAAGCAGGAACGTTTGACAGGGGGATCTTCTGACAACGGGGTCTTTTGACACGGGATCCTTAGTTATTAGAGGGAGATATCATTTTGGAGAATCCAGCTAGAGTGAATGTGGATAGGGGTTAGGACTAATATCTTACCTGTTCACACTTCACACGTCTGCATAGGTCTGTGGTCCTGATTCTACTCTTGTCACTGAGTGAATGTGCTGTGTGTGGTAATATCTAGATTTATAGTACTTGTTCATATATCTGTATAGTAATTTGCAGTTATATTGTACTAGACCTGCTAGCTTACCTCTCTGTATAATGGCCACCCCTAAACTTACCACGTTAGAATTAAAGGCAAAGGGGGAGGACATGGGATTGGCGGGGTCTGCTCTAACGGATTACATACAAGAAGTGGAGAGAGAGTATCGTCAAGCAGGAAAGGGAAGATCGAAAGGCCTGAGCTGGAATTGAGAAGGATGGAATTGGAAGCTGAGCAAGCAGCTAAGAAATTGGAAGCTGAGCAAGCAGCTAAGAAATTGGAAGCTGAGCAAGCAGCTAGGAAATTTGAAGCTGAACAAGCAGCTAGGAAATTAGAAGCTGAACAGGAAGCACAGAAAAGGGAGCACGAGTACCGGATGAGGGAACTCGAGTTGAAGAGTCAATCTAATGGAGAAACTGAGGGAGCAGTTGGAGGTTCCTCCATCCCAGGATCAACACCAGTAGGTGGACATGGGTACCATGCTATGAAGTTTCCTTTAGCGGTCTACGAGGAGGACAAAGAGAAGATTGATCAATACCTTCAACGCTTCGAGGCTATGTCAGTTGCTATGGGTCTGGAGCGTAACAAATGGAATCTTAAGCTATCCCAGGGATTACGCGGGACGGGATACGAGGTTTATACTCGCCTGCCACCAGGACATGAGAACAATTATGATGAGTTAAAGACGGCTCTGCTGAAACGATTCGAGGTTACGTCACATACCTACCGGAAAAAATTTCGAGCAGCGAAACGAGAACCGGGAGAGTTGTTTGCCGCCTACAGTTTGCGTCTTAAATCTTATCTCCATAAGTGGATGGATTTGGCTGGGTTCGCACATGACTATGAGAGTCTGGAAGAGCTCATGGTGGTCGACCAGCTGAAGAAGCAAATGTCTAAACCTCTCAGGACGTTCCTGGGAGAACAAGGAGCGGAACGTATTGACCTCGTGAATAAATTAGCAGAACGGTTCGTCGAGGTACATGGGGAGGCAGGGGAAAACCTTTCCACCAACACCAAAAGTCAAGAGAAACATGACAAGAAGAAAGCCAAAAACTCAGGAACCAAAAAAGTGGGAACCTTATGTGCAAAAATCAGAGGATAGTTCAGAGAAGAAGAAGGAGGGAAGCAAGAGCACTTCAAGCTCTACACCTAAACGACCGTGGTCGGAGAAGTGGTGTTCAATTTGTAAGTCACCCTCTCACAATACGAGGGACTGCAAATCGAAGGCTAAGAACCCTCACTTTGCAGCATGTCAAGTGACTTCCAAGGAGGTTGTCACGGAAAATGCCAAGGTCAACAAGGAAGCTCGCCACCAGGAGAGCTCATTCAAGTCCGACAATAGAAAATCTAGGACAGGGAAATGGTGCAACCAATGTCAGTCGAATACGCACAATGCTATTGACTGCAGGGAAAAGTCAGGAGACACTCAATTCGTCGTGTGCTCAGGGAAACCTAAGGTGGAGCCCACCGAACAGGTCGAGACCGAGGAAGAGACTCCAGACCAGGAAAAACCACCTGTAGTGGAATTGGTAGAGGTTAACGGTCGTCAAGTGGAGTGTTTATACGACACAGGACTGGACGGGGAGGCCGTGATTTCTGCGGATCTGGTACATCCAGAACAATTCACAGGTGAAACATTGGATATACAGCCTGCACAGAAGAGTGCTGTAACCATGAAGTTGCCCATTGCTAATGTGGAGATTCGGTCAAGGTACGTCACCGGCACCATCAAGGCCGCTGTATTGACCGATCCCATTTTTCCAGTCATCCTAGGTTGCCGGTATGTCTTTCTGGGAATGCCCAGGGAGCCAATTCATATGGGAGCAATGCAGACTCGCTCTCAGGCGAAAACGGAAGAGGCAGACGCAATTGTGACTAACCCAATGCCGGGGGAGCTACGAACTGCCCAGAGTGAGGATGATACTTTACGTCCTTGCTACAAAAAGCTGCAGAAAAGTGCTGATCCACCAGGACGGGGGCAGTACTACATGAAGAATAGGATACTCTACAGGAGAGCAGGAAGGGGAGACAACCTATACGGTCAGTTGGTCGTCCCAAAAGCTCACAGGTCCCAGATTCTTCATATGGGGCATACCATCTCCTTTAGTGGACACATGGGTATTGCCGCCACCATGCAGCGGATTTCCTGCCACTACTATTGGCCGGGAATGACAGATGATGTGCGTCGGTATGTGAAGTCATGCCCTGAGTGCCAGAGGGTGGCACCGAAACACTGGACAGCACCGGTGATGTTGGGTGAGATGCCCATCATGAACTCTCCTTTCGAGAGGGTAGCCATCGATATCGTGGGTCCACTTCCCAGGACTAGGAAGAGGAACATGTATATACTCACAATGGTGGATTGCTGTACAATGTGGGGTGAGGCTATACCGTTGACCACGATTGACTCGAAACGAGTGGCGGACGCACTGATGGAGGCCTTTACCAGATTAGGCTTTCCGGATCAAATTCTGACGGACAATGGATCTCAGTTTTGTGGAAAACTCATGGAGGAGGTATTTAGGGTGTTTCACTCTAACCACATACATACCAGCCCTTACCACCCTCAAGCCAATGGACAAGTAGAGCGTTTCAACGGCACGTTGATGACAATGCTCAGGAAACTAGCGCAGGAAAAACCTGATAGGTGGGATGAATATATCCCAGCAGCACTCTTTGCCTATCGGGAAGTTCCTCATGGCTCAACAGGACTACCACCCGCTACGTTGCTGTTTGGTCGTCCAATCAAAGGACCGTTGGAAGCCATGTTGAGGAGTTGGACTGAAGAGGGGACGTCAGAAGAAGTAATCTCATCCTATCAATACGTGGAGGAACTGAAAGAAAAACTCCACAAGGGATGGACTCTGGCAAATCAAAACTTGAAAAAGGCCAGGAAAAGACATGCGGCTTACTACAACCGTAAGTCTAAAGAAAGATCTCTAGAGGTAGGAGATAAAGTCTTGTTGCTACTCCCAACGGGAAACAACAAACTGGAGATAGGTTGGCAAGGACCATTTCCCGTGGAAAGGGTGATATCCAGAACCAACTATCAAATCCGGATCCGGGGAAAGTCGAAGATTTTCCATATCAATCTCTTGCGGAAATACGAAGAGAGACCCGGAGACAAGGCAGCTCACCTCATGGCAATGGCAGTTGCAGTGGAGACAGAAGTGGGAACCAGCGAGGGCAGGGAATATCCCTTGGAACACCAGGAAACCTATAGGGATGTGCAAGTGAACCCTGATCTGACCTCCCAGGAGAGGGAAAGGATAACCCAGGTTCTCAAGTCTCATAAGGAGATACTGACTGATAAACCAGGACGAACGAGGTTGGTGGAGTTCGAAATGACTTTGACCACACAGGAGCCTGTTCGCCAAAAGGTTTACCCAGTGCCATTCTCTAAAGAAAAGGCCCTGGAGGAGGAAATACAAAAACTGCTGGAGGATGACGTGATTGCACCATCCACATCCCCATACAATGCGGGGGTGGTTTTGTTACGCAAACCAAGTGGAGAACACCGGTTGTGTATAGATTACCGACTTCTGAACAGTCATACACAGTTTCAGGTGGAACCTTTGCCGAATCCAACTCAGTTATTCGCTAGGCTTCATAAGGCTCGGTACTTTTCAAAGGTGGATCTGAGTCGGGGGTACTATCAGATACCAGTCAAACCGGAGATTCGACCACTGTTAGCTTTCAGTACACCCAGTGGACACTACGAATTCAAGGTCATGCCCTTTGGACTCAGCAATGCACCTAGTGTGTTTACACGCATGATGAGGACTTTACTAGATCCGTTACAGGATCCGTCCATCATCTCATTCATGGATGATATTCTGATTTCCAGTGACAGCTTGGATGACCACTTACAATCCTTGGAGAGAGTGTTTAATAGACTCAAGGAAGCAGGGCTTACTGCTCGTCCAACCAAGTGCATGATTGGTTACCAGACTCTGGAATTTCTAGGTCACACCATCACTCCAGGACACATTGTTCCAGAAGAGAAGAACCTGGAGAAAATCAGAAATGCACCAAGGCCAAAAACGAAGAAGGATGTGCGATCTTTTCTCTCGTTGTGTGGGTTCTACCACAAATTTATCCCACATTTCACTGAACTGGGAGCTCCGTTGACGGAAACCTTGAAAAAGGGATTACCGGATCAAATCATTTGGACACCAGAATGTGAGAATGCCTATAGTCAGTTAAAGGAGGCCTTGGTCAGCAAACCTGTATTACAGCTCCCTGACCTTTCCAAACCATTTGTGTTGAGAACGGATGCGAAGTGCGATTGGAATTGGAGCCGCTTTGTTACAGGAAGGAAAAGACGATGCTTCGGTTTTGAAACCTGTGGCATACGCAAGTAAGAAACTTCTACAGGCGGAGAGGAATTATTCAACCGTCGAGAGAGAATGCTTGTCCCTCGTATGGGCAGTGCAAAAATTTCAGCCATATTTGTATGGAGTTAAGTTTCGGGTTCAGTCGGATCATCAGCCCCTGATGTTCCTGGCTACTTCTCAGAAGCTCAACGCACGTTTGATGCGGTGGTCGTTGTTACTTCAACCGTATAATTTCACAGTAGAGTACATTCCTGGGAAGGAGAATGTTGGAGCGGATTTCTTGTCAAGACACCCAGCTCCTGAAGAAGAGGAATGAATTATCTGGATTTAACTCATGGTGGAGGAGAGTGAGATGGACTACTCTCTTAAGAGGGGGCCTATGTCGCGAGATTGCCATGAGTTAAACAGATAAATATACCGACGTTTGCTGGGCGTGTGTTTTCTAGGCCCACAACAGCCGTACTGGAAACACAGCACAGGTTACATCGTGTCAGCCCATATACACATTTGGTGTTGAGTGAGAAGGAATGAATACAACCAGTTGGCAGTCATTAACAGTTGAAATCACATAATTGTCAGCACAGGATATGGAATGGGTCCGTTTGTCATCTATAGTGCCGGACATCAGACGGAAATGGTTGCTGGGATTGTCACCACTGAACAGAAGCTTGACAGTTTGTCAACAGTCAGAGACAAACCGGAATTGGCAGCGAGAGACAGGAAAACAGTTTATCTGTCAAGTCTTATTTCCTGAACATAAAGAGTTTGACGGGGTTATTTGCAACTGTTTGTTGGAAGTCGTCATAAACTTGCTGGCTTGTTTTGAGAATCTTAACAATTACTGACAACTTTGACAGGACTAAAGCCCGGAAAAATAGATTCTTGCAAATGGCTGATATGTCCAAATAACACCTGTGTGGGGGCGAAAAGGATAACGTCACGTGGACAACTTGGGTAGTTTGCCATATAAACTCCAGTTGGGACCAGCTAGGGAGGACTTGAAATTATGCTTTAGTCAGAGTGCCAGGGCACGGCAGCGTCTAGTGGAAATAATATCTACCGTGTGTTAATTAGGGACTTAATTTTACACGTGCCTATAATGGCAGATGTAGATATGATTGATAGGACTGCAGGAGTGCCATTTAAGGTATAACCTATTATAATATATTCGTTATAATTACTTTAGGCAGTAGCCTTGTTAACTATAGTGTGATGATTAGCACTGTTAGTGGAAAACTAGTTAGAGTAGAATCGTGATATTGGCTCTGCTAAGGTGAATAGAATACTGGGGTTCCGCATTCTGTTTGGTGATTTTTTCTTTGTCATAACCTGATTCGGCTCTAGGTGGGTAGCTAATCTGCTCTGTGACTAAGTCTAGTTAGCTAAAGATCATTAAGCAAGGTGATAGGCTTACACTCAGCCGAAAGGGATCAGTGACTAGTACTATCACCAGGTGTGTTGTTTCTATCCTAGGTTCCCTACCAGATCCAAGGAAACTCTACAAGTTTTGGGGAAGAATTAAAAAACCCATTCGGAAGAACACCAGTTCAACAATCAATAAAGTTGCCTACAGAACGTAACTGAAGCTAGGCGGAAGTTGATTCACCAGAGATAGTGATGATTACTGATGCACCACACAGCATCAGACAGTAGTAACTAAATGAGAACAGTCTAATAGTTACCTAGTGTTATATAATCTCGTGTAATAGAACACAAGACATTATACGTGAGGCTAGATAGACACGAGTGAGGATCAATCACAGTAACAATTAACATTAGTAATTAGCACTTATGGACGGAATGGTTCGATGTGCAACGAGGATGATCTGTCGACTAACTAACTAACTAACTAACTGCGTACACACTACAAAAGACTTGTGCCGTTTGTTAAGGAACGTTAGGAACGGACATTGGGTAGAGTGCAACCGGTCCATGATTCTCTTAATACCACCGGTGTCTATTTCGGATGTTCATGAAATTGGATTACCAGAGGTCTACAGAGGCAAAGCATTATCCGGCAAGATGGTTCCGGCAACGGGTGAGACGTACTTGTTCTGACGTAACGTGCTGTGGTCTATCTTTGCTGTGATCAGCTGACTGAGTTGATGTCTGAGAGACAGAGTCTACACACTTTATAGAACACGTCACACATTTTCTTCGCATACACGTCTCATACACGTTACACTTTTATTTTAATAAATTACTCTTTATTAATTTCTAGAAGCAAGAGTTGTTGAGTATGTTGCGTTGGGGAAGTACGAGAAGGGGGCATAGTACGACAGTGTGAGAGTGATAGGAAAAGGTGTCCATAGGCTGATGGAGTGTGTTGGACGGAAGCTGGTGGATTCTCCAGAATATTGAGAGGAAAAAAAAATATTATAATGTGGGTGTCGGCTCTCTTCACTCCAGGGACGACACTTTAAAGGAGGACACGACACCTATTATATACACGGCCAGCTGTGATGAACATTAGTCACCTTATGCACAACTCCAGATACCTGGTTCTAGTTAATAGAGACTAATTAACTGTGATAGTGACTCCATTTACTAGAAGATGGGACGTATCGGCATAGACTGTGCTTACTTATTTAGACAGAATCTGTGGTGTAGAGACAATGATGAAGTTCTTAGACTCAGTGTTCCAGGAGTATAATGTAACGGGATCCAAGGTGATAGGATCTCGGTTACACCCCGAGCCCGTGAGTCTTCGACTCTTAGTGGGTTACCACTCGTTAAATCTAAACAATGACCCCACCTAGGGGAGTGTGGATCACTGAAACACAAATATAACACATTCTCCTATCCTTATCAAATAAGACAGAATTACTTAGAGATTTAACACACTTTAATTCAGAAAGAAGAAAAATAAACAACACAGCTGGGAAGACTATTGTCTGAGCTGTCATAAGAGACCCTCTGTTTACGGTCGATCAGATTTCCAGGAGAGGTGAGGTGGTACGAAAGAGTTTCCCATGAAGATCACCAAGGGAGTCTGCATGTGTATAGTGCTTGTGATAATCAATTGGGAACTAAAACAATTGCTTCACCCGAAATCATAGGTCCTTTCATCCCCCATGCTGCTCCTGGTTAGAACCAATACTTGATCTCTGGACTTCCAGCAAAGGTGCAGTTATACTGATGGACACGGTATAGCTGTCTCTGTGTAGAGGATGCGATATCCCATCCACCAAGCCTCCATCTGAACCGTCAGGGTCTCGGACACAGTAACATAAAAGGGGGAATCTCTCTCCCTAAACAAATCGTCCGAACAGGATTGGCCAATTTATTATAAACGTGATGGGAGACAAGATCCCCAATTGAACGACCTTCTCGGATGACCCGTGAGCAACCCGGAAAGAATCCATAACCGTCGTTATGTCACCCATAGAGCGTTCAACTAGTGTGCACGAAAAGACGTAGAGAAAAGACAGACACATCGGAAATTTCCCTAACTATGTAGAAATCAGGTATATCTCGAAACCCCTTATAAAGATATACGAATTATACCAGCGTCAACAAATACGAAGATTATTTAGTATCTAAATTGTGATGGTCGGATGAGGAAGAATGGCATGAAACAATCCAGCAGAACTGCGAGTGGCCTATTTCGTCACAGTAGCCCCTTTCCAAGACAAAAGTACAGGGTCTGCACTTTTGTTAGTCAGCCCTCGTCAGGTCCGCTCGGATTTGAATTCAAGTACATTCCCCCTCCAGTGTGGGGTGTCTGGTTAAACACCAGCTCCTACATTTTTACTTCCCCTACATATATTCCAAATTAAAGTAATAAGATCAAAGTAATCAACATTTGAGTATTACATGTCTGGGATATATCCAGAAACACAAAAGGCTGGTGATCCCTTTCGATCTTGACTTTCACCCGTTATAAGTAAGTTTGGAATTTGTGTAAATTCCATCTCACTATTGGTCTAGGCATTCTATTAGGGCAAATGTAACTGGCATCCAGAGGAATACTCAGCCAATTTAATCCCTCCCAAGAACCGAATAGCCTATGCAATGAGGTTACATAATTCTTAGAGTCTCAGAAGCGAACCAACCAACATCTATGAAATGATTCAACTGGTGGATTTCTCCAGAGGTTCCACTGATGTACGCATCACCCACGCGAATGCACCGGTTGCATTATTAAACCCGTTGGCATGAAATGGAATTCATGATGTCCCATAAGGGTACCATATACCAATTGGAGTCTAATCTCTTGTTGTCTGATAACTGTCAGCAAGGTACAGGAGGTGGTATTCTCCACTCAGTTTATTGAGCAACACTACTCCATCATTGTGTGGAGAGGTAGAGAGAAATGTTTCCATCCTGTAGCATTTACTGAACTCCTTTATCCAGTAATTATTCAGTGACAATTGATTTTCAACCGTAAACGGTTTCTTATCATTTAAGTTATAGGTTGTTATTCCCGAAGGGCTACAACAACCATACTTTATCATCGACCTCTAAGGATCGATCTTAAGCCTTCTTATTACAGTAAGATGCACCTTGTTGTATTCCTTTATCTGGCCTTAACATTCTCATTAGCCAAAGACCATCCAGTATTTATTTGTTTTTTTCAACTCAACCACCCATGTTGACATAGAAACCACTGTTTAGGTGGCTAGATGGTTGTTTACATCCGTCCAACACTTCATCAAAGTGTCTAATGACTCTTTGATGGGTCGTTCCTGCCAGCAGTAGCGCCTCAGGTTAGACCTCATGGACCCATTCCGACTTTCCTGTTATACGAACAAAACCGCCTGGATGTATTCAGATCAATCAACTACATGGTATTCATTCCATCTGTCCAGTTTTTCCTGGGCAACAATCTTTAAAATAGACCTACATGTCATATTAAACCTTCACTTCGTCCTTTTAAGGGAAAGATACCGAAGATCTCTTCACTCTTTCCCTCTGACATGAGAATCGATAAACCGTTAAGAATTGATAAGGAAATCCCAATTTCGTGCTGACTTCCATTAAGCTTCGGCCACCATTTTTTTAATTGAGGCCGTAAGAGAGGTATATATTTGTTTTGCACCATCTTGAACCAGTATCCACAATTATTAAAATATACCAGTTCTTCTTACCGGTTAAGGATGAGGTCTGACAATTTCAATGTTGACCTTATCGGATGTTGATTCATCACCGGCCCCTACCCCAAGGTAAAAGGAGCAGTCCCATTCTTAGGTGCCACTCACTGACACTTGGGACAAGTTTTAAAATACCGAATATCTCCATAGATTCATGGCCACCAATAATGACAGGAAATTTTCCACATCATAGCCCTGACACCCAAATGTCCCCTAAAGGAACTGGTATGTCCCATGACCAGCTGTCGGTCGGCGTTGGGAACAACGAGATGGCCATGCTCTTGTCCTTTGGTGCCTGCTCTCCAATATAACAGTTTACCATTCATGTAGAAATCTCCCTTCTTAGGCGGATAACTTCCTTTCGGCAACTTGGCAAAACAAGATCATAAACTCGGATCTTGCTTCTGTGCTTTTTCCAGCTCTCCAGGTAGTGGATTCGCAATGGCCTCAGACTGTTGGTCAGAACTTTCCTGATTCCTGGTTTTCATTGACCCTATTAGCAAAGGCTTGTTGGTCGGTTCACCTAAGAACACATATCTAGGTCCTAGAATCATTGGATAGATAGGATCTGATATCACTGCAACATTAATAGTCCCTGTTAATATTTGGACACTATGTCTACCCTAGCAATTGGGAGAGACATAGCTACTGAGCTCTTCATTGCTGTTTGAATCTCAGTAGTGCCACCTGTGAACTGGTCAGGACTCACCAGATTTTCGGTGATGATGGCCTCATACTTTATACTCATACCTGAGTCACAGAGGCAGACAACTGGTTATCCATTTACTGAGATAATCTCAGTCACTGGGGATCTCTCATTATCATCAGAAGACACACCCAGATCTTTCTTTCCTCCCACAGCCATGCAAGCGGCATGCTGTATGTCTGTAGGCTTTTCCCAACAATCCCTGGTGTGGTGGCTGTTAGTTTTGCAGTGTTTGCAAAACCTATTCCTCCACCCTTGGTTAGCCGATGGAGTTTGATTGTTGGCATTAGGGTTGCTATTCGGAGTTCCTTGCTGAGATTCCCCCTTATTTTGTGGACTGGCCTGACCCATCTTGGGACTGGAACTAGGTTTTGTGTGATGTTTCTGGACTTGTTGTGTAGAAATGTTATCTTCATGAGTCAAGGTATACCGTTCTGCTAACCTTACAATGTCTTCCACCCGCTCTGCCCCATTCTCCAGGAAAAACACTTGGAGTGGTTTCACCATTTGCTCTTTGGGTTGTTCAGCCAAAACCATCTCCCCTAAACTATTGTACTCTTTTTTAAATCTGGCAAGCAACATTCAGTTCAAGTAGGATTTTAGCCGCACCGCAAAAGCAGAATACAATTCTCCTGGTTCCCTCTTAGTAGTTTGGAATTTGTTTCGATATGCATGAGCAGTCATCTGAAAGCGCTTCAAAAGTGCTCTTTTCAGAGTTTCATAATCGTTCCCAAGCCTCTGTGGAAGTCTAGAATACACTTCATATGCGGCCTTGTGATATTTTCAAATTCCATTTTTCCCTTTCTAACCCCATTGTGGATGACATGGCCTCGAACCCATGCAAGAAATCGTCAATAGCCTCCATTGTCTCAGCAAAAGATGTTAAAGGGAAATTCATTGCCAGATAGTGGTGTCCCACAGCACCACCTACCTGAGTACCAGAGGAAGTGGAGCACCCAGCGGAAGCAATGTTTTCACTTGATGATTGAGCTCTTAACTCCAGCTCTCTCATCCAAAATTCATGTTCTTGCTCTGCCTTCTTGGGTTCTTGTTCCGCCTTCTTGGCAATCTCTGCAAGTTTAATCTCTTTCTCTCCTTCTTCTTTCAATCTTTCACCTCTTCCATTCAGTATTCCCTGTCCACATCCAAAACATATTTGTTAAGCTCATCTCTACTCAACCCAATTTCTCTTCCAGTCTCCTGTATTTCAGCTACAGTAGGTCGTCTGGTAGCCATGATGTGCATAAATGTTGTGTATAATTAATAAAACAAATGAAATCAAACTCAATAAATTCAACCAACTGTGTAACCAGAACTCTGTGTGTGTTGTGTCAAGATATAGCAGACCTATCTGGATAAGAAATGTCGTCAAGGTAAAAACTAGAAGTTTTAAGATTCCTACTCTGCCTCTGATATGAAAAGAACCTAAATAGAGTTGACTTTCCAACAACATAAATGAAATAGGTTGCACGGACGTCCCCCCAACTTATATAATGTAACGGAATCCCCGCTAATCTAGTCGAAGTAGTCCCCATTGAACTCAACGAGTTGAGGATGAGGACTAACTCTACAAGACGCAGCAAAGAACCAGTGGCTATTGAGGGGTTATGCCTTTTCTCCAAGAAAAATTTCAAGGCTTTAAGGCCATCAGAGTGAGGAATAGATGTGTAGAGTGAAGTCACATCTAAAGTGAAGATGTGGTACTGAGAAGGGTTTGTGAAACTGATGGAATCGAAGATGGAGATAGTGTGGTTGGTGTCTTTGATATACTAAGGGAGGCTGGCAACCAACAGCTGAAACATGCTGTCTGGGAACACTGAAATCTGTTCTGTAGGGCAAGAGCAGACCGAGACGATAGGTCTGCCTGGGTTCACTGGATTGTGTCTTAGGCAGCATATAAAAGGTGGGTTTGCCCAAGCAGCTATCGTGGATGATCAGCGAGGTGGCAGAGCTCAGCAAAAGACCTTGCTGGATGATGGCGTTAGTCTGTTCTGCAGGGCAAGAGCAGGCCGAGACGATAGGTCTGCCTGGGTTCCCTGGTTTGTGTGTCTTAGGCAGCATATAAAAGTCGGGTTTGCCCAAGCAGCTATCGTTGATGATCAGCGAGGTGCAGAGCTGAGCAAAAAACCTTGCTGGATGATGGGGTTAGTCACGCTTTTGACCTGGGTGTTGTTGCTGACCATCCCATCTTGTGTCCGTGGTCTGTAGAAGGTTGCATCTCCAAGTTGCTTGTTGCCTTCCCGTATATACAAGTCTTTCCTCCAAACCACTAGCGCCCCTCCCTTATCGGCAGGCTTGATAACTATGTCCTGACGACGTTTCAACTGTGTGAGTGCCCGTTGTTCATCCACGGAAAGGTTGGAATGTCGTAGTGGCTTGAATTTTAGTTGTTGGATGTCGAAAAGTGTTTTTTCGATATATAAATCCAGGGCGTTGGATGCCCCTGGATTGGGAACCCAAGTGAACCTGCGTTTGGAGAGGTGAGAGAAATGGTCGGTGGGATCCAAAGAGTTATCACTATGAGGTTCATTACTGAAGTGATATTTCAGCCTGAGAGTGCAATGGAACCGATGAACGTCCTGCAGTAATGCGTATCTGTCGCCACAGGGATGTAGCGGTATGAACCGGAGCCCTTTGCTGAGGACCGATTTCTCCGATGCCAATAGTGGAAGGTCGGGAGGTATGCACACAACTAAGTTATCAGAGCCAGTGGTAGGGTAAGGTGGGAGAGAAGACGGGGAGGGAGTAAGGATAGGGGCATGGAGTTTGGCTAACTTGGCATTTTTGGCAGCAGATAGACACTTGTATAAATGGTGGTTAGTGCTGTTGATGATACACCGTATAACGCAATACAAGAAAGTTACCCAAGGTAAGATGTCTAAGACGCTGATTGAGGATAGTTATACCCGAGCTGAGGTCAGACAGTTGTCGCACATGGTTGTTGGCAATACAACGCATGCGAAGAGTAGCACATTTAAACTCAACTTTAGATAGACGTCTGCTACAACTGTCATAAAGAGGGCCAGCCGAAGGGTGAAATCTAGAGATGAAGCTATGTGGGGTGATATGAAGCCGTAGGCAGTTCTTGAGGAAATTAAGATGGCATGTGGTGCGGGTCTTTTTGTCGATGTTAAGAGCCAAGTCGGTGGCTGTGATTTTAATATCTGTTGGTAAGAGACTGAAGCAGAAAATGACATATGACCTCAATTGTTGAAATAACTGAGGTGAATGAGTGGGAGGCATGGCGGCAGAGATTTAACGAAAGTAGGGTTGAAAGACCGCTGTAAAGAAATAAGATGTGGTAGCCTAGCGAGGGGAGGGGGGGGGGGGAACCACATGTGTGTAGGGCTGTAAGGGTAGCACGCCGCGTAGAAAACACAATCACATGAACGCGCAAAATGGACTGTAAAAATCAACAAAAAACTTCGAAGACGAAACGTAAGAGATATAGTAGCAGTTCAAGGGAATTGGTAAACAAGAATGAGGGGAACTGCAGTAAAGCTTAAAAAGGCAATGAATGAATCACCCAAAAAACGAGAAGTAGATTGTGAGCTTTACTAAAACACGACTACAAGAGACAAATTGGACGTTGCGGCCAAAGCCTTCGTCAGCACAGGACAAACAAACACAAACCTACATGAAACACACTAAACGACAATATTTAACTTATCTGAATCTGTATCCTTGCTAGGAAAGACTGACATGCGTAGGGCTGTCAGTGGATTAATAGACCGGATATATGGTACATGGGTCAAAGGTCAAGTGGGAGGGGAGTGGGGGTGGAGAAGCACCCATGTGGGTGGAAAAGTGAAAATTAGGACCGGCAAAGATGTCGTGGACACAGTTCACAATTCTCATTAAGCAAGATCTAGATCAATTGTTGCACCTCAAACTCTGTGTGGCCCACTGCCCATTCTCTGCCCTCAAATCCAGTGTTACTATTACATTGTGCCAGTCCATCATGTCTTCAGATATTTCAACCACTCTTTTCCACGATTGATGTTCCCTAGATCACACACCTGACGTATAGATATTTCTGCCTGTGCCATCCATGACCCTTAACCATATCCATGGTTTTGTGCAGGGGATGATCCCTATCTGCAGCAACTCTCAGGTACCATTTGGCTTGAAGGGCCCTATGCCTATCCGCCATTGTTGGTAGCGGCCGGATATGCAGCATGTATATAATTGGTGTGTTCTTTGTGCACCCCAGTACCACCCGCATGGCCAAACAGTTTCTGGAGGTTTAATGACGTTACCGGAAAGGTAACCAGGCTAACAAATGACTGAAGAAGTAGGATGTGTCGACCGAAAGGTTCAAATATCACAATTCTGCTGTAAACAGGCATAACACAATTACATCTAAAGCAACTGGCTGCATGGTTTCGAGGTATGGTGTCTGCCTCGAGTGCTGGAGTTCCCGGGTTCAAGCCCCGGTGAGGATCAGGATTTTTTAACGTGGACTTCTAGTAAAAATTTCCCCTGGTCTCTGGGTAGTGAGATCGGACGCCCATGTATATTGTTGCGCATGTAAAAAATCCCTTGGCAGTTGGAAATCAAAAGAGTAGCCTAACGGTGCTGCCCGGGCAAAATTTCTAGTTAAAAATCTACCCAAAGTATTTCAGGATCCTCGGCGGTGCTACGGAGTTCGTGCACTGAGCTGAGTTTCTCCAGACTCAGGTTTGAGTTAGGAGGAGAACGGAGAACTTATGAGTTGCACCCATGTGCCATGATGGTGATCCGTCGACTAAACTAAACTATCTAAAGCAACATTCCAGACAAACGCAGCAGAAGAAGAAAAAGAAGTTAAATCTCAGCGCTTGTATTGCAACAAATTTTTTTAAATGAGTAATTTTGTATTTACGTTTCAGATGTATCTGATATAAGCCAAAACTTGAGAAGAGTGCAAAGACAGATTTTTTAAAGGTTTAATTATATTGCATAAAACTTATTAATGACTAAGCAATATATCGCACAAACAACAATGAGAAATATATTACCAGCTATTGACGCACTCATAGTGACGAAAGTAAAGAAGCAGCAATAAGAGTAAAGGCGTACAAATTCCTATATAGAAAATCACTATTTATCATCATCATTTGTCATGTCAATAAGTGCAGCCTACGTCATATGGCGTCTTGGCTGCTATCTCACACGATCACCAGACTGTGTTCTTGTCCTGATTATACCATGTGGCATTTATCTCATTGTCTTCCCCTTGCTGTTTGCTCTTTTCCCATCAAGTCAACTAGCTGTTACTAAGTTTCAAGCTTATTTCCTCCTATAAGAGGCCCAAAGAATCAAACAGTTAACAGCTGTTTAGTAATGAGTGTGTCTCCCTTCCTGCACAATGCTACTTTTGCAATGACTATGTTTGTTATATCTAAAAGGCATACTCCCGTCAGGTGTTATTGGTCCTAGATAGGTATACAATTCACCAAATTCAAGAATTTTCCTATTTATTTGAATGTTACATTGTGGTTGTCTTTCACCTTGTAGGTGACTATTCTTCTGTATATTTATTTATTTGTGCTCGCTCGCTTTGAACACAACTACTACTTCTATTGCACTACTCTGTTTTTTATGTGTGGATTAGCTTTCCCTATTACCAGTGGTCCTTGCCATCAGGTGAACCCACTCTGACTTCAGAGGTACTTGTAATTTACGTCCCCAAGTCAAGGACAAGTTCTTATAGTTTAATTCTAAGCTTAGTTGCTCACTGTGCCTAATAACAGAATCAACTAAATGGTGTAGATCTGTTAACTGTCTGCAATCTATACTGTCACAATAGCATATCTTATATACTGTTATGGCAGTATGTTGTTTCCAATGTATGTCCTTTCAAGTGTAGTCGCTATTCAACAGTCAAATACTTATACATGTAAAAATACCAAAAAGTAGGGCTGCGACCGATTAATTTTAATTTAATAGTTAACTTTTGAAAAATTAACGATTAATTAATCGTTAATTTCGATTAAAGCAAAACAATTATAGTCATATAACTCACATTATAGTCGTATTTGTCAAAAATCAAAATAACACTGGATTGTCATATGACATCTAATAACCAACTATGCAAACAGACGAATATGTTGACATTATTTGTTTCAAGTGACGAGCGTGTCTTATTAACAATATAATCAGCAGAGATGAACAATTGTTTCACATGGAACTGAGGTAGCCGGTATGCACAGAATGGTCTTGGCAAGGAATGCAAATTTTGGATATCAATGTTCATTAAGTTTCCACCATTGTAAAGGATCAACTTATTCAGCAACTTTCTTATCCATTTCAGACTCAATTAGCTTAATACTCTCTTCATTTGGTTCACATATAGTTTCATTGTCAATGTCAGTATCATTCGTTGCAGCAGTCTCCATCTGCTCATCATGAACATTAACTGCTATTTGTTGTTCAATACGTGACCAAGTTCGTTCTTTTGCATCTTTTGACAAACACTTCAGGTATTTGTAGCATGGATAAAGTGCAATCTGTAGTATTTAAATACTTGTCATATTAGCTGCACGTTCACTGAAATCATTAATACATGCTGCCTTAAATTTAGCTATGTAGCTCGGATCATCATTGTGTACAGTCATATGCTTTGTCAACGATGATAGCAGTGGCAATACACAGCTACATGAAACAAAATCTTGACTGCCAAGCAGGACTGTGGTCTGACAGAATATGTCCAAAACTTTGACATATTTCGAAATCTTCTCCCAATCTGAACGCGACAGTTTTGGACCTTTGTATTGCTTCTTTTCATCTGACATGTAGACAGTTAATGCTTCTCTGACCTGTAGAAGACTCTGTAGCATAATAAACATACTGTTTCATGACAGTTAATGCTTCTCTGACCTGTAGAAGACTCTGTAGCATAATAAACATACTGTTTCATCTTGTTGGTACATCTTGCTGCAGCCTACACAATGGTGACTCACTACAATTTTGCAACTAGGTTATGTTTGCAGCACTATGTTTAAAATGTCTGACAATTATTCAACATCCGGTTCATTTGTATAAGTGATGGGAGAAAAGTTTGCGATTAATCGTAAAAAAAAAATTAATCGTTAAAATAAATTAACAATTAATCAATTAATGAATTGTCAACTTCCGCAGCCCTACTAAAAAGCTATTATATAAAATGTAATAAACCCTAAGATTTATTGTGGCTTTCAGCAATTATAAAATGCCAAATCAAGCACTTTAGAAAATGTAAATAACCAAACTAACCAAAGTAAATAACCAAAATAACCATGAGTTATTTAGTTTGCATATTTTTCCCCCCGCATATCCTTTACAGGATATTGCAGTCAACACCAGCATCTTTCAGCTGATTGTTGATATCTTGGCAAGATTATGCTCAGTAGTTTCCCACTGCTTTCTGAACGACCGGCTCACATATGTAAATTATCAAACACAATATTATTACATCCATAACATGGTCTTTCGCTTCTTCACTTCCAGGAACAGCTTCCCTCCAAGTTATTTTTTCTGGATTTTCATGTTATATATATATATATATATATATATATATATTATATATATATATATATATATATATATATATATATATATATATATATATTGAAAGCCCAAATTATTTTATTTTCTACAATTGTATTTGAATAACGAAGACACAAACAATAGATTGCACGATTTATTGCCTGGCATATTTCGCTGCATCTCGTCACGTACATACTGCATAAATCACACAACTTACGTGAATTAACTAGATAAATCCTTCAAACTGAAATATACATATGTTCGCACAGCAATGTCGATTTGTCTACCACGGTAATTTTAAACTGACTAACATGTCTTTCTGCTTGCACAAGGACGGCTTACGAAGATTGATTATTATAGCTTCAGCAAACTTTAACAATCGACTACTTTGTGTGTTGAACAACACACGGAAGGCACTGTCTCTTTCAACCACGTGACCGCTCTCGAGCACATGTCTCGCGACCGCTGAAGCAGGACTGTTCCAGTGTGTCGGCCTTCGGTCGCGAGACATGTGCTCAAGAGCGGTCACGTGGTTGAAAGAGACAGTGCCTTCCGTGTGTTGTTCAACACACAAAGTAGTCGATTGTTAAAGTTTGCTGAAGCTATAATAATCAACCTTTGTAAGCTGTCCTTGTGCAAGCAGAAATACATGTTAGTCAGTTTAAAATTACTGTGGTAGACAATCGACATTACTGTGCGAACATGTGTATATTTCAGTTTGAAGGATTTATCTAGTTAATTCACGTTAAGTTGTGTGATTTATGCAGTATGTACGTGATGAGATGCAGCGAAATATGCCAGGCAATAAATCGTGCAATCTATTGTTTGTGTCTTCATTATTCAAATTCATCACAGGAAAACAATTGTATTTATCTTAATAACAAATCTTAAATATTGAATATATCTGTTTGTTCTCTTTTCCATCTAATCTATTTGTAGCACTCTTCTTTAACGCTTGGTGCATAAGTGCTCTCCAGCAGTTCAATATGCAAGTTGCCATCCAGATGTTGCCACAGAAAATATACATGCTCTTAGTGTTTTTGTTGTTTTTTCTCTTCAGGAATTATATTTCTCACAAATGTTTGATTCTGCATGTTAAACATGGACATCTGTTTCTCGCAACCGCTGTTTGATCAAGTGTGTTGGGACTATTCTGAACTTCTCACTTTCACTCTAGCACAACCATCATACTGGCAATCACAGAAAAGGTTTCAGAAAAATATTTACCGATTGGACATCGCCTCTGTAGTGTCAGATGTGCCCACCATATTTTACTCTCAATTACTTATTTGATTTCTCCAAAGGTCACTAAAGGGTGACGACGTTGAAGGTCCCGTGGAAGTAATGGAAGAGGAAGAAGCTGCATCAGTACCTTCGCCTGTGGGTTGCTGGAAGCTTTGGCTGTAGTCAGAGTCATGTGTAGAGGTGGCTTCTCTATTCAAGTCTTTTCTACACAGAGGGCATGTTCCATGCTGAGCAGTCATTTGATATGGGGAAAAAAAAAACACACATTATGAAAATAATATCATTGAATGTCAGAAATGCCATTTAATATCACTAATGTCAGGGTCGTGAGGGTAGTCGCTGGAGCTACGGAGTTTATGCTTCGTGTGAAGTCTTCCAGGTTGTGTAAGAGACTCAGCCATGTGAGATAAAACCCCGGTGCAATGAAGTCACACTGTCGACTTTTTTAAGTGGACCAAGATCTGTGGAGTGACGCCTACTCTAGCAGGCAGGCACATGATGATGACAAAAATAAACTTCAGGTAGACCAAGATCAGGCAATATTGTTTTCTGCTAACCAGGTGACTCAGAACTGCACTTACTAATATTAGAGGACATTCAACACACAACAACAGTGTGACAAATGCAATTCAGGTGAACGAGTATTTACTGCATTAAGTGAAACGTTCTATAGCTGAAAGGTGGAGGCACAAACTACCCATGTTGGTGTAGAAGGCAAGGAGAAACCATCACATTATCTTCAATAAACTTATGAGCATGTTACAAGTATGGAATGTAGCAGTGACAGATTCAAAAACTTCATACCATTCTAGGGACTGAGTAACCTGATGTGACTACCAAAGTAGTTACATTCAACTCACTATATCATACAATTCTGGGACTGGCAGCAAAGCCATTAGGCTTACTAACAGTAGCCCAAACACTCCTAATTTTGTTTTCTAATTAGCCTCATAAAAAGCATACCAGAAGTACGTTTGGGAAAATAAAGGCAGCTAACATGATATTCTCCATGTCATTCTGTTTGCACAGATTATAATTATGTGGTTGCCGGTTGTTGTTGTGTTTTTCTTTGCACACGCTGGCTTTGAACTGAAGCATAGCCCATACACAGTGCACTACTTCTAGTGCACTGGACTAATTTTTCGTGTAGATTAGCTTTCCCCGTTACCAGTGTTCCTCGCCATCAGGCAAACCCACTCAGACTTCATTCAGAGGTATGTTTATACGTGTTGCAGGTCCTTTGTGGAATATCATCCCATCATTGCCAAAAACATTCCCAATCTTTTGCCAGTTCTCCTGACTCTAGTATGTTCATGTCCAAGTTGTCTGACCTACTGGTAGTGGGAGCTTCATCATGACAATGCACATGCCCATTATTTGCATCTGATTCAAACTTTCTTGATTATTGCTTCACAATCTGGGATGGATGCTCCAAATCAATAACACAAGGGCCTTTATTCTCTCCAGAAAAAGGCAGTGCGTTTAATTAATGGTGAGAAGCTTGCTGACAATTGTAACCTACATGAATGTCTTTAGTTACTGCCACTCCACAAACGCCTACTTTTTAATAAGGCAAAACTAATTCACAAAATCCTATTTCAAAATGCTCCAAGCTACCTTTGGCCATTGTTAAAATATAACGCAAGACATAGCGAATGACTAAATATACTTCATATCTCTAAACTTAGGATAGACATATAAAACAAGCTTCGCACATTTGCCACTCAGTTGTGGCACAAGAAATCAAAGACACCACCAATCATTATACATACAGTCGCAACCTGTTTGAACACTACCTCAGTGTACAGACTACACCCCCCCCCCCCCCCCCCCCACAAAATAAATAATGGTGAATTATGTCAGACGACAACTAGCCAATAAACATTTCCATATGTATGGCACGTTACACCTTCCTTAGGTATTTATAATGCCCATGATTGGCCGAGGGGTTAGCAGCTTTCTCCGTTAACCCCGAATACTCTCGTGGTCGACGTGAGCAGACGAGAATTAGAAGTGGTTCGAGTCATGCCAGTGACTTATGAGAGTATGGAGCCGGTCGCTCAGAAAGTCGTGGTGTGCTCATGAGCGTAATCCAGCCTAGGGATCAACATACAGCTGAAAGATGCTGGTGTTGACGGGGGGGGGGGGGGGGGGGGGGGGGAGAGAGAGGAGAGATAGATGTTAAACATTGCCTCAGTGAGTCATGTATTATTGATTATTTTCCATGTGTATTAATGCTTATTGTTCTTTTGTTGTCTAAGATTAGCTTCATAAGTGATATAGAATGAAATAATGTATGAGAGGAATTAGAGAAGAAGGGCAGAATGTCAGACGGTCCTGTGTGCCCAATTCTTAACCCTTGGAAAATAAAGATTGTTCGTTCGTTCTTGGCCAAACGCAATATTCTTCTGGTTTGTCAGGCTCCCTACTCTCCTAGCATGGCTCCTTGTGATTTTTAGATGTTCTACTGATAGGGAGTCCTGAGAAGACATGTAGAACATGATAGTCATGCTGTACTCCATCTGGAACACCCTTTCCATTTTACACCTATGGAGTTATCTTTACAAACTGCTTCTGCAAATACATACCACACATCCTCCAACAGAGTAAAAAGTCTTACCTACCATTTCTAACCATTTGACTATACACTCTGAATGATACAGATGATCACAGGGTAGCTTCCTTGCCTCCATGGCCAGCTCAAAGTCATCCATACATATTGAGCACTGGATAGTATTGTCTGCAAGAAGAGCACGCCCAGGAAATGAGTGGGATTTGTCAGTGAGCATGTACAAAATGAAAACAAAGTGCAATTAATAATGACAGGAATAAAGAGAAATGGATACTGTAAGCAACAATATAAAGATATATAAAGTGTTGGCAACAATTCAATGAATTAAAATAAACAAACTATGATAATGTATGAAATAAAGAAAACAAACAGTGTAATCAAGAATGTAAGATAAGAGAAACAAGATAAACAGTGAGCAGCAAAATGTTAATATATAAAACAATGAATAAATAAAAATAGATGGTGTAAGCAACAATGTAATGGATAAGGAGAAAAAACAGTGTAAGAAAACAATGTAATGGGTAAGGAGGAAAAACGGTGTAAGCAAAAATGTAATGGATAAGGAGGAAAACCAGTGTAAGCAAACAATATCACGTATAAGAAAAAAAAAACAAACAAACCAAAAATGTAATGAATGATGAAAAGACAGTAATGATCTTGAAGCACCTCTCCAAGATGGGGCCCAACCAGAGAATGGGTTCCTCCTTTTAGTTTAAAATTCTAAGAATTGTCATGATCTCTGCAGTTCCAGTATTGTACACTCCACTGGTCACTGTGCTAGGAGAGGGGAAGGAGATCTTTGCAACAGTCTCCGTTTAGATGGTACTTCAGTACCAGGTAGGGAGGAGTGTCTCTACACAAGCCTCTCCCTAATAGATGCAAGCCCTTTTCAGGTCACAGATGGCCCTAGATCATCCAAACATCCAACCAACCCCCTAATTTTACAGGTCTTATTTATGCCCGAGTTCAAGGTGAAATGCCCATTACTTGAAAGGCTCCTCACAACAGACAAGATCATGTTTACGCAAAAAATACACTGTAAAAATATGCTAGGGTTGGCACCGTATGTCCAGTGCGTCTAAGGTGTGTAAAATGGTCCTGTTATTATTATAATCCAACTCTGGAAAATAGGACTGCTACTGTATCCATCAGCTCATAGTGCTAACATATGCTAAATGAACTGAGGCCACCTAAGTCTATACCAGCGGATACACATGCTAAGGCTGATGAAATACATGAGCTTACACCAACGTATATTATGAAATAGTTAATAAATCAGGTCACAGGTGTAATCACTAATAAACCTATGAACTTAAAGCAGCTTTTGTAGATTAGTTAGTTTATGCATCAGATCAACAATGAAAAAGCTGACTAAATGTGTTAATGTACACCAACTAATTTAGTTGATTTACTCATCACATCACCAATTTAAAAAAACTGACTAAATGTGTGAACTTACATCAACCAATCAGTTGATTTATCCATCAGATCACAATGTAAAAAAAACAAAAACTGACTAAATGTGTGGACTTGGAGCAACTTAGTTGATCTACCCATCAGACCACCAATATAAAAGCTGACTAAATTCATGAGCCAACACCAACTGGTATAAAATAATTCATCCTAAGATGACACATGTAAAAGCTGATTAAATCCATTAATTTAAACCAACTTTTACAAAATAGTTTATCCATCAGATCACCAGTGTAATTGCTTACTAAATTCATAAGCTTGAAAGGCTATAGGCAAGAGAATTGACTTCATTGCACCAGGTTCTATTCCATATGACTCGGTGAAATTCACGACCTTTGTCTCACAAAACTGGCGACTTGACTACAGAGGCCTAATTTTTTTCATGAGCTTAAATCAACTGATATAAATCATTTACATTTTAATGCACTAGTTCGTACAGCAACTATACAACACTCACCAACAATTATTTACTTTTTAAGGTACTAGTTCATACAGTGACCACACAACACTTACCAACATGGGTCTGCTCAATGCTAACTCGTGGCAAGCTATTTATTCTATCCTTCTGTGCTGGGGGAGCACCTGTTTCTTCCTGGCGATTTGACAACTGTTGGGAAAAAAGAACAAAGACATAAATCTTTCTATTCTCGCTCACTGTTGTTCTAGTAATATTTACACAGATTCCAAGTTTTGGAGTTGACTGGATATATATATATATATATATATATATATATATATATATATATATATATATATATATATATATATAGTGACATGGTGGATCAGTTCCTAATCGTGAATGGAATCCATCCTGATAGTGGGGATATTAATAGCATGGAAGATTCTAGAACGATGCAGGGAAGAGAAAAGGGCATGCCCGTCTTTTGATTGGCTAATACTTGGGGGGGGGGGGGGGGGGCAACGCTATTCACTAGGCCAAATTCAAAATCTGATAGTTGAAACTCGGATTCCACCCGGAGCAGTCGCTATCTGTGATGTGGTGATCTAACGCCCTAAAGATTCCATAATATATTGTTCTCTGGATAACCTGGTGATGTAATCCTGCAGTGGTTTGTTCGTCTGAGACTTTAACTTCGGGAACACCCAACATGGTGCTCACACAGTGATTGTTTGGTGAGACTTGAAACTTGGGTGAGGTCAGACTTGCAAGGTGAGATGCTGCAGTATATGGGATTTTGTTCCTACCTCCTATCATTAGGAGTGGTGGATCCTCAACTTAATTGAAGACCCCAGTGTCAGCTTCTCGGGCAGTCTTGTCATCACAAGGGATTATCATTCCTTCCCATACTTTGTCGCAGGAGATGGTGAACTTGATGAGGGCTGATCATGCCGTTACCTAGAAATTCCTCCTACCCTGTCCATTGATGGCAGTGGGATGATATTAACAGGACAGTGCATATGATTATATTGCCACAAGAGTGATATTTTGTTCTCCGGTGTCATCGAAGAATGCTATGTTAAGGTGTTAGGAAGTGTGTGATGGAGGAGAGTTGGAGAGCTTTGAGATTGGGTGTCTGTGGTGGGGTTTTTGGAGGATGTACTCATTTTTCCATTTTCATACTCACATTGCATATGATTGTTTTTTCGAGGTGTAATTGTTGAGATAGAACATAGGTCTTCTCAACCCCTAAAGTCAGCTCAATAAAAGATTGTGTTATGAACAGTTTTGAAGTACATGTCCCTGTAATGTCTTGGTCAGCTGATGTGAAGTACATTATTGTGTGATGTCCTGTCCAGCAGTTGTCAAGTACAGTTCCTGGTGCATGTCTTGTTCAACTGTTGCTGATGTCAGTGAAATGTGAAGATTGTGTAGAAATGTTGTCCAGTATATCTCATGATGTATGTCTTCTTTTTCATTTAGTTGTATTGATGTGTTTTTGTTTGTGTACTGATGAAGGCTTTGGCCACAACATTCATTTTGTTACTGGTGATCGTGTTCTAATAAAGCTCATCTACTTCTCGTTTTGTGTGTGATTTATTCAATAGCTTCGGGGGCACGTTTCTGTAATTGAAAGATTGTCGATACTTGCAAACAGCTTATATAAGAGAAATCACGACTGCAATAGTTGAAAAGAATGAGAAAACAGAAGTGTCTGGTCTTTATACCCACAAATGTACATCATACATCATCCGGTTTAGATACAGGGCACATTGATAGCAAGAGGAATAATATATTAAATGGCAAGGATAATAGAGTGCTGAAGATGGAAACTCTGAGTTAGAGCGGTGCATATCAAGTTACCACACACTTCCTTCAAGAGAGGAACAAAGAAGGAGCATAGCAGACTACATAAAAAGAAATCAAGAACACATCAGTAAGAAATGAGAAGAGTGAAGTGTCTGGACTTGATACCCACAGATTAGTATTGTAAATCATCAGTTGAGACAATCCGGTCACATATAATGAATGTTAAAGAAATAAAGCAGGTGATAAGGACATGACATGAATTAAAAATATTATAAGCAGTCTCTTCACCTGTGAAATTATGGTATCAAGTCCGCTCGGTCCCCAGGCATAATCTCCTGGATTCGCATGCAAACTTCTCAGAAGAAAATAAAGACATTCATATAATAAAAGCAATGTAACATTTTAAACATGCAAAAATGTTAAGTGTAAATTTACTTCATAATGCATGAACTAACTTTATAATGAACAATATATATAAGGGGTGTTCATTTGAAATCCGTTCGTGCCGCACCGTGTGTAATTGCGTACGTTGAACATGATCATATCATAGTCATGTGATAAGTACTGAGCAATGAATAAAAGAGCATGTGCTTATCGTCCCATGATGCATAGGTTCTGTTTCTGACCGTTGAGAAAATGGCCGGGTTGATCCAAAATCCGTCAAAGAAGCTCAAAGAGCAGTGATTCAGTTTCTTTCATTTGAAGGATGTCGACCAGTGGACATTCATCGAAGAATGCAGGCAGCGTACGGTAACAAATGCGTGTCGAAGACAACAGTGACAGACTGTTTCGGAAAGGACGTCAGTTAACGACAGATCTTCGATGGCCAGGCCAAGCGCATATTGTTGCAACAGAAAAAACCATCGCCAAAACTGCTGCAGCAGTACAGGTGTCGAAGCATACGTTCGCTAGCGAAAGAATTTGATGTGTCAATTGGGTCAATTCAAAAGGTCGTACGTAAGAAACTGCTATATCGGAAGGTGTGTTCACAGTGGGTGCCGCAGATGTTGACCGACCACCAAAAAGAGGAACAAATGGGATGGTGTTTGAACCACCCGATGCGTTACAGAGTGGAAGGTGATGTATTTCTCTTCCGCATAGTGGCAGAAGATGAATCATGGTGTCACCACTTTGAGCCGAGCAGCAAAAGAGAGAGCATGCAATGGAAGCATGCTGGATCACAAAAAGCCAAAAAATTCAAGTTACAGGTTTCCGCTGGTAAGGTTATGCTGAGCGCAGTTTTTGACCATGAAGGGCTATTGTTGGCTGACTTTAAAGAACCTGGTGTCAACATCAACTCTACCCACTACTTGCAAACACTAGACAAGCTGCGAAAAGCCATCAAGAATAAAGGAACCAGCTTGCTTTCTTGATGTGTGATTTTGTTGCGTGATAATGCTCGTCCGCATGTCACAAAGATTGTGCAGGAAGCATTAGCAAGGAAGAAGTGGGAAATTCTGCAACATCCAGCCTATAGTCCTGATTTGTCACCATGTGATTTTCATTTGTTCGGACCTCTAAAAAAAAAGCTCTCAAGGGGCAACAATTGCACACAGATGCAGACGTAATGAACGCGGTAAACACTTGGTTCAGCTAGCAACCACAATCCTGTTTTGCGGACGGCATTCGCCGCCTAGCCAAGCAATGGAATGCTTGCCTGACTGCCTACGGCGACTTCTTCTGACCAACCCATGGTGCATAATTAATTGAAAATGAATGCTTTGTTTAACCCTTTACAGGGCAGACGCTTGTCCGTTGTGTAGCCCTGAACGGGCAAGATTTTTTCAGGTTCTGTAAAATTTCGGGTCGCATTAGTAAACACATCACAAATAAGGTGTTAGTCAACCGATTTTAGTTAAACAAACAACACAATGAAGGGAAAAGCATGCAGAATATGTTACTCACGTGATTGTTGCCGGTAATCCATATATGAACACAAATATTTACGAAATACAGCATGTTGTTTGTGATTTTCCGTCACCTATACGTTAATTTACAAACATTTTCAGAATCATAATCACTTTCTTTAAAGTCCGACTCACGACTGCTAATGCAAAGCAACGCTATGCACTGATATCTAGCTCTGATTAATAGTCAACTTTGTGCCCTTTAATGTCATTTAAATTTAACAGAGCGAAATCTCGGCTATCACTTGAAGAATCGCCGAAATCCATTTTGAAAAACAGCGTAAAAATCCCGAAAAGTATCAAAAAAAAGTCCGCAAAAGTCCATTCAAATTCATAGTAGGCGCTTACAAATGGCGGCCACGTTGTCAAGCTGTCGGCGAAAGTGAAAGTAGCCGCCGGAAGTGTCGGAAAGCCGAGAGATCGCGTTTTTACAATGCATAATAGTATCGGACATAAACGGCCGATCTGCTCGTTTAAGCGATCGGCCGCTAACGGCCGCTCTGCCCTGTAAAGGGTTAACTCTACCACACCTGTTAATGTTGTTTCTTTCATGCTTTTGTAATAGCCATTGTAATGGGTTTCAAATGAACATCCCTAATACATGAAATATACCATGTATGTTTTTGTTCGCGTATCCTTTCCAGGACATCGCTGATTGTTGATTTATTGGCAAGATTACGCATTTTGCCAATGCTTTCTGAGCGACCGGATCACATACCCCGTAAGTTACCGACGCGACGAGAACTGCTACTGATTCTCGCGCACATCATGTTACCCATGACAGTTTACGGGATTACAGATAAAGACGTAAACCCTTAGGCCAGGGAGACCGGCGAAATATACCATAAATAAGAATTAAAATTTGATTTCTCTTTCATTCATCCAGTAGCATGTCCTTTGCAGAACCTCGCTGCCATAACAACCTTCCGGAAAACCTCTCGATCATAAGCAAGATATCCCGCATCTGATACACCCATCTGGAGATCATCCGCCACATCCTGCACCCATCTTCTCTTTGGCCTTCCTCTTCCTCTCTTCCCAGGCATATATCTTTCCATTATTGTTCTCTCCAAACTTTCGTGACGTTTCAAGTGACCAAAATATTTCAATTTTCTTTGTTTTATCATCTTTAATAGCCAACCTTCTTCAATGTTCAATTCTTGAAGTATGGATGCATTTGTTCTTTTCTTTACCCAAGATATTCTTAGAACTCGTCTATAACATTTATATTGAAAGGCATTTATGCGCTGTTCAGCTTGTTTAGCAAGTGTCCATGTCTCACAGGTGTATGTTGCAATGGGAAAGATGCATGCTCTTAAAGATCTAATTTTGTAGTTCTGTCTGTCCCACTCCATAATTTATTCAGTTGTTTTAGCAATTGATAGTTGCCGTTTAATTTCTGTCATTGTGTCACCATTGTTGGTAATCAGTGACCCAAGATACCGTATTTTACGGACTATAAGACGCTACGGACTATAAGACGCACCTTAATTGTTAAGCAATTTTTTTTTAAATAACATTTTTACCATTTTTATATTAATTTCGAGTATAAGACGCACCTGAATTTTGGAGGCAATTATTTGAAGAAAAAAGAGCATCTTATACTCCGTAAAATATGGTTTTCAAAATATTCCACCAGCTCCAATTTCTCCCCATTAACGTACATTTCTTTCTCCATAGCAGTTTTGTCTGTATGCATTATCTTTGTTTTTGCTATGTTAAGATATAAGTTGTGATTTTCACTATTCAATTGACTTGAGACTATTAGGTTTTCTATGCCATTCTGTGTTGTGGATAGTAATACTGTATCATCAGCATATCGAATCTCTGGTATGTCATGAACGCCGATATTTAGGGCTTCATATAGCTCCCTGTTTATATCATCTCTTACATTTCTCATTATATTTTCGGCGTACAGGTTAAACAAATAGGGTGACAGCACGCAGCCCTGACGGACTCCTTGTTTGATGTCAAACCAGTCTGATGTCTCGCCATCTATTCTAACTGCTGCTTGTTGGTCTAGATAGAGCATTTTTATGAGTTGTACTACATGTGATGGAAAGCCCATATTCCTCATGATTTCCCAAAGTTTCTGATGTTGTACACAGTCAAATGCCTTTGAATAATCCACAAAGCATGAGAATAGGTTTACATTAAATTCTCTGCACTTCTCTATTATTAATCCATGTTGAATATGTGATCTCTTGTTCCTCTTCCTTGTCTAAATCCAGCTTGAACCACGTTAATCTCTTCTTCCATTTTCTTACGAAGTCTTCCCATTATGACTTTTAGTAGAATTTTACTTGCATGACTGATCAGGGCAAAAGTTCTATAGTTGGTGCATAATTTCAGGTTGCCCTTTTTTGGTATTGGAATGAAGATAGTTCTCTTCCAATCTTTTGGCCATATACCATATTTCCAAATCTTTTTACATAATGCATGATATATGTGTATGCTTTCTTCTCCTCCCGCTTTAATTAGTTCAGCTGGTATCTCATCACATCCAGGTGATTTACCATTCTTCAGGTTCTTTATAGCCCAAGCAATTTCATCTAATGAGGGTTCAGGTTCTGTCTCTGCTGTCATTGGCTCATGTATCTCATTCATATCCTCACTGTCACTCATATCATACATTCCACTGCAGTACTCCTGCCATCTTTCTAGAATTTGCCTAGATTCTGTTATGGTATTTCCCATCTTGTCACAGATAACATTCTTGTCAATAACTTCATTTCTTTGAACATTTCATAATCTCTTCCAGTCTTATGATATTGCTCGATTCTGGTACAGCAATCTTGTATGTATTGATTTTTGTCCTTTCTTGTGTTCTATCTTATTTCTCGAGTTAAAGATTTATACTTCATCCTGCTGTTATCGGATTCATCTCCTTTCTGTTTCAGTTCCCTTCATTGTTTTATTAATTCTAACGTGTCCAATGTAATCCATGGCTTAAGTTGCTTTTTCTTGGTCAGAATTAAATCTTTGGCTGCAGTTTCAAGATATCTCTAGCTTGTACTGCCAGTTCATCAGGTGTCATTTTCTCTTGTACAGACATCAAGACCCCAAAGCGATTCCTAACTTCTATGTTGTATGCATCTGGTATACACAGTCTGCACTTCGTAGGGTTTTTGCATATGTTATGCCTGATCTCCATCTTCTTTGCATTAAAATACTAGCTGACCCGGCCCGGCTTCGCCCAGCCCCTGGCGGAGATCTATCTATCTATCTATCTGTCTGACCCGGCCCGGCTTCGCCCAGCTCCTGGGGGGGGGGGGGGGGGAAGCATCTCATTTAACTCATATAAGTAGTCATATAAGCTCCCATTCCCGACTATCTGTCTGTCTGACCCGGCCCGGCTTCACCCAGTCCCTAGTGGGGAGCATCTAATTTAATTCGTATAAGTAGTCATATAAGCTTCCGTTCCCGACTATCTGTCTGTCTGACCCGGCTTCGCCCAGCCCCTGGTGGGGAGCATCTCATTTAATCCTTTACAGGGTGGAACGGCCATTTAAGTCTGATACCGTAAACAAGCGAAACGTCCCAAACCGCCCGATACTATTATGCATTGTAAAAACGCGATCTCTCGGCTTTCCGATACTTCCGACGGCTACTTTCGCTTTCGCTGATAGCTTGACAACGTGGCCGGCCGCCATTTGTAAGCGCCTACTATGAATTTGAACGGACTTTTACGGATCTTTTCTTGATAGTTTTCGGGGGTTTTACGCTGTTTTTCAAAACGGATTTCGGTCATTCTTCAAGTGATAGCCGAGATTTCGCTCTGTTCAATTTAAGTGACATTAAAGGGCACGATGTTGACTATTAATCGGAGCTAGATATCAGTGCAAAGCGTTACTTTGCATTAGCAGTCTG
The DNA here is from genome assembly GCA_014155875.1 of Cepaea nemoralis. Classification (NCBI taxonomy): domain Eukaryota; kingdom Metazoa; phylum Mollusca; class Gastropoda; order Stylommatophora; family Helicidae; genus Cepaea; species Cepaea nemoralis. Next base: position 187,365 of record JACEFZ010019360.1, read on the forward strand.
AGTCGGACTTTAAAGAAAGTGATTATGATTCTGAAAATGTGTTTGTAAATTGCCGTATAGGTGACGGAAAATCACAAACAACATGCTGTATTTCGTAAATATTTGTGTTCATATATGGATTACCGACAACAATCACGTGAGTAACATATTCTGCATGCTTTTCCTTTCATTGTGTTGTTTATTTAACTAAAATCGGTTGACTAACACCTTATTTGTGATGTTTTTACTAACGCGACCCGAAATTTTACCGAACCTGAAAAAATCTTGCCCGTTCAGGGCTAAAAAACGGACAAGCGTCTGCCCTGTAAAGGGTTAATTCATATAAGTAGTCATATAAACTCCCGTTCCCGACTATCTGTCTGTCTATCTATCTATGTTTGGCCCGTTCCCGTTAAAAATATAAATAGAATAGAAGAATAGATAGATTCATAGTAGAAAATATGATTGGAAGAGATCTATCTAAAGTAAACTTACCAAGATATCATGAACAGCCAATAAATGGTGGGCGGTGGGTTGACTGCAGAGTACTGCAAACGATATGCAACTAACTTTCTCTAAAAAAAAATTACTTTCTTTTTAATGAACGAAAATCTTTCACAGGCTTGTCCTACATTCTGCCCTTCTTCTCTATTTCCTCTCATACATTCTTTCATTCAACATCTCTTTTGAAGCAATTCTTTGACAACAAAAGAACAATAAGCATTAAAATGCATGAAAAGTAACTCGTTGAGGAAATGTTTAACATGGGCATCATAAATACCCAATGTGGGTGTAACGCGCCATACATATGAGAATTTAAAAAAAAAATTAATGTGCTGTTGAAGAAAAATAAAAAGATGAGTTAGAAAATTTTAACTATTTAAATAGGTGTATTAATTTTATGAAAACTTTGAAAATGCCTGAAAGATTATATCATTATTTATTATAACTCATATGCCTGTAAATAACTGTAGACAAAGAGTTTATAAATCTTTGAAAACAATGCAACAATCTATATTTAAAATATATAGCAATGCTATTAAAAGTTATGCCCCTTGAAATAACTTTTCTTAAGTTAAGTCCCCTCACTATATATAAATGATAATGTAAATTTAAATATTAAATTTTAGTAAGTAAATAGCTGATTGTACACTAACAAACTATGACAGTTGGCTGCACAGGAATGAAAAGAATACATGTAGAAAATTTCATCTCAATCGGATGGACCGTTATCGAACGCATGAAATACATCCCTACACACATACATACATCATCTTTTATATATATAGATAATCTATCTGATTTTTTGTAATACTGTCCGGAGACTTCCATGTGAAGAGTTTTCTTGGATGTTGTTTAAAAAGCGTGTTGGCTATCGTGCACGCATTTTCTGTGCAAAATTCAATTAATTTGTCACCTGCATCATTTCTATTTCCCAATCCAAATTTTCCTAAAACGTGCTCTCATTTTCAGCTCTTCCTGCACCTACTTTTGCATTAAAATCTCCCATTATTATTGCTATATCATTATGACCAATCTTGATTTCTCTGTACTTTCCATAAAAACTATTAAACTGCATAACATCATACACATAAATCTCAACATTTATTTCTTTTAGCTAATCTTAGTGTTCAGTATCCATGATTCATACGCTTGCAGCAGTATGGGCAGTATAACATCCTAGAACTCATTTTCTGATTTACGTGAACACTAATCTGTTACATGGAATGTTCATCTAACAGAATGCTGCCTTTGCTAGGATTATTCTTAGGAATACCCTGTGCTGCTTCATCTGCTGTTATTACTGACCCTAGATAATTTAATCCTTGTTTAAGTATTATTCCATTTATTCTCATTGTATGGAATGCAGAAACAATGATATGGCAGACTTCATTCTAGCCAAAACTTAACATGGGTCATCCTGGGCAACAAGGATCAATCATGGCAACCACTGTGATGATGTCTACCAAAGACTAAAAACTGCATGCTGCGAGACTGTAAGGGTTATAGACAAATTCTTTGCATTGATGGTAGACAATCAGAACACAGGCCAGGACTCATTACTTGGAGAGCTAACAAACATGCTCAGAATGAATGTGCTGTCAGCCTACAGCCTACCAAGATGGAACTAGCTCAGAATGAATGTGCTGCAAGACTAATTGGGGTAGAACATTTTGCTGCAGAGAAGGAAACATTCACAAGCATCTATGTGATGTATTTGGAAGTTTTACAGTCGATAAGAGTACATTCAGTTGCTAAGTTCAGAGAATCAAAGAATCAGGAAGTGTAGATAAGGAGTTGCTTAATCGGCTGTGTTGTGGACGTCCTGCCACAGCTACCAATGCAGAAATGTTGAAATGTGATGAAACCTAGGCGTATCATTTTAATCCTGAGACAAAAAGACAGCCAATGGGGTGACATAATCTGCAGTTACCATGAAGAAAGAAATTCAGCCAACTCCTTCAGCTGGAAAGGTCATAATCACTGTCTTTTGGGACATTGAAGGTGTGATTCTTGTGGATGTTATGCCAAGAGGAGAGACAATCAATTTGCAAGCTTACATTAGGACATTGAAAAACCTCAATGCTTTTGCAGAGTTAGGCCACACAAGAATCCAGCAGACCTGCTTGTCTTTCACAACAATGCGCGCCCTTAAACAACTCTGGCAACACAGAAACTAATCACCAAATTGGATTGGACAATACTACCCCATCCATCCTACAGTCCCGATTTGGCACCCTCTGATTTTCATTTATTTGGTTCACTTAAAGTCGCACACTGTGGGACAAGGTTTGAAGATGATGGAGTGATTTATGCAGCAAAGAAATGGATACATGACAGACAAAATCTGGTACGAGTATCGAATACATGCACTTGTTTTGCACTGGCATAAAGCTGTACAAGTTGATGGGGAATATGTTGAATAATACTGATGTTTACACGACACATTCTTGTATATCATGTATCAATTTCATGCTTTTTTAATAAACAGCTCCTGAGAAAAACAATCTGGTCCAATTTTCTGTTTATAACATAAGCTGCTAACACATTCCATTTCAATGGTTTAGGGCAGCCATATTATTTGGCCACTTGAGTTGCAATTAGGTGCACACAATCGGCACGTGCCAAATTTGAAGTGTGTAAAATTTCATGCTTCTATCTTCATTATTAATGAGTGGGTGTGAGGGAGTGTGTGTGTGTGGAGGATGTATGTGTTTGTGGGTGGGGATGTATGGATGTGTGTGGGTGGATGTGTGGGGAGATGTATGGGTAGGGAGTGTGGATGGGGGATGTGTGTGTGGGTGGGGAAGTGCATGTGGGTGGGGAGATTTGCGTGTGAGTTGAAATGTATGTGTATGGTGGGGGATGTGTGAGTGGGTGAGGGATATGTGTGTGTTAGAGTATGTGCAGGTTGGTGGGGATGTGTGGGTGGGTGGGAGGATGTGTGGTTGAGAGATGGGTGATTGGGGAGTGTGTGGAGGCTGTGTGGGTGGGTGAGTGTGTTTGGATTGGGGATGGGTGGGGGTATTGTGTGGGTGGGTGTCGCAAAAATTCTTGGAGTTGTCGATCGATGAAAGACTGTCACGCCATTCGTCTACAGGCAGCCATCATTCTTTGATGTGTTGTCGATCGATGAAAGACTGTCGCGCCATTCGTCTACAGGCGGCCATCATTCTTTGATGTTGGAGACAGACTGTCCTGATGGAGTCTGCAAGATCTTTTGTTGTGGGGAAAAGATTCTCCAGATTACAGGCCGGCAAGACTTTTGGAGTACCGGGACAAGTCTCCAGATGAAAGCGGGACAGCTGGCCGGTTGTTTACATCGACTCGAAAAAGGAGAGAAAAAATAGATTCTCGATGCCTAGTGTCTAGTCAGATTTGTGACGTCATTCACACACAGTATTAAAACAGTCTGGATAAACAACTTTGGTGGGAGTCAACCAAATGTGAAGCAACAAGGACGTGTGTGATATTCCTGGTTTTATTATGGAGAGAGACTACAGTGTCTTATGTTGATTTACATCGGTGGACATTTATCCATTGTGTGATTTAGTAGTCTCATTTCAAACAGGAATAAATCTATGGTATTTCATTAAATAGACCCAAATTAGATGATTTTTAGGAGTCTAGAGTGGTAATGTGCGTTATGAGAACGTATTATAAGAGTGTTGGCAGCAGTAGGCTTTCACGTTGCTTAAACTAGCTAGTGTGAGATATCAATTAACTCAGTGAGTTAAGAACAATGTAGTGGGATGATATTTAGGAAGATTGAGGATGGTTGGGGGGATAAAGGAAATGTAAAGTGGTAGGTTCTTCCAGTAGGGTATCTACTGGGTTTCTGCACTTTTCCTGTAGTCTTTCCTTGTCTTACCATGACTCAGACCGATGTGATGAGCTCCTCTGCCTTATGACAGAGTTTAGTTCTGTGTTATATATCTGAGTGCGGCCGTCGGCCTACACTCACCTAATAAAGGTCGGAATCAGGTTGCTCTCACCAGGTGTGTTCTCTCTTCAACAGGTTCCCCTATGTTTTCCAAAAAACTAGCAAAAAAGTCATAGAAGATGATTATGGCTCGATCATTGAAGGAAGTTTTTGCTCAGCAGGCTTTTGCACTGGGCCCATAATCCAGAGGATGTGCAAGAACCTGGCCTCTGCTGAGCGGGAACTGATGATCATATAAGAGTGATTCCTCAGTGGTAGTTATCATAGTAGAGTGAAGATACTACAATACCACCAGTAAAAGGAACAATAGTAGTTATACAGAGACATTGAAAATTAATATTGTGTTTTCCAATTTGTGAATTCCGGTGAGAAATTAACTACTAACATGTAGTTTCAAATTGACAGTAGACATTATTTTACTGTACAAGTGTTATCAGAGCACAGAACTTTTAGTGACATATTAGTTAGTTTGTCAGATTCATCGTCAGTATTGGACTATATCCACTATTGGTGACCAGGCATCCGGACTATCCAAGAGCCACTGGAGGAAGTCGACATCTGACCGGAGAGACGCATCATTTGGTGAGGTCCTTCTGTACTTGATCTATGGTGCTATTGTGTGGCAAGTACTGTGATGAAGCAGACTTTGATCCTGATCTGTTTGGTCTGATTCTGCATATACACTAGATTATACGACAGACATTCTACACATACACTTTGCACATACCTGACACTTTTCTTTATTAAATTAATTTGTCATTTTGTTAGACACTAGAGTTGTGTAGTATGTTTTGGAAAAGAATGAGAGGGGGCATGGTCCAGTGGTAAGAGAGAAAGAGTGATCCAAGGACTGACGGGGTGTTGTGGACAGAAATCCAGAAGATCCTCAAGATAATTATATGGGGTTAAAAGAATGTGGGTGTTGATTCCCCTCACCCCAGGGACGACACTTATTACGACAGTGGGTGATGTATCTGTGGGTGGTGGCAGGTTGTGTGGGCTGGTGGGAAGAATTTGTGTTTGGCTGGGTGGTTGATGGGTGGTTTGGTGTGTGTGTGGGGTTGTATGGTGGGTGGGGGATGTGTTGTGGGTGGGGGATGTGTCACATAACATGGTAATATGCATTGTTTATGTTTACAACATTCATCTGACAATGTTTTTTTCCTATGTGAATATATCATGCACTATTGATGAACAAAAGGTGAGTGATTGGAAGGGCCGAATGTAAGACGGGCATGCGTGCCCCATTTGTGACCCTTTAAAAATAAAATTAAATCAAATCAAATTATTAGCTGAGAAAAACGATGTGGTGCATTATTTTTTGAACGCCCCTTGTATATACAAAGATATACGCACATCAACATTATAACAAACATAACATCAGAATCAACAATTTCAGCCACAAGTACATCTCACTGTCAGTATCTGTTGCTAAGTTTCAACACACGTACACATACTATATATAAAAGTAATTAAAAATAAAACAAATGGTTTCACCCATGGAAGGTTTGTTGACCGAGCTGCTGAGGAGCCCCAGAATTGAAATGAAAGGAAGCGCTTGGTGCTACACCCAGCATCTCATTGTCCTCACTATCAGCATCATCATTTCTAACTGAGGAATGGGCATTGTATCTGTCACGAACGTCAGTGATTCTTAAAAGTTCATAGTGTGATGTTCTTCCGGTGACTCGACAAAGTTCAGAGAGTGCCGTTCTCATTCTCAGCAGCTGAAATAAATTAAATGGATAAATAAATATATAGATGATGGCAGAAGTGAAACAGAAATCAAAATGAGAATAGGAATGGCCAAAAATTATTTTAACATCATGAAATCAGTACTAACATCTAGAGATTAACAATGCATAAAAGATGAGAACTGTCAAATGTTATGTACATTCAAAAACTACTATTTGGTGCAGAAGCCTAGACAATGAACAAGTAATTAGAAAGTTGAATAGAGGCCTGGAGATGTGGATAAACAGAAGAATATGTTGTATTTCAAGGAAACAAAAACTATCAAATACAGAGGTTATAGAAAAACTGGGAATGAAAAGAGAGTTGATGAAAGAAATAAAAAAGATGCAAGTGAAATATTTCTAAAACCACACAGGATATTAAAGTTAAAGACAAGCGAGCAATAGGCTGAAAATGAGGCAGGGATCTGCACGAAGATGGACACAGGATATTGCAGACACCTTGGTATGAGGTGGGATAAGTGGCAAGAGATTTAGAAACCTTTTGGTGGGTTGTCATGGCAGCGCCATTCTGCAAGGGATCTGTTACATGATGATGATACTAGGTCCCAGACTTATTTATGCCACCTCCTTTCACCAAGACCAAATCTTTCCAACATAGATGGACGTGTGCATTAATTTTTCAACTGCCGCCATAATCTAGTTGAGTTGAGCTGAGTCAAGAACTGACATTACAGCACTCAGGAAATTCCCATATGTGCTCAGTCCTTATCTTCAACAACCAGCGAGAAGTCACAATCTAATGGTACCAGTAGCAGTCTGATTATGCGTCCGTCTGGCCTTTTCTCTGAATAATGAGTGTCTGCCAGATTGTGTGGGCAACCCTACAAAACCATTCTCTCCAGGTGGTGATAATCTATCTCAGTGGTTCTCAACCGTTTTTTGGCCCAAGCACCACTTACCATATTTTTAATTTTTTCAACCATACTTTAGAACATCCTTCTCCTCCCCCCCCCCTTTGTATTTCCTCCCTATAACCGCCAACACCCCCCCCCCCCCCCCCATACACAGTAATACATAAAAATAGAAGCTAAATTGATAACACATACTAGAACAAGTCTAGACGTCCTACATAAAACGTGATTTGCGGGTCTAATTACGTTATAAAATGAATTTCAGAAGGGCGAGGACAGAACTGTAAAATATGGAGGGAAAAACAATATTAAGTAATCGGTTCTTGTATTAACACAATCTTGAAATAATCTTAATCCCCCCCCCCCCCCTGAAACCCTAAAGTTCCCTCCTGCACTATACACATGATCCCAAAGGGCCCCTATCACACCTGCCTTATGATGTACCACTATACCATCCAGCAGTGCAGATGCAATCTGTCCAGTTGTTCGTTTTCTACCACACCAGCATGTCCTGGGGAAACAATCTGACAGATGCTCTCTATTTTGGATAGTTTCTAGTTTCATCTTAATCCTGAAACTACCTAACAGCTAGGCTTTCATGACACTCTCTGTAAGTAGAATAACAAGCAAAGGTAATTCCACATTGGGTAGTGCCATAAGTTTATCAAGTGATAGGCCTTCGCACATACTAGGTCCTGATATGAGACAGGGCAAGCAGTCAATGTTCCCTCTCAAAACTAATTTTTTAAACAAATCACTGTTATCCACTTTACGAGGCTGGACCAACATCAGAGCTACGCTGGTCACAATAAAATTCTGCCACTACTTGGGGCTGAACCCCAAGTTGCTATACTGTTTGTTAAGCCATACACTAACCACAAAGTCATTTGATTTGTGTGTTTGTGTGCACGAGCATGCGTGTACACTCACAACTCCAAAAATACTCTGTGGTTCAATATTAATAATGTAGTATTTAAAGCAACCAAGGAGAAACAACAACTGGTAAAGCTCCCTGAAGGAAACAACACCATAAGATGGAGCGAGTACACAATTACGCCAGGCCTTAACAGGTGTCCAAACATATAAAACCACAACAAAACAGTAACTAACACAATTCAACCAATCAGAAGCCAGGAAGCAGAAACAAGCAGCCCTATCTACAAAAGAAGAAATACAAGATACACCATAAAGGCCCCAACTGCCATGACCCAATATGGGGGGCATGGATTGCAGAGAGTATAGAGTACTGAACTTCATGCAATTCAGCGTGAAGATTGACTCAGTTCACTCAGTTTTGCATGAAGACAGCAAGCGAGTCACTGAGCAGGGGACAGTGTCTCCTCCAAAAGCATCAGTCAAGTTTGAACTGAGTTCGGGGTCGGACCGGTAGAAGACGAATAATGGCTATAGCAGAATTTCACCTTGCCGCCAATTAAGAGTTTGAATGCAGATGTTGTTTGCAAGTATCCTACATCAACAGAGTTTGAATGCAGATGTCGCTTGCAAGTATCTTATATTGACATTGTTTTAATATGATCACGAAGTGTATAGAGTGTTGTGAAGAGATGACAATATAATGTATCAAAACTGCATCAATGTTATATTATAATAGTTCATTGTGGAATTGTGTCAATCGTGACATAATGTATATCCAAAAATAACATTCAACCAGTCTCGGTAACGTAACAATTATTACTGTGGCTCAGCTCAATCAGCTAATAGGCTATATCATCTATGATACTATGTCAACCATAAATTCCACTACTGCAAATGAGAAAACAACTCTTAAACTCTATGGCATTCATGAGGGCCCGCAGTGGTAAATGAACCTGAAACCTAGATGAATGTTTACAATGAAGAATGGCAATTGGAAGCCTTATTCAAGACAAAGTTGAAGTAAAGCTATCGTCAACTTGGACAGAAAGAGATCTCCTTTACAAAATGAGTGAAAACACAAGAAAACCTCATTACGTCATGACGAAAAAAGGAATTCTAACCTAACGATACCCCAACAGTAAGAGTCTAACATCCCTCGAAACCCCTGGAAGGCAAACCCGTAAAAAACGCCCGCAGAAGTCGGATGTGCCGGCCTAAGGGTGCAAATAAATTGGCACAACGCAAATACGTCCGAGTGAATTGTCAGTCATACCAGGAACAGCTCTGACTATCTAGTTTTCTGAATGTCCATCGTGCCCGAACAGCTCTGACTATCTAGTTTTCTGAATGTCTGTCGTGCCTGGAACAGCTCTAATTATTTTGTTTTCCGGGCACAGCGACTAGCACACGTCTGAATCAAAAGCTCTCTGAGTGGATACTGTCTACAGACCGGCCTGGTTTGTGCAGGGAACGGCACATAGCGAACGAAATGCCCAGTATATTTAAGTGAGGAATTAAAGCAGCCATGAGCAGGACGTGGTGATCCCCTCGGTGAGCCCAGCACCAGAGCTCTATGTGTCGGTTCTGCAAATATGGAAGCCTCCCTTGGATGGCGGATAATGCCATGGACTGTCCCTGCCTTCCCTTGAGGTCTTCGACCATTCTAACTTGAGCAGCTGGGATGTGGACGGCACCACAAAAGTGAGAGTCCCCCAGGAATGCTAACCTGATAAAAAATGCATGCTAAAGTCAGATGTGTGGCCTATGGGCTGGGTCCCTAGGGCGCATAACTTAGACACACTGCAATCACATCTGAAAAAACTCCGGATGAACGCAGAAGATGTCGAAAAAAGGAATTCTAACCTAACGATAAGGAGAAAATGACCTTGAAGAATTCGCGTGTTTTAAACAGTACTATTTGTGTGACGATTACAAGTTAACAAAGACAGACATTTCAGTGAAATAACTATTAATCTAAAGTATCAAGAGAATTGCCATACAACTAGAGGAATGAAATTGGAAGATAAACATTGATAAGATAATAAGGTCAGTTGCGGTAGATTCCTAGGAGATCCCAACTGACGCTAGACCACGTGATGGAGATTTGCATCGTCAGTCATGCGTAGACAAAGTTTACGAGTCAGGATGTATCAAATTGAAGCATCAGAACTGTGTTATTAAATTTAGACTTTTAGAACCAAAGCTTTTATACTGTAAACATTGAAAGAGTGAATCACAAAGGACTTGTGTTGATAATCGTTTTATTTAGGACTGTGTGATAGATCTTAGCTCTGTATCTACAGGAAATATATTCACAAGTGAATTGTGTGGTTAACAGTCATATTTCAACAGATGGAAACATCAAAGTAATTAAGGCTACAGAGCGTGTAATTAGGAAGTGTTTAAAATACTAAAACATTATCATTAATGACAGTATAAATGTAAAAGTACAACCTTTTCTAGGAATATTAGAACGATGCTGATAAACATATTTAAATTACTTGTGTTAGACTTGTGATTGAATGATCAAGTAAACATTGTTATAGGAATATGTTGAATTTATTAGTGTATAACGCGCGTGTAGATTAGTTGTTTAGTTGAGAGTGTAACAAAGTTACTGTAACTCAGTTGCTATTTGTTATAAGAAGTAAAAGTTATTAATAAGTCAATGAAGTTAGAGGCTAGTATTATAATTAACTGTTATTTATGTTATAAACTCAGTAGATTATTATAATTAGGCAAAGATATACAGAATTATATTATAATTAGGTATTGTTTGAGAGTATGGGAACTCAGAAGCAAGAGTTATGATTCTTGAATGAAGAAAATGATTAACATTTGTTAAATTAAGTATTCATTTGTTTACTTAAATTAAACTAACATACATTGAGTTAATTTGGATTTAAGGCAATGTGAGGCAGAAAAAATTACATTCTATAATATTTAATTTCTATGTTCTGTTATGATATAGGGTTTGATACTGAAGATTGCTGATCAATAAAATACTGTCAAATTGACTGCGCACTTAATGGTTGCTATGGAAATCAAGATAAACAGTGGCCATATTGAATTTCTTAAGGAACCGCTAAAACAGTCATTTTTTAATGTACAGGCTAAAGTCTTTAGTATATATGTAAATAAATAGACCCTTTAGCAGAAAATTGTAATATCTCTTGGCATTCTTTTCCTTCAGAATTTTTAAAATCTAACATTTTTCATGACAATTTTTGTGGTTCTTTGACTGCTGAACAAAAATTAAATCTTAATTTTAAAGAATTCTCTACTCATAATGTAAGTAATACAATGAAGAATAAGTGTACACAGTATCATTATAATCTAACCAATAGTTGTGAAAAAAATTGTACCAAAGTATAAAAAATTGGCAAAATTAGAAAAACAGAAAAAAAAACAAATTATGTTTTTTTTTTTTTTCCTAATAAAGTTATCTTTCTAACAGTACCTTACAATTATAATAATCCTGCTGCATATGCACGACCTCTCTCCAGTGCATGCAGCTCACCTTGTCTCTTCAGTTTGGCCGCTTGTACACTGTCACGTCTCTTAGTCTGTTTGCCCTTGTATTTCAAGCTATTTCTAACTCGCTTCTGCATCCTAGATGCTCCTAGTCTCTGCATATGCAGGGCTGTAGAAAATCCAAAACACTGGGCAGTGTCTTGGGCAGCAGCAGCTCCAAAGTTGAACTCTTTTGCTGCAGTTACAACTGCAAACTGAACGCGCTTGCGAGAGGCAAAGTTGTCTTTAGTACATCGAGCCCATATCAAGCTGTGTAAACACATTTTAATTCTGAGTTTGTCCTGACACACATCTACTAAGTAGTTTAGTGTCAAACAGCCTTTCATAAATTGGCAAAAGATATTTCTCAAGCTTGTCACGGTTGAGCCATGTGTATAACATCTTGTCATGAGGACCTGGGACCCGATGCTTAGCCAGGGCGGATTGAAAAAACACCAAGATTGCTCTCCACTTGGGCACATTTCATGACGTGGACTTTTGCATGTTGAACAACAGTGATGTAGTGAAGCCATAACACTTTTCCTCATGGGCTCTACACTTGTGTTGTTTCTTATGGCTCTATTGTAATAAATTGTCAGCTTACGTACGGATGGCATTTTGTGTAAGCTGACCTTTACCGCGTCCTCCTAGGGTCACACCTTGCTTTTGGCAGCCAGCAACAACATTGCGGAGTGCTGTTCCAAGGCATTTACTGATATGGTTGATACACTCCTCTTTGTTTATCTGAATGTCATCCCCATATGGTTTGATCTTGGTAAGCTCCGCAAACGTTTTGGCGTCACCATCAGAAAGTATTGACGTGTAGCGAAGCTTATGACGGGCCGCAGACCATCGTCACAGCACCCTTGCAGCCTCCATCTCCATCATTCCAGCAGATCCTGTGAAATTGTTATCACAGTTTAGAAGATGTTCTGCCTTCCATGCTGCAAATTCATCTGGTTTGTCTCTGGAAAGTGTCTTACCAGTGGTTTCCACACACCTGGCAATATGTGGACATAACATGGACATCTATGCAAAGTCTTGTAAGAACCTCCACTGCACAGCCAACTCCAATGTGGGATGTGTGGCCTCTAGTCAGCCAAGTGCCATCAAAGCTGACACTAAAATCTATAGTATGTTCTGATTTGAATGCCTTCATTCACGATCAATTATTTTGAAAACTGTCTGTTGCATCGTTATGAAATTTTTCCGGCCGTCTTATATTTACCCCCACCCAAGGAATATGTCTTTGATAGGTCCAAAAACAACTTAAATCATTGAAAGCGGCGACATTCCTTTGACGTTTTGCTGAACAACTAGTGATTTCTCGCTAAAAAAGTTATGTTTACGGTAATGGGGACCTGCAAATTCAGATGACACACAAAGGCGTATCCGGATTCGTATGGGAGTGGGTGTAATGAAAGAAGTAGCTTACAATCGACAGGGTCGGCTGCATTGCACCGGGTTTTTATCCCATATGGCTCAGTTTCTTTCCGCAGCGCGGAAAGCGTCGCACAAAGCACGAACTCCGTAGCTCCAGCGACGACCCTCGGGAGTCTCCGAAAAAAATGCACTCTTGAAATGAAGGACGCGGCCCGGAATCGAACATACAACCTTCGGAGCCCGAGTCAGACGGCTTGACCACTTCACCACGGAGAATCCCGAGAGGGGTGCAATGTGTAATATTAGTAAAGACAGAGAATTTACAGAGGCACGGGGTAAATAATTTGTAAATTAACAGGAAAGTAGAAGGACTATATTTCTTACCTTATTTTTCATTTCCTTCTTGTTTCTTCAGCTGATGCTGTAATGTTTAGGGCCTGCAATTCGTCTGAATAGTTGGAGCAAAATATCCCAGTAAGTGTGTACGTAGATTAAGGTCTGCGATCTGCTCAGACCTTAATCTGTGTCGGACGATTCCAGTAGGTTGATGATTGCTCTCGGTTGCATAAAATTCAATCCATCCTTTCTCCAATAGTCCTCTTCCTCTTTCAACACATGGTCCTCACATTTTTTCCAGTAACTTTTATCAATATTTAATAGCGCGGACAGACAGACAGAAAGGTAGGTAGGTAGGTAGGCAGAAAGGTAGGTGGGTGGGTGGCTGGGGTCGGTCGGCAGGAGATAGATAGATAGGTAGGTAGGTAGCTAGCTAGCTAGATAGACAGATAGATCCCCGTCAGAAGCCGAGCCTTGTCAGCTAGTTTATTTATATAATCACGTTTCATGAAAGAACCCCCATTTGGAGACACCTCTGAATCTTCACGCTGTTTGTTTCAAAACGGAAATCACGTGAAAATTTTAAAAAATGCGGGGACGTGTCTTGGGGAAGCTGTAATACTGTTAAAATGACGGACGTAATCTCTAAGTCGTAATTTATATACCGCATATAAACAAACTTTGAAATCTGCTGTAAAATCTCCAGAACAAAATTTTTTTTGTTAGGTGGACATAATGATAAGGTTATATACTAAATCTCATCATTTTCCCTCAGGTGGTTACTGAGATATTGAATTTTATATTGAGGCAACAAAAAAAAACAAACACACTATAGCATATCATTGTCATGTAGAGTGATTCCTGACTGATGTGCATGAGCCAGCTGAACACACTTTACGGTTTGGGAGAAAACAGTGTCCTCCAGTTGTAACTTTCAATATAGTTTTTTTTTCCTCTGTTGTAAAATGTTTTGTGATGAAGATCTTGCAGGTTCATATTTTCACAAAAATTATTGAATGTTGTTCACCCATCCCAAAAACTAATGCAGAATATACAGACTGGCTGTTGATGGCAAAAGATCTATCCCCATCATCACTTCTTGCACATAGGTATCTTCCACAAACTACTTCTTCACAACAAGAGCAGTAAACCTCTGCATACACAGCTAATCCTTTGGCTTTCTTGCTGTCAGTTTTAAAAACAAGACAAGTATTTTCACATACTGGACAAAATAACCTTTTGATGATTTTGTCAATTTCTGAACAATCAACTACTGCTCTGTGTTCCCATTTTTGGTATACAGTATCACCAGAAGCATACTTGCTGCTAGAGGAGGTCATATATTCATACGTATCTCTTTTAAATTGGCTTTGGATAATAAAAGAGTCACTTCCACAACTTTGAGAAGAACACGATGGTACTGATTCATTCAGATCACTGTCAACAGGCTTGGATTTGGAAGAAGTGGTCACTTTCAGACTTGTCTGTAATGTTTACGATGTTCTGGTAGGCTTTTAGGTGCTTATAAGCATTTGTGAGGTGTAGGCAGAGATTTCTTACATTGAGTAGATGACGGGATGTTAAATTTCTTGGAACGAGGCATTTTTCAATTCGCGGTCAATCGGTCGTCAACAGTAAACATCACAGAACGGCCATCTTGGAAACCCATCTGATCAGTTTCAGCCAACGGGGTTCGCACTTTGCTTACGGTCATGTGACGTGTTCCATATATGGAAGTTTCCGGAAGATTATAGAAGAGTTCCCAATTACACAAACTCGAAGTTTAATGAACAGTTAGGGGAGATTGTGACCTTCAAAATGGTGTATGACACATGCGGTTGCCGCTAAGCCCAGATAATGTTGCTATGGTTTGAAAAACATCAATTTCGGAACAATTTTTAATAAGTAGACAATTTGACACTTGGGGGTGGGTTAAGTAAAATAATATAGCATTTAAATAACTTTGTACACAAAAGCAAGTGCCGAATCTGATAGAAGACATGCTAAAGTGTTTAAAAAGGAACTATTCAAAAAATTACCAAATTGACCAAATATCATTATTTCTTCTGCCGTTCATCGCCTTAACAACTTTCAAATTGACATTTTAATTTATTTATTAGCGTAACAATGACTAACAACTATTGTTTACATAATTAATGTTCTTGAACAGCATGCAAAATTACATTTGAATTGACATAGTTAAGTTTTGTTAAGAGCATGTGAAGTTAAATTCTATTTGTTCTTCTTTGAAAAGTAAAGTATTATAATTGGTTGCATATTTAACTAACCAATTTTATTGAATCAAATTGTTGTGATGGCATGCTGAATTATCTTTTTGAGCATGGTGTCCATGTAAATGACAATGTGTAATAATAGGAAAGAGTATCCAGAAACTACTCAACTTGGCGCTGCATCACCATTATGGAAGAACAACGTTCATAAGAGCCACACTGAAGATTACAGTATGGGACACTCAGTATAGTGGATATATAGCGGGCAACTCTT